>JAAGEH010000125.1:1927249-2081492 GCA_011751065.1 Lasiurus cinereus | reverse complement strand
AGAGAGAGAGAGAGAGAGAGAGAGAGAGAGAGAGAGAGAGAGAGAGAAAGCAAAAGCAGTCCTTTCCAAAGATTTCTATTGAAGCTAAATGTTTAAAGGGCATCAGAAAAGACACCAAAGGGAGGAAAATCTACAAACTACACAAAATAGCTAATCAAGGGACAGCCAATTTTAAACAATGCTTGGATAATGGCACACTAAAGGTCAAAAGCTGGAGGCTATCTAAAGGTTAAAAGGTAGAGAATGCTCTTTTATTTAGCTATTTTTTGCATTATCAGTAAATTCTGAAATAATTTTGCATAATTCTATGAAGCTGAATATTGAAGGAATGCAAGGGCAAGAATAATGGAGTAAATGAGAAAAGGTGTCAAAGTTGAAAATATTTATAAGCAGGACAAGATCACACCATTTGGGACCTGTGCTACTCGTTAGCCCTGAAATGGAAAGAAAATGCCAGTGACCTTGTATCAAGGCCACTACTAATTGGGTTTATATACACATATATGCATTAGACTAAATCCCTACACTTTCTTAAGTTTTGTGTAATTTAATATTATTTTAAAAGCTGGGGCAAAATAGATTTCCTTTTTAAGAAATGGCAGAGTATAGCAAACACAACAGAGTTTTGCTTTTGGTGCTACTTTCAACATATTTTTTAAGAAATAGGAGAATAAATTAATAATTATCCAGGCAGTGAGGATCAAAAAATGAAATCTGGACTTTTAAATTGTGGCTAAGGCTTCAAAATGATAAGGAAAGAAAGCATTAAGACTGGGAAAAAAAATGACTCTGCACTGAAGAAAGACAACTCCAATGGAAGTGCTCTAAATTAAACCCAAAGAAAAATGTGTGTATGTGGTGGGAGTTGGGGGGAGAGATACAGCATGATAAATATCACTTGTGCAATCATTAGAGACACAACTAGGTATGGAAAGGAAAAGGGGTCACTAATTTAAGACCATTGTCCCTCTTCTGAGTATCTACCTGAAAATTTTAAAAACATTTATTCACAAAAATATATGCACCCCTACGTTCATTGTAACATTATTCATGGTGGTGAAGACATAGAAACAACCAACATGTCTTTTAATAGATGACTGAATAAAGAAGTGATAATTACAAATAATGAAGCACTACTCAGCCATAAGAAAAGATGAAATACTGCCATTTGTGACAATATTGATGGATCGTGAGACTACCAGGCTAAGCAAACTAAGTTATACAGAAAAAGTAAAGAACCATATTATTTCATTCATAAATAGTATCTGAAACCAAAAGCAACATATAAACAAATAAGGGGGAAAAAACTCATATATATAGACAACAGTATGGTGGTTAACACAGGGAAGAGGGTTAGGGGGTCATAAAGGATAAAGGAATTTAAATATATGATAACAGAAAAAGATTTGACTTTGAGTGGTGGGCACACAATGAGGTATCATAAAACTATACACTTGAAACCTACATAATCTTATTAATTATGTCACCCTAATGAATTTGAATAAAAAATAGCTTTTTGGTGATATCTAATAGAAAATTGGAAATGACATTTAAGATTATCTATGATTGAATATCCATGCCCAACATATAGTTAATAAGTAGGAATGAGTAGCACCAGGGAAATATTCTCAGCAATCATCAAGACTTTGCTGAATGGAGCTCATTTTTAAAAAATGATCATGAAAAGTGTTTCCCAATGAAAATAAAATGGCTTGTTAGAAATAGAGGTTAAGTAATGGATGCATTAAGGATAAAATAGACTGGCTTAAAAAAATAAAACTCCCAGGGTAGCAAATAGGATAGAAAAGTTCAATAAAAATAATAGAAGCAAAAAAAAATGTTAGATGAAGATTCCTATCAGAGGGAATATTTCTTACTCTATGACAGGCATGGAACATCATTTTAAGAGTAATAGAAGATATAAGTTTGTCAACCACCTGCTAATATGTTTCCTTGCTAAAAAGAAGTATCTGTGAATTGTTGGCTTGATGTGGGTTACATTAGAAAAGTGAATATAAACTTTGAGGTCAGAATTTGGGACTCTGGATTTTAATTTCAGCTCTTCGAATTAGAATCTCTGATGTGAATGAAATATCCACCAGAGGTGACTATGCCATGTGTCTTAACTGCATTTCAATTGCTGGGGACATTAAAAAAATACATCACCCTGAGTGCCACTATAGCCTGTACTCATTGAAGCCCATCTCAGGTCCACAGAATGTTGTTGGAATGAACTTGTCTATAAGAACACAGGGCAGGAGAAATCCAAGATGGTGGCATAGGTAAACACCTATACTGCTGCCTCGCACAACAATTTCAAAACTACAACTAAAAGACAGAACGGACATCATCCAGAACCACAGGAAGGCTGGCTGAGTGGAAGTTCTACAACTAGAGGGAAAGAGAGGGGCTCACAGAGACCCAGAGGAGCTGCAAAAAGCTGAGGTACGGAGACGCGCGCGAGGAGAGAGCGGATGCCGGAGTACCTGGCTGGTTTTCTCTGGCGGGAGGGAGACGGAGACTCTCAAAGGCATTGAACCCCTTGTCCTGCGACACTAAACCCCAGATCCAGCTGAAACTCATACGGGGGGAGTTTGGACTGTGAAAAGGTAGAAGTGCATGGAAATTTAGGGGAGTTGCAAAGGATCGGAGGTCTGGTCGCGCACGGCACCATGCAGAGGACAGATTGCTGATTGTGCCGCTGGCTTTCGCAAGTGGGCGGGAGACAGACCCTCCGAACTGTGCCACTTCTGACTCCACTAAGCCCCTGTTTTGGGCGAAACCCTGGAGACCTAGACTCCTGTAGTCCTGGTTCGCAGGGGAGCTGGAAAGGCAGCAGTTAGAGGCAATGCGGGTGCGCGCGTGCACAAGGACCGCTCTAGCCATTACCCAGTCATGTGAGACTCAGGGGCCGTGGAGGGCGGGGCCGACTGGAAGGCAAGGCAATCCCTTAAGCCCTGAGACTCCACCCCTCCCAAGCTCAACAGAGGCTTCTTCAGCTGAATCCAACACAGAAGTTTCCCCGGCACAGTGAAAATGCCGAGACAAGGGAAGGGATTACAAGCAAAAGAAATGGAGGAAAAAAAACGACTGGATATAGAGTTCAAAACCACGCTTATAAGGTTTTTCAAGAATATGCTAGAAAAGATGGATAAATTTAGTGAGACCCAAGAGGAGATGAAAAATACACTGACTGAAATAAAAACTATTATACAGAGTCCTAACAGCAGACTAGAGGAAGGCAAGGATCAAGTCAAAAATTTGAAATATAAAGAAGCAGAAAACATTCAACTGGAAAAGCAAGAAGAGAAAAGAAATAAAAAATGTGAAGATAATGTAAGGAGCCTCTGGGACAGCTTCAAGCGTACCAACATCAGAATTGTGGGGGTGCCAGAAGAAGAGAGAGAGCAAGATACTGAAAACCTGTTTAAAGAAATAATGACTGAAAACTTCCCACATCTGGTAAAAGAAATAGACTTACAAGTCCAGGAAGCACACAGAACCCCAAAGAAAAGGAATCCAAAGAGGACCACACCAAGACACATCATAATTAAAATACCAAGAGCAAAAGAGAAAGAGAGAATATTAAAAGCAGCAAGAGAAAAACAGTTTATTACCTACAAGGGAGCACCCATACGACTGTCAGCTGATTTCTCAACAGAAACTATGCAGGCCAGACGGGAGTGGCAAGAAATATTCAATATGATGAACAATAAGAACCTACAACCAAGAATAATCTATCCAGCAAAGCTATCATTCAGAATTGAAGGGCAGATAAAGACCTTTACAGAGAAGAAAAAGCTAAAGGAGTTCATCAACTCCAAACCAGTATTATATGAAATGCTGAAAGGTACTCTTTTAGAAGAGGAAGAAGAAAAAGGTAAAAGACAAAAAATTATGAACAACAAATACACATCTATCAACAAGTGAATCTAAAAATTAAGTGAATTAAAAATCTGATCAACAGAATAAACTGGTGAATATAATAGAATCAGGAGCACAGAAAGGGAGTAGACTGATAATTCTCAGGAAGACAAAAATCATAAAGCATCAAACAGACTGTGAAATTACAGCAGAAAGATTAAAGTTAGGTGAGGTAAATAAGTGATCAATCAAAGGACTTGTATGCATGCTTATAAACATAACCAATGATCACAGACACTGAGGGTTCGGGGTACGCCTGGGAGGGAGGGGGGGCAATGGGGAGATATGTATAAAAAATTAATAAAAATTAATTAAAAAAAAAGAACACAGGGCACATTGATTCCATCCCCCCGACTCTCAGTAGTGATATAGCAGCTGTTTAATGTCAACTGTGGCCAAGATTCTAGTAACAGTTAACAAGAAGATGATTTGTAAACGCCTTGTAAGACAAGGAGGGTAGTGACCATATTCCAGTGTGGCTTACTACTAGCAAGTTTTACAAACAAATTTCTATGATGATTTTTTTAAATCAATTGCTCATCAGCTGAATGGTGTCAAAAACTGGATATGAGCATGCAAGAGAATGAAGTTAGATCTTTAACTTAGAACATAAGCTAAATGAATTAAAAGTGCAACCGAGACCTAAACAAAAGACTCCAAACTCAAACAGAAGAAAATCTAGAATAAAGCTTAATGGCACAAACTATGGCAATGACTTCCTAGATATGCATTTGGAAGGATAAAATATAGATATATGAATTAGATCGATAGGTAGATAGACAGACAGACAGATTAGCCAACACTGAAGATATTTCCACTTTTTTTTACTCTGATACTATTTTGATGATGTTTACTGGTAAAATGTAAATTTCATGTTGTTATCTATCATTAAATTGTTTTTAAATTTGTTCTATATCCTGTGTTAAGCATTAAAAGAGAAGTAATATAGCAATCTCTCCTACATTATAAACCAAGTCCAATAATGTTTGTTTCATCTAGACACGATAGTGATACCAGCCGATCTTAACAAATAATTAACTCAGGTAAAAGTTCTAAAGATTATAAAACCATGGATAATACTTCACTGAGCTAACTTGGTAAATCTGGGACTCTCATTTGCATAGACTAAGACTATGTAAAACAGCTGCTGGCTGCATTGAAGAGCTGTCTCTTTCTGAATATGGGAAAGTTATCATTTCAATTCAACTTCTCACGAGTTTAAATACATGTTTCAAAAGCAAAACTGAAAACATCAATTTGGAACCAAGTTTAACACACACTTTTCTTAGTTTCTTTCTATTCCTTGCCTTTCCTACAGTCCTCAGTACAGTTTAGTCCCTGATCTCTCTCCTTAATCCAAAGTAATGGATCTTATGTTCTTGGCACTATGCTGGGCATTCTGAAGCATCCATCTTTTTTTTTTAATATATTTTATTGATTTTTTACAGAGAGGAAAGGAGAGAGATAGAAAGTCAGAAACATCAATGAGAGAGAGACATCAATCAGCCGCCTCCTGCATGCCCCACAGTGGAGATATGCCCGCAAGCAAGGTACATGCCCCCAACCGGAATCGAACCCAGGACCCTTCAGTCTGCAAGCTGACGCTCTATCCACTGAGCCAAACCGGTCTCGGCATGAAGCATCCATCTTATATAAAAACTGCTGTTTGAAATTTTAACCCTGCTATTTTGGCTTCTATAAACACTTGCTTGCTTAAATAATAAGGAAAATAAGACTATTCCCATTCCAGAGAGGCCATGGACTATGCCCCAGACAGAATTGTCAGTGCTAACACTAGGCCAGGCCTTGATATATGATCTCAGGGCCCCTACCCAGCACTTGAGATATAGTCTCATAGCCCCTTCTTTTCCAGAAGGCCTGGAAGTCCCATTCCAAATTTGGGAGACAAAAGAGGTAGGAAAAGTATAAATAGAAAAAGTTTCCTCCATGTTAGGGCCCAGACTTTAAAAGGCACATTTTTCTCTGGCCTTGCCCTTAATAAAATGTAAATCCCTTTCTCTGAGCATGCCTTGGTTTTTGTTTTTTTTTTCCAGTCTTCTATAACAATTTCACATACTATTCCTCCTTATACACGTATCTATGTTAGCTATCATGGCCATCTACACTATTCTGAAAAAGAAGTTGTGGTTTAGTGAACTGTCTGCCAAAATGTCATACTCCTCTTTTAATAATGTAAAGTTGTCCTAAAACAGTGGTTCTCAACCTTTCTAATGCCACGACCCTTTAATACAGTTCCTCATGTTGTGGTGACCCCCAACCATAAAATTATTTTTGTTGCTACTTCATAACTGTAATTTTGCAACTGTTATGAATTGTATCTGTGTTTTCTAATGGTCTTAGGCGACCCCTGTGAAAGTGTTGTTCGACCCCCAAAGGGGTCGCGACCCACAGGTTGAGAACTGCTGTCTTAAAAGGTAGCTTGCTACCCAACCAACAGTTACATTTCTCAGCCTCCTTTGAACCCAGGCATGGCTATGTGGCTAGTACTCACCCATAGAAGGTAGAACAAGATCTTTTAAGAAGCAAGAAGACATCTCCCCTTTTTACCAGCTGAACATGAAAAACTATGAAATTACAGGGATTGTAGAACAATAGATATAAAGAATAAAAGTCTGAGGACTACTGACCATGGGCTCTCATACTAGACAACAGCTACAAATACATTTTATTGCACTGAGCCAGTGAGCTTCAGAATTTTTGTTGTTATTGTTATTGTTTTGATTTGTTTTCTATAGAAAGCATTTTCGTAACTACTATAGGGCTTAGGTATAATTTCCAAGGTCATACAGCAAGCTAGATGAAAGCTGGGATGGAAACCTAATATGTCTGATTTTTAAAATACTGTTTTAAGTACATTCCTGTCATATAATTCTTCCTAAATCACTATGTTATCACTCTCATCAATAATATTTTTAGTGGCTTCTCATTATTTAAGAAAAAATGTATGACTCCTTGCTCTCCAATTTTGCCTTAGCCTAATTTTTCAAAATTATCTCCTGTTACTCCCTCTCCCTCATCCTGTGTTTGATTAAATCTATGCAATTAACCAGCTATAAACACTGTGTTTACCATCACTAAGATTTTTATGTGAGTTTTGCTACCTGGAAATATTTCTCACTCACTCTCACCCCTTATCTTATTTAGATGCCAGTCACTCTTCAAGATGAAGATTAAATACTACCTTCTCACTGTGGCTTCCCTGCTGTGTCTATAGAATATTTCTTTTTTTTCTGGTCATTTAACAGAAATTCAGCAATTCCATCATGCAAGATTCCATACTGGGCATAATGTTCACAACAACAAATAAAATAAAATAAAATAAATTATTTGCCCGGCTAGTGTGACTCAGTGGTTGAGCATCAACCTATGACCAGAAGGTCACAGTTCAATTCTTGGTCAGGGCACAAGCCTGGGTTTGGACCTTTAGTCCCCAGTTTGGGGTGTATAGGAGGGATCCAATCAATGATTATCTCTCATCACTGATATTTCTCTCTCTCTCTCTCTCTCCCTCTCTCTCTTCCTCTCTAAAATCACTATATATATATATATATATATATATATATATATATATAAATTCTTATGTTCGAAAATTTACATTTTATAGGAAAGAGACAAATACATAAATAATAATGTATTAGTAATTGGGATAAACACTAACAGAAGTATAGGCATCTAAGTCAACTGATTAAATGGAGACCTGTACTAACCTGACAAAAGAAGTTAGATTTCCGTGGGATGGTGAAATTGAGCCAAGGTATGAAGGGTACTAGAAATGTACTAGGCAAATGTCTGGGCCTTGGTGCTGCGAGAAGCTGGGGAGAGTAACCCTGGCAGAGTAATGCGATGTGTAGAGCAGCACAGCATGTTTGAGGAACAGAAAAGGCAGCATGACACCAGGGTGAAACAGGCAGGAGCCAGATCATCTACAGTCTCGCAAACATGTTGAGGACTATAGTCCTCATCCGATGTAAAATGATACACCACTGGACAGTTTAGGATGGAATGATGTATGCAAAGTGTTGTCTAAGATCATGATGGCCACCACATGGAGGATGAACTGCAGAAGAGAGTGGGTGGAGAAAGCAGCTGGCAAGTTTTTGCTGTTCTCCATTGTAATGGTCCAGTATAATAGGAGACATTACATTGATCTGGGCCAGGGTAGTAGCAACATAAATGGGGAAAGTGGTTGAATATAAGAATAGTGTGAGTAATAAGGGCAAGATAACTTGATGATTTATCTGAGTGTGATTGGCTCTATTCTTGAAGTACTTAATCACACCTTTGGAAGGCATAGTGATTAAGACAGGAGCTAGAAAGAAAAACTAACCAGCAATGTTTAAATATGAGTTCTGTCACTTCCTGGATCTGTGACCCTGGGCAAGTCACTATACCTCAGTAGCTTCATCTGGAAGATAGAGAAGTTAATAGTACCCACCACACAAAACTGTTCTGAGAATAACATTAGATACGTATGTATGTATATATTATTATTACTATTACAGCATAGATATGTACATATCCTTCCCTAGTGAACAATTCTTTTCTCGAGGGTGGGACTGATATAGAGCACAGTACAGAGTATCTGAATCTACTATATAATCAATATGTCTATTAAAAATCCATACTTTCTACATACTTTTAAAAAATTCAGTCTATTGGTACCACTGAGTATAATCCTTCAAAGTTAGTATCTGCTTTCAAAGTATAACTCCAAATGTTTATTATCATGCTACCAAATACTCAGAACTTGTTTTTTTTTTCCCAAAAATGTAACATCAAAAATTATGTTTACAGCCATTGACACAATGCCCAATGATGCAATTTTGGGATCAATATGTAATATTATATTACTTAATGTGTGATCCAAGACTATGTATTGACTTTCACAATATCCTGGGGCTTATAAGCTGCAAAAGATGTGAGCATTGTTTTAAATACTTCTTTAGAATGAAAAAACAGACTTGTTCAAATTTTAATAATAAGCAAAGATCACTAAAGTAGCTCTTGTCTGAATTAAGGCCACAGTGTCACAGAAATATGATGGAAAATTATCTACTTCATTATCCTTAGAATGATTATAGCTAACATTTAAATAATTGGGGGATGTGTGTACAGCTATTTTATGCAAGAATTTGAAGTGTCCACCAATCACTTTGCTAATTTTCTCCCCAGATTTAGCTTTCAATTGTGTTACTTAAAAAGAAAAAAGAAAAAAGAAAGAAAGATCTACTATTTCAAACCCCAGAGGGCATCTCCTATATTCCTTTGTTAAATCCTCTGGGTGTTTAACAACTTACTAATATTATATTATGTTGAAAATCCTGCACTATATGAATGTATGTGGAAATGGACAATTTCAAATACCAGCATGGAAGTTTTTCTCCCACATAAGTGCTGAAAGACACATAAATTTCTAGTGAGACTGTGTCCTAACCCTGCTTCTGTAGCCAGGAAATAAATGCACCGAGAACACTGCACGCTGTTCTCTCTTCATTGCTGATGTATTGTGTTCCTAAGGGAAGCTGTAGAGAGAATGATTTAAACTGTGAAACTTCCTGAGTGCACATACCCCTCGCCCAGGAACATGTGATGCACTTGGCATTCACCTGGTGCTGGTGTTAAGGGAGGAGGCAGTGTTCCCATTTTCTCAAGCTGAGTTCTCAACAAGTTATGCTTTTCCATCTCATGGCCCATGTGACAGAGGCCACACAATGCAGACTGGTTTGCAGGGCTCTGACCTTTTTGCTTAAGTGACACAAACATACTGGCCTTCAGAGGTGCTGATTCTGCCTCCCTAGGGCACATGATCTAGTGGTGGGATAGTTATTCATATTACTGCATGAATAGCAGTAGTGCTATAGCTTAGTATATTCAAAAACTGGAAATTCAGGGTGCTATGAAATCTGTTATGGGTTAAATGATGACCCTCAAATAAAGGTATGTTGTGGTCCTAACCCCCTAGTCCTTCCTAATGTGACATTATTTGGAGATAAGATCTTTATAGAGGTAATCAAGTTAAAATGAGGTCATTAGGGTGGGCGCTGATACAATATGACAATTGACAGAGAAAGAAGAAATATGGACACAGAGACAGACACACACCAGGAGGATGAGGTGCAGACACAGGGAGAAGAGAACTGTCCATAAACTGTGGAAAGAGCCCTCAGAAGGAACCAGCCTTGCTCACACCTTGATTTTAGACTCACAACCTCCAGAGCTAGGAGATAACTCACTTCTTTTGGTTAAGCCACCTCGTCTGTAGTACTTTGTTATGACAGTGAGGGAGGTACGGGGTTCACAAGAAGAGGTGACTGAGGAGAGAGCAGAGCATTAACCAGGTAGAAATAAGGAGGACAATTGCTCCAGGCACAGGGAACAGCATTACTCTAGACTAAGATAGCTGACATGTCTGGATTTGAATGAAAGATAGGATGAGGCTGGAAAAGACGTTGAAGCCAGACATAATGGGCCCTGTACGTCCCTTTGTGGGATTTTCTTTGTAGCTCAGTCTTTTTTTCACATCTTCTCCTGGTTTGTAAGACAGATCACCCTCATCCTTCTCTTCTGTGTGGAAGCGGCCAATTAGCTATAAAACTTCCTGCAGTGGCCATGTTTTCTGTCTGCTCAGTCCCTTTTGAATAATCTTGCTATGTATAAAGATATGTCAAAACTGGTATCACTCTCTCATCTTCCTTCAAATCTATGTATAAGTAGGTGATAAGACCCCACTGATTATATTCAATTCTGTGACAATTTGTTTCAAAATTAATCAAATTGAGCAAAAAGACTCCACTAAAAGTAGCAAAAACAGTCTCATATTCAGGGGTACCTGTAGTTTTGTGTGTGTTTTTTTTTTGTTTGTGTGTTTGTTTGTTTGTTTTTAAAATATATTTTATTGATTTTTTTACAGAGAGGAAAGGAGAGAGATAGAGAATCAGAAACATCGATGAGAGAGAAACATCAATCAGCTGCCTCCTGCACAACCCTCAGTGGGGATGTGCCCACAAGCAAGGTACGTGCCCTTGACCAGAATCCAATCCGGGTCCTTTCAGTCCACAGGTTGACGCTCTATCCACTGAGCAAAACCAGCTTCGGTGACAGCTGTAGTTTTAAAAAGTGGGATGGATGCTCACAATATTCCAGTTGCAGCAAAATGATGTTCCTGGCAGTTCTGAAACTGTAGCCAGTATCCCTTGCTCAGGTCTTGTTTCCCACAGAGTCATCAGGCCACTTGCATGGTGTGTTGGCTCACTCTTCCTGGAAAATTGGCCTCCAAGGTGATTCCAGGTGAACTACTCAATATCCACGGTTTCTACGTAAATAGCTAAAAATCTGCTGTTTTATTATTAAGTGTCCTAATAACTGCATATCTCCCCTAATCCCCCCTGGGGGTAGAGAGAGCAGTCCTCCAACATGCCTTCACAGATTCCTAGCATACTTGTTCTCAGAGCTTGATCTTCAGATAAGCAGCAGCAGAAATGAGTTAGAAATACAAATTATCAGGCTTCACCCCAAACCTATTGAATTAGGAACTCTAGGGAAGGGGCCCAGCAATATGTTTTAACAAGTTCTTTGGGTGATTGTGATGCAGACTACAGGTTGAAAACCATGGTTCTACGTATACTTTTATTTTTAATATTTTAACAGGTGTTAAAAATGTCTTCCTCCAATCCAGACTCTGAGCTCTTTGGGAAAACTACTGGATCTTATTCATACTTATATCCTCAGCATTTAGATTGGAGTAGCATAGTAGTTTAATGACTGGCAGAGAAACGTCTCTGTTCTTCTATTCTCATTGTCAAAATGCTCTAATCACTGCCCAAGAACCTTTGTACCATGTCTGTGTCATACGGGAATGAATGACAATAGATCCTCTTCCCAAGGACAATACAGGAATAAAAAATGGTATGTATGATCAAACTAGCTTATAGCTTTATCTGGGATTCTACTTACCTTCATTGCTATCTTCTATGGTCTTATTCAATTTTCAAAGCTCAGGTAACATTATTCTACATATCTCACTCAGTAATATAATTTTCACAGTGCTTCACACAATCCCACATCCACTTTTCTAACTTGTTTTGTGTGTGCGTTTTTTGTGTGTTTTGTTGTTGCTACCGCTGTTGCTGGGGGTGGTCTGGAAGTGTAAGGACTCATGTAAATAATAATGCTTCCACTAAGGCATCCAATGACAGGACCACTGAGTTGAAGCTGAGAATCCCACTGCCCAATCAGCTTCTCATTAACTAGGAAATATTAGGTGGGCAAAGAGTTGGAGGGAATGAGTAACATTCATCAACATTTGTACAATATCTGTGTTTTCCGATGGTCTTAGGTGACCCTGCTAGCAGTTCTCAACCTGTCACGACCCACAGGTTGAGAATTGCTGCTGTAGAGCCTATGACCATCAGAAAACACAGATATTTACATTATGATTCGTAACAGTAGCAAAATTACAGTTATGAAGTAGCAACAAAAATAATTTTATGTTTGGGGATCACCACCACATGAGGAACTGTATTAAAGGGTCACAGCATTGAAAAGGTTAAGTACCATTGCTCTAAAGAAAAGATTTGATTGAGTTAAATTTCACACACACACACACACACAAAAAAAAAAAAGAGGGGCCAAGTTGAACTGTCAATCAAAATATAATGGGTCCTGCCAAGAGTTTGGTGGGAGTGGAGTCCTGAATACAAGGTATGGCTTTATGAGCAGTTTATACAGCTTCTGGATAGATAGATTGATGATTGATAATAGATAGACAGATATGTATGATGACATATGTAGATGATATGTGTAAATGCTTATATACGTATATATAAGAATGCAGCTACTTTTTCTTTTCTATGCTGTCTTCTCTTCCTTTATTTTTCATAGGTAATGTAGATGTGATGAGATTGAAGATTTGTCCACTATGTGAATATCAGGAGGAGATGAAATCCTATCATAGAGAAGCTAGGTAATTACCACTAGGTAATTACTCTAAGAGGGATAGGGAACCTTTGTTCTGCCAAGGGCCATTTGGACATTTATAATATCATTGGTTTAATGTAATTCACTTAATATAAATCTATGTTGTATGAAAAAAGCTCTTAGATTTATTGAATTTTGAATCCCACTGTGGTTGCCTCAGCAAGGCCAGACCAAATGATTTTGCAGGCCTTATACACACCTCGAGCCAGAAGTTCCCCACCCCTGCTCTATAACATCACTTCTGAATACACTCTCTGGAGATAGCTCTGTATGTTCTCACTCTGGAAAAAGGCAAATAAATGTTTTTTGGATCACATTAACAGGAATGTATTTGAATGGAATGAATAATTACAGCCATGAAAATTATATAGCAATTATCAAAATAATAATGGAAATCTAATTGCACATTTACAAATTAAAACACTGTACTAAGTGTTTTACATGAAAAGTAGGTGCTTGCACATGTTGAGAGAATAAAGGGGTGGATTATAGAAGGCATTCTTAGGCTGACTACTTAGCTTACAATGAGCCCCTACCCTTCATAGAAGGGCCACTATGATCCTGATGTAAGATTGAGTATTAGATTTTAATTGAGCAGGTTCTCTCAGGAATTTGGACTTAAGACAGAGAGAATCTTGGAATCACTGGAGTTGATCTGGCAGGATTCTAGGAAGATTCATGGGGACCCACCACTAAAGGGCATGATCTATTTTGATCTTATCTTTTTAGAGGCTGTTTATTCTTGTCTACCTTGAATGCTATGACATAAGCAATAATCTTTTCAATAAATGCAACATTTCCCTTAAACTAGTATGAATTAATCAGTTATTTGCAAGCCAAGAACTCTAGCTGACTACAAATGGCATCTGCAAAGCCACATGTAGGGATGTGTGAAAAACTATTTGGATCTTCACTCTAAATAGGGCTATGAAGCTATCGCCACAGTGCACTGATCAGAAATGGAGTCACAGGCTGCATAAGAAAGAAAGGAAAGAGTTTCTAAATTAAATGCTTAGTCTGAGCGGTTAATGCAAATTTCATGTATTAGAGTTGGTGCTTAGAATATTGGGCAAAATGAAAATAAAGGGGGGGAAAGCAGCTATAGTACTTTTGCTTAGAGTGCTGATGAGGAAATAACTTGATTGATTGAGAACAAAATCACTTTCTCAAGGTCCCATTACCAATAGAATAGTGAATAATAAAATGCAAAAAGCAGCATTGTGTTATTAAATACTATTCAATCTTTTATCACTTCATTTGAGGTATAATGAGCTTCTATCACATTCAGCTGGGCAAAGCTTACCATATTTCATAAAAATTGAAATATAATAAAATATAAAGGTTGTCATGATTTACATGACATTTCATTTAAACACAAATAGTCAAAATTTTTACTCACTTCCTAAAGCCAGCTAAATGCCAAGGCCACATGGGCACTCGATAATAACACAGTAAGCAGGACTCCTGGGACAAGGCTTACAGTGGTGACTTTGGCACTACCTGGGGCCTGATTCAAGCAGAATCATTTTCTCTGATGGATGTCAGTGCCATCCAGTGACATCTGTTTGTTAATAAGCAGCTGCCCTGGATTTGGCTTGGAAAATACAGGGATTTGGTGCACGTGGTCTGGTGGTTAAAACAGCAGACTGAGTCCCCATTTCTGGGCTACAGTCCCAGTTCTATTATTGTCATTTTAGGCTGCCTTGAAAGGAAGTTCAGTCTATATGACACTAAGACAGTCTTCTAATTTGGGTGGAGGCTGTGGCTGGAGAAGGGCAAGGGAGGGTTCACACCAATTAGACAATCCCAGAGAAAACACTTCCTGCTAATTATTGGATTATTCAATCATAAACTAATGTGGTGGGGGGGCAATTCTAATGCAGAAATGCATCAATTGATATTATCCTAAATGTTTGTTTAGGCTATTGGCTAAATTGGGTACATGATTCCTCTGTCTGAAGAAATATTACAGTGTAACAGGCATAAGAATAGGGAAAGGAATTCACCTATGTCACTATTAGATATTCATCAAGAATGCTTCTCTATTTAAATCCAGGTATAGCTTCTTTTCTTAAAGGGAAAGAGTTCATAATTTAAACTCAGCTCCAGTACTTTGCTTTCAGTGCGGAGAAACCATTAATTATAAAATTGTACAAGATCTCTCTGCCTGTTTCTTTCATTCTATAGGGGGTGATGATGCCCTTTAGCCAAATCAATGAACTTTCCAGATAGCATATTATAAATAATAGAAAAATAAAGAAAAGCTAATATTCATATTAGTAAAAGTCAAGTGTTCCCCTTTAACATTAAAGTGAGAATACCTTTTCAAATCTTGAGAATTTAAATTACTCTAAAAGCAAAATTGAATTTGCAATTACTGAGAAAATTCAGTGAGAATAAAAAATTAAATGGCCAATGCCAAATAAATAATACAGATGTTAGTTTTAGAATGTACATTTGGAAAAGTAGATGGCTCAATTGAAATTTTAAACAGATAGAGCTTTAAAAGAATTTATCATTAACATAAGTGTTTTTAAATAAGTACAGTTAAGTAAGGTTTTCTGAAGAGACTTGTGGTACCAAAGATTTTTTCCCTAATGTAATAATAACAAGAATTTAAGCCCTTATATTTTGACAAGCTATATTGATATTGAATTTACTAAGTATACTATTTTAAAATAATTCAGTTATGCTGAGACCGGTTTGGCTTAGTGGATAGAGCGGCGGCCTGCAGACTGAAAGGTCCCGGGTTCAATTCCGTTTGGGGGCATGTACCTTGCTTGCGGGCACATCTCCACTGTGGGGCGTGCAGGAGACGGCTGATGGATGTCTCTCTCTCTCATTGATGTTTCTGACTTTCTATCTCTCTCCTTTCCTCTCTGTAAAAAATCACTAAATATATTTTGAAAATAATAATAATTCAGTTATAATTCAATCCCAAAGTTACTTTACAATAGTGAAAGAATTTCTTCTCTGGTGGTCCATTATTATAGAAAATAATATGCAATTTTGAACCAAAAATGTAAACCAAGCACTGTCCAACTGAAAATATACATTGAAACATTGATATAATCAAAGCAGTAGAGTGAGTTGCCATAACATTTGATTCTAAATTACTCCATTTAATTTTTTATCTCTAATTGTGTCTTCCCTGTCATATATAGTACCTCCAGGGAGCCAGAAATTGGCTGATTATGAGAAAATCTAGGTTATGATTGCCTGTACAGTACACCTAATTCTGGAATCAATTGCAGCTGCCTAAGCAAGAAATGTTGGGCTGGGCCATGGGTGGTTCATTAGATACCAGAGTCAGGGAAGATGAGGAAAGTGGGAAGAATAGAAACCTAGAAACCTGAAAAATGCAACCTCAGTATCTCAGGTGCAGGATTTATTCCACATCTCTAATTCAGCCTGGGATGTCTATGATAAAGTGGGTAGTGCTGGTGGGGCAATCAGTACAGATGTCATCTTCCCACTATAAAAATAACATGACTCCTACTTTGCTTTCCTTTTATTTTCCAGCTTGTTCTCATTATACTGCTAGCACCTAGAGATGGGCAAGGAACACAATGGGCCCAACTGGGACCCTTCTCCAAACTTATCCATGAAGGCAACTATTACAAGGATGGGAGATATGCTTGAATTTACCCATTCCAATAATAGGGTCAGTAAGAAGTGGGTGACTAAAACTTTCTGGTGCTTATCAGCTACTTCATCCCTGTTGATCTCAATATATTTTCACATTTTTAAATTAGTTATAGTTAAACTCTGTTGATTGCAACCAGATAATTTTGTCTGATTCCTAGAACAACATCAGTGGAAGAGGATATGGTCTAGCAATTAATGGCACTTGAAAGGGAGAGGTGAAGTGTGACTCCATCAAGATAAATACTGGGGACATAATTAGGTAAGAAAGATGGCTTGGGGTATGAGTGATAACTAGCTATAAAAATGAAACTTTGAGAGAAAGATTTGTTGTTCTTTGTTTCTTCATTTTCACAAGTGTAACAAAGGAGCAAAAAGACTCATTTGGAGTCTAGATTGAGATTTTGTTTTCTGATAAAAAGTGAAGTGGGGTGTTCTGAAAGGTAGCCAGATGAATGTTTACCTCTCAGGCTACAAGGAAGACTTCTGACAGGGAAGCTGTCAAGATGACTTGAGCTCTGGAAGGGAGATTGTACTGGTGTCCCCAGAATTAGCCTGTTGTTTCAAAGATTCAATAAACATCTTAAAAAGGAATCAAAGAAACTTTTTCAAGAACAGCATAATAGCCATAATCTCAACTAAGTTATTGACATAATGAGATCCTTTAAAGTTAATAAAACATCCCTACCTCAAGTTTTTTAACACTGCTGTTCCCTTTATACAGAAAAATCTCTCCCAAATCACATGACCCAGTGCCTTGCTTCATTCATGTCAGATATCTCCTCCTCAAAGCGCTTCCCCAAGCATCCTAAGTAAAGTAACACCCATCACAGACACCTTTCATGCTTTCCCTTAATTGTCTTTATTTGCTCATCATATATGAGCTTTACTTACTAGTATAAACGCCATGTGTACAATCTTTACCACTGATTAATCAGAAATTCGAACAATGATGAGCACAGACTACAATCATTAAATATACAGTAAGTAAATGAAAAAAATGATCTCTCTCTCTCTCTCTCTCTCTCTTTCTCTCTCTCTCTCTCATTGTTTCTTAAAGAAAAAGAACAAGCTTACTCTCAGAGCACTATTATTTTACATTTCCACTGAGGTAGGATCAGGAAACGAGCTTTCCTTGATGGAGAGGCAAAGCCCTGGCTGCAATGTTTGGGGAATCTATAGGCCCACTTCTGCTTATACCTCTGTGAGCCTGTCCTAGCACAGTATGTCCTGTCATATTGTTCATGTAGTCTGGATCTACACAATCTGCTCTTTGAGAGACAGGCCTGGGTGGCTTCATATTTGCATCCTTAACCAGATATACTAGCAGTTCAGAGCAGTAGGAGTTTGGAAAAAGAAAGATGAGGGAGGAAAAAACAGATGATGAATAGGGATAAAAGGTGCGGGGGGATTAGAAGAGTAGGAAGAAGAAACATGGGAGTAATAGAATGAAATGTCAATGTAAAAAAATGAAATCTCCGAAAATATCTCCAACTCTGACAGATAGTGGTTTCTCTGATTCTGCCACTCCCCTGTTAGGTTCTCTGTTCACTTTGTCTAATTTCTCTCTTTCCATTCTTTCTTGAAATAACTCTGTTCAAGTTTTGACCTCACCACTCCATCAAAACATTTTTCAAAGCCACTGATGACCTCCATATTGCTAAATCTAATTATTAATTCTTAGTCTTCATCGTACTTTTCAGTTTATAATCCTTGCTTCTTGAAACATGTTTTAAAACTTCCTTTCTAGAACACAACACTTGTTGGTTTTCTTTGTACCTCTTTAGGCACTTCTTAATTCACCTTGCTGGATTCATCTCTAATTCTAGACTTCTAGATATACCATCAGCTCAGTCCTACAGCATCTGCTCTGTTAAAGTGATTACATCCCATCTCATAGCATTATATACCACCCATACACTCATGATTCTTCAAGGTCAGATCACCATCATGGACCTCTCCGCTTACTTCTAGATTAGTATATCCGAATGTCCACTTAGCTTTTCTACATAGATATGTTGTTGGCATTTCAAATTTCACAAGAACAAACTAGGGTTCTTAATTTCCATTCCACACCCCAAATCTGCTTCTCACACTTCTGTAAGAATCATAACCATCCAATTAGTTGCTCAGAACAAAACTGTCTGATTCATATTGAATGTCCCTCTAACTGCATAGCCAAGTAATAAGCAAGTACTACTGGTTTCACCTTGAAAATATAACTGATCATTTGTAATCAGCTCACTGCTATCCACCCTGTTTTAAGCCATATATAATGTAAGCATCAAAAATTAAGGGACTTTCATGAAGTTCATTGTTGAATCAAATAAGTCTTATAATTTCAAAGTTGTGAATTTGTAGAATTTGTAACTGCAGCACTGTAGTATGAAAATATCTGAGAATTTCACTGGCACTTCTCTTATTACTATGATTAACTGTATACATTTGTAATCAAATTTCAGTTAGAGGTTCATGAAAATAAAAATGCATGTAAAGAATAAAAAAAGAAATTTGTCTTTATTTGTCTGATAATCTCCAATATTATATGGCTATTTCTTTATTAAATGCTTCTCTCTCCAACATGTACAGTAGAGGTATAGATCTATCTTGTTTATTCTTGGCATCCAAAATAATGCTTGACAGCCATTAGATATTCAATAAATTTTTGTTAAATAAATTAAAAATAGAAGTAATAAAAATGAAAGGTTATTATTCTTTTAATTATTATGATTACCATCAGGGTAATAACTATTATAACAGGTAACATTTATCAAGTACTTATGATGGGTACCATAGTAAGCAATTCTATGCATTGGATTATCTCATTCTTTCATACAAAAGTCTTTGAATGAAGAAACTAGTATTATATCTGTCTTATAAACAAGGAAATAGCATCTTCATGAAAATAAGTGACTCACACATTTCTATAATGGGCAGAGATGGGTTTTAAACCTAGGTACATCTGAGTTCCAAGCATGTTCCTAGCCATTATGAAATATGAATATTCAGGTGTTCTATGGGTTTGTGGGAAGGGGATAAAAAAGGGAAAGAAGAAAGGAAGAGAAGGAAAGAAGGCAAAATGGGTGCCAGATATTGAATATTTGCCTATTTCCTGGTGGCAATCTCAGTCCTCTTTCAAAAAACTAGAATGAAGATAATCTTTCTCCCAGACTGCTCTAATTCACTTTGGAGGAAAATAAGAAAATGGGAGTTGGTATTGCCCTGTTCAAGTCTCTGATGAATCTATTCAGACTGCCCTATGGGAACATATTCTACCTAAAACTTAGTGGTTTATTGATTCTCATGTTCACATGGCTCTTCTTAATTTAAGAAAAAAAAATACTCATTTTTCATTTCCCAATAGAACCAACTTGTCTTTAATTTTTTATTTCCAAATATCTACTGTTTCTCTATTTTGATCTTAATTTTTTTCAATAATAAAAAATATATGAAATCTATTTAATGAGTTAAATGCTTAAAATAAACACTTTAATCTATGGACAGAATTAGTTTAAGCTTCAATTTAAAAACATAATTAGATTAGGTCTTGCTTTAACAAAGTCAACAACAATGAAGTAAAGAAAAGCATTCATCTTACAATCTTAAATCTAGTGTTATCATTGTCTAAATTCCCTAACCCATTAAAAACTTGCAACTAAACCAACCCTAAGAAATTTGGGCTGTTTCTCCATCAGATTGCCATGGAGGATTGTCCCTAGTATAACACAAAGTGCAATGAAAGCCTCTCTGAGAGATGAGATTTAAAGAATGATTTAAATGAAAAGGGCAAATTGATTTCTGGATTTTAGAGGCCAGAATTTCACTATGTAAACAAATGTTTATTTAGTGTTTAATATTCCATGGGACTGTGTTATAAGCTCTGGCCAGCACCTGGACTAGGGGCAATGCCCAAGAATTTCATTTCTGCTTCACCATTTTTAATATCTGTAGCTGCCTTTAAGGAGCTCACACTCTTTCATCACTGTGACAAAATAAGTATTCCCCCAGATATATGCATCAGTGCCAGGAACCACACACAGGAGTGACGATGAAGAGACATGAACATATTAGAGAAGTTTCACTGAGAGGGTGTGCAGGCAAATGGGCTTGGTAAGGGATATTCCAGGCACAGGAAACTAGTTGAGTAAAACAGCCTTATGGGGAGCAAAGTTTGGTATTTGTGCTGAGCAGTTTGAAGACTGGCTTATCCAAGAAAAATGTAGGACAAAGAAAACTCACCAAGTGGTCCAACAAAAGCTAAGAGAAAGGAAAATATATTTAAAGCAGAATGAAGGGTCCTTAATTGTCTTTCTCAGTGTTAGCCTACTGGTCCATAACAGAATAACCCACATCTAAGTATTCACAATGCAACTCTATACTTCACATACTTGTAACTTTTTACATCTTAGTAAAGTGAATATATGTAGTTAAACACTACTCCTTCAATAAGTTAGCATTTTCTGGTTTCACTAGAAAGTTTTCTGTGTGCAGTGATCTCCCATGTGATTTTTTTAGAAGTATTTTACTAGAAAATAAGCAGAAGCTTCTCATCACTGTCCGAGCATGCAATAGGTCTCCATCATTTTCTTTCTCGAAGAGGCTCCTTTCCCCTGAGTTTAAATACAGAATATCATTAAGCTCATGCCTCTTCAGGAAAGAACACAGGAACAGGCCTATCTACTGCCACTTCAATATTTCAAAGAAAATGTGTTTACTCTCATTATCCAAAACTCACTATTTCAGAGTTCAGTGTAGAGGAATTCTGAAATTATAAAAAAAGACACTGGCATTTATTTTTCCAAACTGCTCAGCACAAATGAATAAAAGCCATTCTTATATAAAACTAGAGGCCTGATTTATAAAATTCGTGCATAGGGGGGTGGGAGTGTCCCTTAACCCAGCCTGCACCCTCTCCAATCTGGGACCCCTCAAAGGATGTCTGACTACCCATTTAGGCTCCCACTGCTCGCCTGCATGCCTTCCTGATTTCCCCTAACCACTTCTGCCTGCCAGCCTGATCACCTGCCAGCCTGATTGATGCCTAACTACTCCCCTGCCAACTTGTTTGTCCCCAACTGCTCTCCCCTGCAGGCCTGGGTCCCCCCCCAATGGTCCTTCCCTACAGGTCGGTCACCCCCAACTTCTCTCCTTTGCCAGCCTGGTCATTCCTAACTGCCCTCCCCTGCTGGCCTGATCACCTACAACTGCCCTCCCTTGCAGGCCTGGTGCCTCCCAACTGCCCTCCCCTGCTGGCCATCTTGTAGCAGCCATCTTGTGTGCACATGAGGACAGCTATCTGTGACCACAAGGGGGAAGCCATCTTGTATGTTGGAGTTACAGTCAATTTGCATATTACTCTTTTATTAGATAGGATAGAGGCCTGGTGCATGGATGGGGGCCAGCTGGTTTGCCCTGAAGGGTATCCCGGGTCATGTTGGGGTTCCCTTGGACACGGGATGCCCTGGGTGAGAGGCCTGTGGTGGTTTGCAGGCTTGACATGACCCTGGCAACCCAAGCAGAGGCCTTGGTATCTGGGATTTATTTATCTCCTATAATTGGAACTTTGTATCTTTGAGCAGAGCCAAGCCTCCTGCTTACTCTGTGGCCGCAGTCATTTTTGTTGGGATTTATTTATCTTCTATAATTGAAATTTTGTAGCTTTGAGTGGAGGCCTGGACATGCCAGGGTGTGAGGAAAGCTTGGCTTTCTCCATTGCCAGGGAAATCCAAGCCTCCTGCTTACTCTATGACTGCAGTCATCTTGGCTGGGTTAAGTTGCATACACACTCATGATTGGATGGTGGGCATGGCTTGTGTGGATAGCAGAGATACATTCGATTTACATATTACTCTTTTCTTAGATAGGCTGGTCCACTTGACTCTTTATCATTAGAATGAGTGCTCAGACACTGAGGAATTTTCCAGTCGTGATGATAAATACCCGACCCCCAACTCTCATTCCACCTATCTCAATCATGGGGGGAGGCAGAGCTAATTGGATCACCTGATGATTGAAATCTGATTCTTAATGAATCCTGTCACAGATGTAAAGCTAGAAAAATTATATTTCCTGTCTTTTTAGCAAGCCAGTGGCTTGAAGAATTGTCTTTAAGTACTTACAATTATAATGGTTTCTTTGATGATCTATCTAAAGGTAAAAGAAAAATGCCCTTATTTCAGAAATATAACAGAATTGCTCCAGTTAGAATATTTTACATTGCTATTAATTCTTCCTTTTCTCCAGATGTACATGGAAAGACATTACAAGATAAAGAAGAAAATCAACTATATCACATTTATGGTAATACACATGTATCACCAGCACCAGTTACTCCTACTACTGTTTGGATATTAAGATCTGATGTTTATCTTAGATGTCTGCAATAGTTTCAAACACTAGTAGAACTGTCAACCAACTTCCAGGGGATGTTCACATGATCAATGGCAGAGCACTGGGTGTTTTAGAACTAAAGGCCTTACTAGAGTTGGAGCTGGTTTATCCTGTGGATGGTACCCTGAATGGGCAGTTCTTCATCTCCTGCTTCCTGGAGTGAGAATAGTAGAGTAGCCTTGTTGTTGTTGCTGTTCTTGCTGTTGTTGTTGTCTTTTCCAAGCTTAGATGCTTGGTTTGGTCTCTAATTCCTTGAGTTGCCTCATTACCTTACAATTAACTGTATTTTTCAAAAATAACTATAGTTGGTTACTGTTTAAACTTTTCCCCCCTTTTGGCAATTCTTAAATTTTTTTAGCCAATGATTTGAAGATCTAATAATTAAACAAATAAAAAAACACAATGATTAAAAACAACTACCAAAATAATTAGAAATGCTCCTATCTTAACTCATGGTAACAATTTGGCTTTTCTAGGGCATAAGATAAGTCATGGTATAAACATTATGGTCTCATCATTTTATTTTGTACTAATCCATGCATTTTATACTTTGGGGGCTGACTTCAAGGCTAAAGTTGTTTTATATACACACTTAACTGTAACAAGTTTCAATGTTTTCATATACTAGATATAAGAATGAGTTCCCCCATTAAAAGGAAAGGGCATAAGTCAGGTAGCAAATAATACATAATTATCAACCAAATACTATTCAAACAGCTCGTTAGAAGTGTCTTATGTTTTGATGCAAATTACCACCCAAAGCCATTATTCTAAGATGACGGCAATAATGTAAGGCTGAGTAAAATTTTTCAGAGAAAACAGGCTACAGTTAAACTTTAGTTAACCCTGTATAAAGGTTTTTTGTTAAATAACATTAAGGAAACATATTGTAATCCAAGCAAAAAAAAAAAAAAAAAACCTTGAAGAAGAAGAAGCAGCAGCAGCAGAAGAAGAAGTAGTTTGTAATGAGAGACTCTCACCTCTTGATTAGTCTCTGTCTGATGGCCTTCCCCTTCATTCTTAGTATCCATGATCTTGACTCTATTCTAGTATTTTCACCACTAATGGCTTGTCTCCAATCAGCACCTTCTGTCTGTTCTATCTTCTCAATAAGGAATATTATTTATAAGTTTAGAAATGTTTAGGATAGAGTATTGTCATTTGGTTGAGTGTCTTATATATATCTAGCAAAACATATAGAACAATAGTAAAATATACTACAGCTATTTCAATCCAAATCTTTAAACAGGCAATTACTTGGTGAACATATATATTTTCATTACAAAATATACCTCTCCTATTTCTCAACTAAAATACACATTCTATTCTTTAAAAATACAGTGGGCTGAAACCACTTTGGCTTAGTGGGTAGAGCGTCAGCCTGCGGACTGAAGGGTCCCAGGTTCGATTCCAGTCAAGGGCATATACCTTGGTTGTGGGCACATCTCCAGTGGGGGGCATGCAGGAGGCAGCTGATAGATGTCTCTCTCTCACCGATGTTTCTAACTCTCTATCCCGCTTCCTTCCTCTCTGTAAAAAATCAATAAAATCTATTTTTTTAAATAAAATAAAAAATAAAAATGAAAATACAGTGGGATGTAGTGATATCATCAACATGGCTAAATAAGACACCTCTTGTCACATCCCCCACTCAATAACAATGATTTAGTATTAATCCACAAAAAAAGGTACTTTTATGGGAGCTGTGAGATCCAGAGTCATTCACCAAAGGATCCAGGAGGAGTCTTGACCACCCATGTATCCAGTAATATGCATGGATGCTGGAGTGGCCTGTGTATTAGATTTTTATAAACCCTCTTAGCTGTGACCAATGAGCCAGAGAGCACTAGGTACCTCGAGATACGAGTACCCTAACATACGAGATTATTTGAGATATGAGCCATCGAGTGAGCGATTTTTGCTTTGAAATACGAGCAACGTTTGAGATAGGAGTAATCGTGCAGATCGGCCGGCTGCAACACAACCCACCAGTTTACCGTGACTCGAGCGTCTCATAGTTTCCCATGCCTCAAGGTTACGGAACGAATTAAACTCGTATTTCGAGGTAACCCTGCTTAGATTATCATCCATGGACAGAGAGCCCTTGTGGAAGTTCAATATTCCAGTGGAGAAGTTCAAGTACATCATTAGAACTAATATATGGACACATCGGGGAGGGTAAGAGGAATAATTAGCAAGCATCACCTCTCTGGCCTGTGATTTCTCCTGGAAAGAGTGAAAGCTTGGAAGTGAGTGTCAGGCCTTCCCACCTGGGGGACATGGCCTAGGAGTCCAGCTCTATCTCATTCCATTCACATTTCTGAGTCAGAAGATCTGTGACTGGGCTATGGGAGTCTGGGACAGAGGCATATAGGACCCTCAGAAAGCATTGAAAGAATGCAGAGTCTACCAATTACTTCACAGACTTTATCAAGAAGCCCACCTATGGGGGACACCTTGCCCACAGAGCCCCTCAATTAGTTCATTGGTACCCTCAGTTATTCATGCATCGCCCCCTCCCCCCACCCTCACCCTCCCAGCCTGTGCCTGGCTTTCAGTGCATGCTTAATGGCAAGCATTGGCTTTGGCAGACATGTAATAAACATGCACAGAAAGCCAACGTGAATCTATGGGCCAGGGAGAAATCACAAACTTGAACTTTAGCTCCACCCTTGGGAAAGCAAAAGAAAGGCTACTGGCATTAAAGGATTAAAAAAAAAAAAAAAATTTAAAAATTTTGAAAAAAAAAGCAAGAGGCATAGAGCAGACATATTAATAGAAGGACTGAGAAAGCCTCAGATTCCTATCAAGGCTGATGGAAGATACTTCTTTCTAAAAGAAATTGGATAATGACTTAGAGGAGGTAACTTTTGTTACAAAAGTAAAGAGTGCTATACAAGACTTCAAGGAACATAAAAACATTAAGAAAACAAGGCACTGCCAGAGAACCACAATAATTTTCATTTTATTCTTTAGCTTCAGAATTCTTATTTGTTTCTTTCTTTCAAATTTTATCTCTTTGCTAAGCAGCTCATTTTGTTCATGGGTTACTTTTCTGATTTCACCAAAATTTCTTGGGGGGGAGGGGTGCTCAATGAACTTTCCCAATATAGCCACTTTGAATTATTTATTGGATAAATTTTAAATATTGATGTCTTTGGGATTATATTTAAAGAATAAAATAAATAAAATGGAAGATTCAATAGAGAGCATTAATAGCATAATGGATTATGCAGAAGGAAAAAACCTGTAGATTAGAAGATAGAAACTTGAAAATTATTCAGTCAGAGGAAAACAAAGAGAAAAGAATAATAAAGAATAAAAAAATCTGCATAATATGACAGATACCATCAAAAGAAGCAATCTGTGAATTAATGGAGTAACAGAAAGAAAAAAAAACATAGAAAGGGCAAAAGTATTATTTAATGAAAGGATGGCTGAGAATTTACCAAATATGAGGAGAGATTATGATATATAACTTCAAGAAGTTCATAAGTCATCAAACATGCTTAACTTAAAGAGATTTTCTTCAAGACGCATTATAATAACAAAAAAATCAATGACAAATCTTAAAGGAAGTGAGAGAAATAAAAACTTTTTAACTTCCAAGGGAATACCTATAAGGCTATCAGATTTCTCAGCAGAAATCATAGAGACCAGGAGGGAATGAAATAATATATTTAAAATGATAAGAGAAAAAAATGCCAACTAAGAGTATTTTATCTGGCAAAGTTGTTCTTCAGAAATGAAAGCCTTTTCTAGATAACCAAAAGTTTAGGGAGTGCATCACCATAGGAAGTACCTTACAGAAAATGCTGAAATAAGTTGTTCATAAAATGAAAGGAAGCTAATTAATAACATGGTTGAATGAAAATACATAACACAATGATAAAGACAAGTATGGAGTTAAATTCAGAATACTCTACTATGGTAATATGGTAGTATGATGATCACTTAACTTTTGTATAAGGACACAGAAAAAAAAGTATAAAAACTATAGGTATGAGTGCTGGCTAAAAGAGGTGAATGAGGGGAAAAGGAGGACATCTATAATACTTTCAACAATAAAGATTTTAAAAAGATTAAATGAAAAGAAGCCACTAGTGTTCTAGCCTGGCTTCAGTACTGATTTTAAAAGAATGACCAGATTTGAGTGGGTTTAGAAATTAAATGGTTACACTGAGGATATGTAACCTATGGGTGAGAATATGTTGTTAACAATCTGGAGTAAAAGGCATAAATAAGACAGTAACTTGATTGAGAAGCGAGAAAAAAAATAGCTATAATAATAATGAGTATACAACGTAAGTAAATTATGATGTTAAAGACATAAAAAGGGTTGTTTAACTTAATAATAAAAGGGTACTATGCAAATTAAGTCACTCCATAACAAAGATGGCCATACCTATAGCCACAAATAAATATGCCCCTAAAAAAGTTATATTATTTTATACACTTTAAATTAAACAGTACATTCAACCTCTTTTACCCTGGTTTTTTTTTTCTTTTTCTAAATATATCTTACTGATTTTTTTCACAGTGAGGAAAGGAGAGGAATAGAAAGTTAGAAACATTGATGAGAGGGAAACATCAATCAGCTGTCTCCTGCACACCCCCAACTGGGGATATGCCCACACCAAGGTACATGCCCTTCCTGAAATCGAACCTGGGACCCTTCAGTCCACAGGCCAATGCTCTATCCACTGAGCCAAACTGGTTAGGCGCGCCCCCACCCCTTCTTAATTTTTTTTTTCTCTTTTAAGATTATCCACATTTGTAGATCTGGCATTAATTCATTTCCCATTGATTTTTAGTGAGAATGGAAGGGAGAAGGATAGGGAGAGAGAAATATCAATGTAAGAAACATCCCTTCAATGATGGTCATTAGGATCCCTGACCAGGGATCCAACTTGAAACCCAGGTATGTGCCAGGTATGTTCCCTGACCTAGAATTGAACCTGCAACCTATCAGTGCACAGGACCATGTTCATGCTCAACAACCTATCTACTTCAGACTGGCTGTTATTCAATTTCTGGAATTTTATTTCAATTAATCCTCGCAAAGTCTGTGGTTTAGGTCAGTGGCCGGCAAACTCATTAGTCAACAGAGCCAAATATTAACAGTACAATGTTTGAAATTTCTTTTCAGAGCCAAATTTTTAAACTTAAACTTCTTCTAACACTACTTCTTCAAAATAGACTCGCCCAGGCCATGGTATTTTGTGGAAGAGCCACACTCAAGTGACCAAAGAGCCGCATGTGGCTCACAAGCCACAGTTTGCCAACCATGGGTTTAGATAATATTCACATTTTGCAAATGAGAAACAAAACCCAACCTCTTTGTTTTGAGACATTATTCTTCCTTCATTGCTGCATTTTCCTGCCAGCCCTAAAAAGGCTCTTGACAGGGGATTCACAGGTATCTAGAGTCAGAAGCATTTTCCTCACTACTCCCCTCTTCAAAGCCTCCTCTGCACTGGTACTGAGGTTGTCCTGGAGGGCACAGAGGCTAAGTAACAGAGACAATGACAGGATTCGGACCACTGGAGCCACTGGATAAACCTTTCCTCTCCATGTTGGAGAAGGAGGGGCCAGCAACTTGCAGCAGCACTGAGCTTCCAGATAGGCTAAGGTTTGCAAGGGCTAGCTCTGTGAACACCGTTAAGTGCTTCAATCTCTCCCTCTCAAGGCTGCTGTCACCTCCAAGGTTATAGGGCTGCCCTGGAAGTCCTCTACATCCCTCTTATCCGTGGCAAACATGGCAGTGGACTTGGTGATGGAACTGCTATTTTTAGATACTTTTAAGCACCCCAGCACTGAAGAAGACTACTTCTCAATTCTGATTCTGATTCTCGATTGTGGGACATGTACAAAAAATCCTTAGGCATGCTTTGACTTTCCCTCTAGCCAGGGGCCTTAAATTCTGCATGTACACACCCCGACCTCTGGCTGGGTATGGGAACTTTGTCTGCGGGAGAGCATCGGTGGCCAGGACATTTCTCTGTGTTATCTTAGGCTCCTGCGTCTTTGGTTGAGTTGGTTGTTCTGCTTGCTTTGTTCCCCAGCCCCCTTACCCTGCCAACTTTGGGCTTTAAAAATACCTTGGTTCTCAGGTTTAGCTCAGCTGGTGTTTGGGAGGGTCTCAGACTGCCTGTGTTTGACAGTAGTTCCAGAGACCGAGCAGGTCATGATGGTTTCATTATTCTTAAATCCCTCCTCTCAGGTCCTTTTTCTAATGGGAGTTGGGCTGCCCAGATGTGACTTTATTCGGTTTAGGATTCATTAGGACATGACATATTTGCATGGAACAGCTTTTGCATGTAGGATACCTGTGAGGAGGGTAATCAGCGGTGAAAAGAACCAATGATGGATTTGGAACCCCCAGACAGGGAATCTCACTCACTCCCCATGTCTCCCCACTCACTCCCTGCATGTCTCCCTCAGCACTGGCCTGCATGTGCAGAAGGCTTGGCTTCCTTTGTTCGCCTCTCTGCCAGTTTGGCTTCCTTTGTCACCTGAGGATAAAGGAAGCCAAGCCTCCTGCCTGCTCTGCTGGCTCCGTGGCTCTGGCCTACACTGCCATCTTTATGGCTATGAGTGCTGCCATATTTGTAGATATGGGTGTGGCCATCTTTGTTGTGGAGTGAGTGTTAATTTGCATATTATCCTTTTATTAGACAGGATAAAGAAAATGGAATCAAAGCATACCACCACAAAAAATCATCAATTCTCAAAGGAAGACATCAAGAGTGGGAGAAAGGAACAAGGGAACTACAGAAAGCAATAAAACTATCAATACTTAACTCTTAATGTAAATAGATTAAATTATCCTATCTAAAGGCATAGAGTAGCTTGATTGGTAAAATAAATAAATAAATAGATAAATACAAATAAGACAAAACCAACTATATGCTGCCTGCTTTAGCTTTAATGTCACACATAGACTCAAAGTGAAGAGATGGAAAGATATTCTATGCAAATTAAAACCAAAAAAGAACAGGGATTTTAATACTTAGATCTGACAAAATAGACTTTAAGCCAAAAGCTATAATACCATAATACCATGTTTCAAAAGCTATCTACTATTAAAGCAAGGACACTTCTTTGAAGCAATGTCATCCTAAAAGTTGGGATATGTAGGAAGACCCTGGTAGAACTGAGGATACTGAGTTGCTAAATTCAGATGACTATTATTTTAGCAGCAGAAGTAACCTTTTCACTCCTATTTAAAGGGATTAACCCTGCATGGAAAAACAAAAATGCAATGAGGCAAAGAAGGCCATAAGATAATACTAGCAAAGGCTTCAATTACAGATAGAAGCATAGAATATATTTTATTTAAAAAAACTTTTAATGAAAGGGGAAAAACAACAACTATTAATCTTATTTATAAGATGGCTTTGTTGCTTTAATTATATTGTAGTTACTTTATAAATATTTTTCTTTTTAAATTTATCTTTAATGTTGAGAGTATTACAGATGTAAGATATGGAAACAGCCCAAGTACCTATCAGTAGATGAGTGAATAAAAATGCTGTGGTACATTTACAAAATGTGATATTAAGCATCTGTGAAAGAGAAGGATCTTGATCAACATAATCTGATGAACAAAATTAGATTGATCTAGAGACAAATGGTAGGGGATGGGGGGGATTAGAGAGCAAACAAAGGACTTGTATGCATGCATATTAGCATAACCAATGGATACAGATACTGGGAAGGTGGGGGCTTGCCCAGGGTGGGAATGGCTGCGGGGAGAAGAGTCAATTGCGGAAAAAGAAGATATATGTACAACTTTAGACAATAAAAAATTAAAAAAATTATATGCTACTTACAAGAAGACAATTAAAAAATAAAGTATACAAAGCAAGGAAGGACCTAGAGATTATTGTTCTTAGCAGAATAAGCTGGGCAGAGAAAGACACATATCATATGATCTCACTCATATATGGTATCTAATAAACAAAATAAAGTGATGAACAAATTAGATCCAGACACATGAAAGATGTAACAGACTGAGGAATCTCGGAGGGAAGGTGGAACTTACATGCATATAGTAGGTCCTCTTGTTACATCAGAGATCCATTAGTAAGTTGGAACTGACCTACATAAGCACCTACATCACTCATATGGAGCACATTCATAGCAGTAATGCAGTAAAACAGTAAAATAATTTTAAAAGAAAGGTAACAATTTCTGACCTTTACTTGTGGTAAATAAATAATAAAAAACATAAAGCACATATGTACATACATCGAAATAATGGAACTTTTTTAAAATAAATATTGTAAATGGGAGATGGCAATGTAACCACAAACAATGTACATAACCAAGGATTGCCCATATATACATTGTCCATGGACAGAAACAATAGTGTGGTGAAGGCCTGGGGAGCAGTGGGAGCTGGGTGGAGGAGGGCAAATGAGAGAAAAAGACGCCTTTATCATTATTATAATGACTTCACTTTTAAGATTTTCCCTTATATGTGAAAGCACATGTTGTAAACTATCAGACTAGTTTCTCAAAGGGTCATCCTAATACTGTGGATTATAAAGTGTGTAAACATCCCAGTGATGCCTATCTAAACAGGAGCTTGCTTGACAGTTAATGCCATCTCTAAAATATTAACACAATGGAATAACATTATCTAATCTAATGATTATTGGCAGTAGGTTTTAATTTTTCTATTTAAAACATCCAGCCAAAAGTATAACAAGAAATGTGAAAAATTGGGAATAGGCAAATTTGGAGGTATACAAGATCAAAACATTTCAAAGTTAGTCAATATAATGTGTTTGGATAGCTACGATTTGATCATCTGCTGTCCTTCAGTTTGCCTGCAAATATTAATGCAACTGATATGGGGCTTTGTGAAATTTCCTATAATATCGTGAAAGATTTAACAGCAGGGGTCTACTTGCCAACTGAAAGGAAAACAGGTCCCTCTGCTCGGGTATCTAAGAGGCTACATTTATACATATCAGTTTGTTCAAAATATAAATAATTTAGATAGGAGTTGAAATAAAAACGTTTTGTAAGCAACCAATTATTACAGTTACTTTGACGGGAGCATATGATTATTTTTCAGAACTATCCTTTTCACTAATTCCTCCTGGCCTCTGTGTTAATAAATAGTACATTTTTCTGTATAGGCACAGTTCAAAGCCCCTCCCCACCTTTACCTTCACTATTTTAGTGGAGTGAAACACGGGGAAGCCTCTGGAAGAGCCAACCAAACAGATAACATTTGTTAGACTCTGACCATCTCAACATTTGGTTAACATTGAAAATAATTGGGAAATACCTCTTCCCTACCTTGTGCATTCTTGGTGGAACTCAAAATTATGGTATCCTGCTTTCCCACAACCAAAACATAGGTCTGGCCAAAAAGTACTTAAATTTTTGGTTCTATATACTTCCCTCCAGTTCTATAAGCAAAGTAATATTTCCCCTTTTTTATTTTTCTACTGTAATTGATCTTTCTTGCTAAAATCCATCAAAACCTATGAGATTCAAAATTGGAAATCTCTTTCAATGAATATGCTTGTAAAGACTGATGAAATGAAGCTCTACATGAAGGCTGACTCAGTGTCATCAAATAGGAAGAATAAATCAGAGCTTCTACTTCTACATTTCAGTGGTGTAATGTCATTATTATAATAGCCTGGTTACTTTCCAAAGTAAGATACTCCAGAACAATGATGTTCTTCCTCTAACCCAACTGAGCAAGAAATTCAATTATATAATAGAATTCTCAATATATGAGTCTCTATCCCTATATGCTATGTTCCTTTTCACTACATCTTCAACTTCAATTCTAAAACCCAATGTCCTTTTTCTCCTTAGCACATGCAACATAAGATAATACCCAATTAGTGGCTCACTTTATCTTCAGATCTTTCCATATCCCTCCATTTTGGTCAAGTCCAGTGGAAGTAAGTAGAAGAGATGAGAATGAATTGCTGAGATAAATTTTTCCACTATCTATTTCTTCATGCACTGAAAACATCTGTCATCACCTATTTCTAGTCCCACATCAACAATGACAGTCAATTGCCTAGAAGAAACCCATTCTTTGCTATCAGAATAGTATGCATTCAAGAACTGTCTGAATCAAAAGAAATTACTTTTCTCAATAAATATGTGTTGACTTTGCAACTCAAAGAAGTATGCCAGTTCCCAGTCAGTCACTGGAAAAGTTATGGGCAGATTTAGAAGTTTTGGCCCCAAAACCAAAGCATTTCCTGCAATAGTTTTCATGTTATGTGTAGGAACACTTTACACCATGGTAATTCAAAAGCCATGAATATTTTCAAAGCAATTCTATGTCTTGATACCATCTAAAAACTGAAGTAACATGACACTATTTTATTTTAATTTTTTAACATTATTCTCTCTTCCTAAAATATCATTCACCACTCTAGATCAGCCTGCTCTGCTAATTCCTATTTACCTTTGAGGCTCAGCTAAGCATCTACTTAGTCTTCCCCTGCTACATGTCCAAAGGAGTTGCATTCACTTATATATTTCTACTGTTAGAAAGCAGAGATATTTTTTTGGTCTTGTTGTTACTATTATAATTATTATTTATCATTATTACCCTGGAACAGTATCTAATACACAGAAAGTATTCAGATATGCACTGCATGCACATATAATAGCTTATCACTAGATTTCTTACTCATTGCTCCTTCCCTAAGATGTATGATAACTGTAAAAAATCAAAACTAGAAAAACTTCCAACAGTTTTACTGTACTAACTACTACCTTGGAGTCTTCACCTCCTATATTATTAAGATTACTAGAGGCCTGTTGCAAGAAGATTCCTGCAAGAATAGGGCTTCCTTCGGCAGTCTCAGCTACTCCGCCTGCTTCCCTCCCTTCTCTGCCGCCTGATTGCTTGCTTCTCGACAACTTTGCTCCCTGCTGCAATGCTTGGTTTCCTTCTAGCTGTCATTAGTCTTCACTTTGTGCCTGGATTACAAATTAACCGCCACCTTGGTTGGTTTAATTTGCATATCACTCCTGATTGGTTGGTGGTCATGGCTTGTGGGTATGACAGAGGTGTGGTCAATTTGCATGTTTCTCTTTTATTAGTTAGGGTTTTTAAATCAATGCCCATTTATTGAGCCTAATATATGTTAGACATTATTCTGGGTATAGTGTTCAAAGATAAATACAACCAATACCTGTCCTCAAAAGACATACATTACAATGGGAGATGATAATTAGACAGATTGCAATGATTATAACTATACACCAAAATCTTTATAATAGTTTTGGACCAGGAGTCATAGAAGTGACACTTTCAATTTTAATAATGAAGGTAAAATCAAGCAATTGAAGTTAAGTTTGTCTAGATTAAGTAGAAAAATAATTGATTAAATTATGTTGAGTAATTCATAGAATAACTGTGGATTCCAGAGAACCAAAGTCAGAAAATGAGCTGAAACAAAGGATGTTTAGGCTTTCATTGCCAAAGTTCCCAAAGTGCCACAGAACAGGTTCACGGGGGCACTGCTGGGATTCTCCTGAATGTGAGAAGTTGGAGACTGTACTGCTGCTGCCCACTCACGCTAAAGACCACATCCGCCTGAAACCTGGGCATCGCTGCTGCTGTTCTGAACACAGCGGGTTTCCCATTGTTTTTGCTCCTTCATGTCCCTAGCTCTTGATCCATCTATGGTAGCTATTACTAACCACAGCTGGTTTATATGGCTGGGCTTTAGCTTCAAGGGAGGTAGGGAATATGAATATCTAACCCTTTTAGCTCTACAGTGATATGCAGGCCTTTCTTTCACCAAGACAACGTGAAACTGATCATTCTTCATGAATTTATTTGTAGAAATGGACTGACAATGTGTTGTTAAAAAAAAAGACAAATGTACCCACCACACTCCAAATTTAGACCATGAAGGAAGATTAAGTCAGAGATAGCTTTTTCCAAGGTGTTGTTCAGAAAACATAAAATACATGGGAGTTAGCTGGCAGTCCAAGCAAAGAGCAAAACATTTGCAAAGACACAGAATATCCTGATCCCCAAAGGGGGCTGACTGTGGTGGGATAAAGAATGCATGTAGGGGGCTTGTGGTGGGAATTGAGGAGGATATGGATAATATAGGAGTGAGATTGATGATTAAAGTAGACACTGGGTCAGAAAGACCTACATTCCATACTGGACACCTTTCATTTGACCCTTTGGAGAAAGGAAAAATAGGAACAGATGAAAAAAATGGCTTTATCTGTATGTTAGAAAGATTATTGTCACAGATAAATGGGTCCTATACTGGAGCGGCTAATCTGCAGACCGTGGTGAATAAATGAAGACGAGAAGTAAAACAACCACAATGCTGATGGGGATCAAAGGACACACTCAAGTTTTGCTAACAAGTTTAGTATAGATTAAAATCTAAAATATCATGCTAGTCATGGAGGTTAAAAAAATAAAATTGAGTATGTGCCTTTTCTTGAAGAACTTAGAATTTAGTTTTAAGCACAACTAAAGATGAATGATATGAGTGAGGATTCTTGGGATTTGGTGTTTTGAAATTAAGCCCTTGAACATTTAATACACATATGTAAACTGGGGCCAGTAGACATTTCATTAAATAAACACTCCAGCTAGATATTAAAATGTCGATAGTTTTCTAATATTCACCATGACATAGACAGAGACTAGGAATAAAGAAAACTCTTCAAATTTAACATAGATGGCAGTATTGGGAATTACAGTCCCACTGCATCATATTCCTTTGGTTTTGTGTGGAGATAGTAAGAATGGGATAGATTCAGGCTGAGGGTAACTATAACATACCACAGCAAACATATATAGGATATATTTTTGACCCATACGTCACAAAATTATTTATCATAAAAAGTATTTGTAAGTACTTTCTTTACATTATTTTTTCTACAAGGTGAAGGGAACAATACAAATTTTCCTACTCTCTTTCCAAATATTTAGGGAATGCATTCCATACGCCAAAAATTAGGCTACATGACAGTCACAAGACAAAGTCCTTGACCTCATCAAGGTTACAGCAAGGCAAGGAAGACTGACATTTAGTACAATGAAAGAGAACATTGCATCTGTGATGGAGAGAGAAGCAAACAATTCTTTAATGAGAAGAGAATCTTTTAAAGAGCAAATCCAACTAGTTCCTGAAGTCTAATAAAAAATACTGAGGCTAAAATAGATACTAATAGTCAAGTCTTCACCTAAGAAAAGAGTAATCTAGGTCAAGGTAAAGTGATACATAAAAGGAAGTACTGGAGTTTATCTGAATAATTATGAAATTTACTTTGTAAGACCAATTGAAATAAATCTATTATGTGATTGACATGAGATAACGAAAGGATACTTTACTTGTTCACCCAAGCTTTGAAAAGCTGACATGTGTCATGATATCATGAAAGTAACAAATCATTCTTTTATATGAAGCAATATTCATGGAATTCTTCTGAAAATCACCTGGCAAACTATAAGTGTCATATATAATTTCCTTACTATTATAATCCTTGAACCCAATTTGGTTCAAAACATCTGCAATAGGTTAGTGCCATATGCTATCATAAGCATTTATTTTGACCCTCACTTAGAAAAAGAAGTCTTTATGTCTAATTTAGACTATTTAGGTTACTACGTTGACCTGATTTTAAAGTATGTTGGGAATGAATATTCTCTCATCCCCTGCAATATTAAGCAATAAATTGCTTTCAGTGATATTGCATGTGCATCCATTCAAATAAACAGGGCAATTTATGCCAATATAACTGTTCTACAAAAATCTCATCCTCTGAGAAAATCATGTTACAGTCCTCTCTGAAAGTTCAACAAGGAGCAGCATTCTTGCATATTTAAATCTCCGATATTTAAATCTTCCCATGATATTTCCTTCGAGAGTTTAGAGAAATTGTATGTAAATCTCCATGTTCCAAACAAATCAGATGGCCCTGATGAAGGATGGCTCCTTTTCTCTGACATCATTGTCTTGATTTGTCTATCCGAGTTTGATAAAAGCAGAGCTCACCTGTGACTATGTGCATGGTAGGGACACTTCAAGCTACGGTTTTACAAGCAATCATTGCTTCAGAACTTAAGTAAAAATTGGAACTTTTAGAGATTTATAAATGAGAAGAATCATAATCTTCAAAGTCAAACTGTTCAGAAAAAAATGGAATTAACTCCTTCAAGCCTGCCAGCAGTACATAGAGACACCATCATTGAGTTATGTGATCTCTCTCTTTCTCTCTCTCTCTCACACACACACACACACACACACACACACACAACATACAGAGGACAATGCAAATAGTTCAATTTCTTTTTTTCTTATGCTTCTTATATGATGAAAGCTTATTAGTTAGAATAATAACTCGGATATTATATACATATTTATAATTATATATATTAATATATAAGTAACCTTATAACTATAATAAAACCTAATGTCATTTATCACTCAAGTTATTTTCAAACTCAAACACTAACTCTACTGATTTATAGGGAACTGGTGTGATACACTAATAATCAGTTAAGTGCTTCTCTATACATGATCTTATTTATCTTACTACTAGGTGAAGTAGGCATCATTATTCTCATTGAAAAGCTAAATAATGTGCCAAAAGTTTTACAGCACAAAAGAGAGGGAGCCCATTACTCAAATTCAGGTCTTTCTTGACATCATAGGACTTGTTTATCTCTCCATGTATATTTAAATCTTCCATGACTACACATGAGACAAGAATCATTGAGGTTGTCTGAGACAGTTTAAAGAAACTGTACACAGGCCTCCTAGTTCCAAACAAATTAGATGGCCCCTGCTGAAGGATGATATTTTTCCCTGACATCACTGTCTTGAATTGTTCTACCAGACTTTGATAATGGAGAGCCATAGTGTTGCTTATCTCTATGACACACTGACTCTCCTATATATACACACGGGATCATATCTTTCTTGAGGGTCAGATTCCATAGTCAACAGGCAAAGGGAAAAAAAAAATGTAAACACTTAAAATTTCCTTGAAGATTCTCTAAAATTCCCAGAAATTCCAGTGGAGTAATTTTTTTTCTTTTTTTTTTTTCTCTTTTTAATCTGAATTAGATTATATTGCTGTTTCTTTAACTGGACATCAGAGGAAGTAGTTGGGTCTGTCAGAGGTCAGAGAATATGTATCTCTATACGTATACTGGAATCATGTTGGCAGTAGCAAGTGAGAAGCTCACAAAAGCAAAACTCACTAACGAAACAATGGATCATGTTTCCCACCTCAGGTTTTCCCTGTTATACACACACTGAATGAGTAACTTACCACACACCATTTAAATTGTAATTTTCACAATTTTTCTGTATGTATTTCCTCTTTTTCTCTTGGGGAGGGTGGGGGATACCAGGGTGTTTGCTAAGCACTTAAGTAAATTCATTTAAACAAATCGGGCATGATGCGGTTCCAATGAAATATATTATAAATACACACCAAGTCTCCTAATACTTAGAGGAGAAGAGGAAGTGATCTGCCTGACATTCCCTGCACCCTCCCTGCCCCTGCAATCCTGCAGCTGGCCTTCCAGTTACTCACCCTCCAGGGGAAAGGCTGTCCTACTAAAGGCTTATTTCCACAATGGCTGCCAATGATACAAGCCTTATTTCTGAGCTGCATCATTTCAATGTAAGATTAACTAAACCTATGAGCTAGGGAGTTCAGCTCATGTTACAAAGGCTTTGTCCTTTTTGGCAGAGTCATTACCTAATGGACTCTGATTTTATATCTTGAGTTTTCACCAAGTGACACCAGGAAAAAACAACCATATAAAATGCATCACTAACTTGTCTGTATAAGGTCTATCTCAGTCTATTGCAAAAGACACAGAGTAATCAACTGTCTTGATCCTGTCTTTACTGAAAAATTAACATAATTTCCATCTTGTGAGTAATGTCAATTTTATTAAAAATGTGTAGTGCTCTTTGCTTGATCCAGTACGAAGTTCAGCATCAAATGGGAGAGCCATTTGAATAAACAGAGCAAAAAGGTATCCGAACTTTACTTCTGAGCTCTAGATGATTATTTTTCCTTCATCATGTCTTGTCTGTTGGCTTTTATGTTCATGTTTATGTTCATATTTCTAAGTTGACCTCTAGCCTTATTTTGGCCAAAGTAGGATTCAGGAACCAAGAAAAACATAAAAGAATTGGTTATCAAGAATGTTTAGGCATCTTTTTAAGGCTTCATTAAGGCAATTATTAGAGTGGTACAAATCTCAGCATAACACTAAGCCAGAGTTAAGATATCTTTCCTAATCAGGAAGTTTCTAATTGAATAAACAAAATATTTCCCTTATAAACATAGCAGTTGGGACTATCATAGTAAATGAGACAGACAAGTTCTTCTCTGGAGTCTAGCAGACAAGAAAACAACAAGTTAGACTAACATGGGACAAGTGCTATGGGAGAAATCTCTAGAAACACAAGGCCATGCCAGTGGAACCAATGAATTGGCGTGTGTTTGTTTATTTGAATTTAGAAATGACTTTCAGGATGAGGCCTATTCATAATTCGAAGCCACCCAGTCAAAGATGTTAAGAGAGTATTTCAGTGAGAAGAAAGAACCTGAGAATGGCCCAGCTCCCCAATGAATGTTTGCAATTAGAGCTAATGATGAGGCACTCAGTTAAAAGCATGGGATTTACATACAAGTCCTGACTCCTTTCTTTTAGTAGCTATACCCTGAATCATTGTAAGTGTATATCTTCAGTCTGACAGTCCAACATCACAGCCAGGACTTTTGAATTTGTGACATATTTTCCTCATTAAAAGGACCTCTGTTTCTATTGCCTTGCTTGTCTGTCTTTACTGTTAGTTAACTATTCTGATCAATAACAATTGGGAGTAGATAAAATTTTTACAAAGTAAACTGAGAACCTGACTTTAGCATAGACCTGTACAGGAATATCAAGCACACGTATATACACTGTATCCAATATTACCAAGTGGAGAAGCCTAGATATTTATTATCAGGATTCCTAAGTGTGACAATTTTGTCTAATTTTTCACACCTGCCCAATGGAAAAATCCTGGCCAAACACTTGAGCCTATTACTCCCAATTTGAGCTAAATAAACACAAAAACTTTTCCTCAAACTGTTACTTAATAGAGCTGTCTTTCTCAAAATTATCTAATACTTCAAAGGTTATTTATTTAAATAATTTACTTGGTATTGTTTTGACCAAGTCAGCCAGAGCCATCACTGTTATTTATCTCCAAAGCAAAGTGTCACTCTGACTAGGTTCTCATAATTCTAAACAATTTTCCCATTATTAGAGAGGAACAGGGGAAGAAAATATGCATTGAGAAGTATATTTAGCCACATTTTCTCAGGTTTCCAGCTATAAACAATAATCCACATTATTATCCATTACATAGAAGTAAGATATTAATTTTGGAAAATATTTTTCTTCTCTGCATCACTTCCACTAAGACTTTAAATGACTTAAGTTTCACACTTTTGAAAATATTCTCTTCAAAGACAACAAAGACTTTTGTAAATCTGCTTCACAGGCAGTAGGGAATGTGAGAGTAGGTATGTAGTGATTATCTATAGTATTTATTTAATAAAGTCTGAAAAGAACCCTATAAGCCACAGACATGGAAAGAGGATAATCTTAATCATTGCAATCTCTTCCTACCTGCCTCTTTGGAAATCTGTGTGAAGGATTCCACACCTTTCTCTCCATAACTTCCTTCAGATGCAAGAGTAGACACGTAATTCCAGCCTAGGGCCTTCACAATGTCTACCATGGCCTGGGCTTGGAAGGAATCAGGTGGGACCACGCGGGAGAAGAAGTCATAGCGTCGATCGTCACTTAACTCAGGTGCCGTTGATGCGTAACTAATCTGGGGGATCTGAAAAGACAAGAAAGCACCACATGAGAGCAAACCACCAGGATAGGAGAAGCTCATTTATACTGACAACAATTTTCCCAAAATACAGAACTTGAGTTCCTAAGAGGATGCGTGCGTTGGCAGACCTGACTCAAAGCCCAAACCCAGTGAGAAAGTCACCTGTTGGGTCTTTACCTTCATAATTCCTCTATTAGATAGATAATGAGTTGGAAGGAAATAAAATGGGATTTGCTGTTGACAAGATGAGATTTCAAAGCTTGATGTGTTTTTTTTTCATAAGTGTTTACTTTGGTAAAGCTATTTCACTTCAATGACTTAGTTGCATCTTTAGTATAAGATGGTTTTGAGGGCGAAGAATATAAATGTGCATTGCTTAGATGCTTGTGACAGGGTAGGCACTTAATATAGGGGGGGTGACAATAATCCAAACAGAGAACAGCATGGGTTTTATTACTATAAGTTCACCCATTGCCCACAAGGGGATTCTCAAGTTCTCTGTAACATTTTATCACAAACATCCCGCTCAACATTATAAGAACATATGTTTACCTATCTCTATCATTATTGCTTTAGAAATAATGTTATTCAACTCATTATTATGTGCCACACATGTTCTAAAATTTTATATGCATTACCTTACCTAATCATCAGTCAATATTCTTTACTATACTATATGTATTATACTACACTCGGCTATTACTAACTCATTTTACTAAAGAGGAAATGAAACTTAGAAATAGAATATGACCTTATCTCAGGTCATAATATTGTAGGTCAGAGAGCAGTCCTCAAATTTGAAACTGTCCAATGTAAATTTCTGAACAATTAACTATGATACTTAGATGAATTATTACTAAAATCTTTCCTAATAGAGAATCATGTAAATTGATTGTACCTATGCTATGCCCACAGCCAATCAGAGTGAGTATGCAAATTACCCACCATCTTTGTATGTATGCAAATTAACCACCAACAAAGATGGTAGCTAATTTGCATACATATCTGGGTCTGGGGAACCTCCTCAGCACCCAGGTCACTCCTAGCCAGCCTTTGGAAAGGTTGGGGGAGGGGGGCGCCTTCCCAAGCCTAAAGCATGGGGCGGAGGCTTTAGGCTTAGGAAGGAGCTAAACCTGCAATCAAAGGAAGGGGAAAAATCAATGGAAACATATCTTCAGATGAGGATGAAAATAAAAATAAAAAAGAAATGTCATATCCTATAAAAGACACATTTTCAAAATACCTTAAGAAAGTTGTCATTTTTTCATGGTGAAAGGACTGGAGTCCATGTTGAAGAAAATACCTCGGCAGCTGCAGCAGCAGGGTGATGGGGTTAGAGCCTTCCCCTGATCAGCCCTGTGGCCACGCAGAGTGAGGTCAGACCAGAGTGCAGCTTAGGTCGGCTCCAAACATCCCCTGAGTGCTCCCAGTATGTGAGAGGGGACAGACTGGGCTGAGGGAACCCTCCCCAGTGCATGAATTTCATGCACCGAACCCCTAGTATTTTAATAAAAAGCATAAAACAAGGAAGGACCATAGATTATTGAAGTCCAGGCCAATTTCTGTCCACAGCATTAACTGACACATTAAGTTATTTTATAGGTCACTCTTAGCTATTGTTCAAAAATTTTATTTAAATGCCATATTAAAGCTTATATAGATACTAGAAGCCTGGTGCACAGAATCCATGCATGGGGTGGGGGGCAAGGGAAGGGTTCCCTCAGCCTGGCCTGCACCCTTTCTCAATCTATGACCCCCTCGGGAGATGTCTGACTACCAATCTTACAGGGATTGAGCCTAAACTGGCAGTTGGATATCCCTCTCACAATCTGGGACCACTAGCTCCTAACTGCTTGCCTGCCTTCCTGATCACCCCTAACTGCCTCTGCCTTGGCCCCGACAGCTGAGGCTTCATCTAGACCAGAGGTTCTCAACCTGTGGGTCGCGACCACTTTGGGGGTCAAACAACCCTTTCACAGGGGTCGCCTAAGCCTATTGGAAAACACAGATACAATTCATAACAGTTGCAAAATTACAGTTATGAAGTAGCAACAAAAATAATTTTATGGTTGGGGGTCACCACAACATGAGGAACTGTATTAAAGGGTCGTAGCATTAGAAAGGTTGAGAACCGCTGATCTAGACAGATGTCCATCCAGAAGGTCATCTGGCTGTCCGGTCTAATTAGCATTTTATGTTTATGTTTTTATTATTATTGATATTCGTAGACTGAGTTCCCTATGTTTAATTTATAGTTCTGAGGTTATAAATTTTAGAAAAAAGAAAATACCAACTGAATAAAGGCTTTGGGCAGAAAAATAAAAGGAAGGAGGGAAAAGGAGGGAGAGTGGGGAGAGAGAGATGGAGAGAGACCTTTTCTTACAAGAAATAAACAGGAAAGAAGCCAAGCATATCAACACATTTCAACTTGTGGAAATGGAAAAGCTTCATGCAATTGCACAGCTGTCTTTCCTGCCAAAATCCCTTTCTACATTTGAAGGAGTGATAATAAAGATACACCCAGCCCTCTGCTCAAATCTGCATTTATGTAGCTGCCGCAAAATATCAGAATTGTGAAGTGCCCGAATGCAAATGCATTTTCAAATCTGCCCCAAATTTCAGTAATGAAAATCCTGGTAAGCAGCTTTCTTTCCTCAGTACCATGTATCCTTTGAAAATGGGCCCTATTTGTGGTCTATCCCATCCACTACAAACAAGAAATATCTCCTGGCTTAAGACTGATATGTCCCTTTAGGGTCATATACACACCTTATAGACAATGAGATTTAAGTGCTCTTAGACTAAGGAATAGAAGACTGAATGAATTTCATTTCTAAAAAAAAAAAAATGTGTATAGAGGCTATAAGAAAATCTCTCCTAGAATTAGGGATGAAGAAATGGAAGAATGTATGTAACCTTACATATGTTGCTATGTACTTATTTAGCTATGATTCTGCATATTTAGTTACTTGATTTCAAACTAATGTTTAAGCTTACCTACAACTGACCAAATTATTATTAGTCATCCTTAGTGATTAACTTCCACATTCTCCTTGATCTCTGACTGTACTTCCTTTTTCTTGCCAGTCTCCTATGGAAATGCAGAATTGATCTTGGAAGAAGATAATTTAGTATAACACTTCAACTATAGAAAAATAAATGTTCCGTATCTCTTTGAATCTTCCTTTCTCCAATTTACAAAATTAAAACAGCTTTAATCTTTATAAGACTAAATTTTCATCTTATTTTATTATTCTTTACTCTTACATCATTAACTTTTGCCTATCACACAAAAATGGTGCTATTGATGAGTATCAAATGGGATTGAAAACATCTATAAGCCATCATATTTGTTTACAGTTTATACTTTTCAGAAAAATAATAATACACATTATTTTTAAACATTAGAGAAACAAAACAAGAAAATAACTTTAATGCCTATATCCCTATTAACATTTGCTATACCGCTTTATAATTTTTGTATGCATAAGGGTATGCACATAAATGTTACTAAGTATAAAAACATGAGTCTTGCCCTGCAGGCATGGCTCAGTGATTGAGAATCTACCAGGAGGTCATGGTTTCATTCCTGGTCAGGCACATGTTCGGGTTGATCCCCAGTATGGGGTGTATGGGAGGCAGCCGATCAATTATTTTCTCTCATCTTTGATGTTTCTCTCTTTGCCTCTGAAATCAATAAAAATATATTTTTTAAAAAAGCAAGAATCTTAATATCTTCCTCCCTTTCCCCATTTCATTTCTCTTTCTCTCTTTTCCTGGTTGCATAATATTCTACTAAGCTAAGCCTAAGATAAACATAATCTTCATTGTTAAATGTTTAAACACATTTCAAGTTTCCATTACACTGGAGGTTAAAAAATATTCTGGCTGTTGATTCAAGTTCTTGTGGACATAAATTACTATTTTCTTAGATTACTGGTGAAGACTCTCCCTCACCAAAGTGACAGAAATAAATCAGGTTGACAATCAAATATTTCCTTATATGAAAATTACTTGAGGTTGTACTATAAGATAAATCAAACATCTATATATTTTTTTACATGCTTAACTACTTGCTCCAGCAACATATATTATATGCTTATTATTTACTGATAGGAAAGGCCATCTTTTGTCACATATGAAAACTTTTAACTAACCTTGAGTCTTTGGAGTGTATTCTCTACTATTTCATTTGTCTGTTGTCCAAGTTTTGGTCCAGTGTTTTACTATTTTTATTTTTATAAACTTAGAAATTTTAAGGCTAGATTAATTAGAACACCTTCACTCTTTATAACTGCTCTTTCAAAAAGGACCCTGAGTAATCATACATATTTAACTTTTCAGCTGAACTTTAGTACATTTCAATTTAGCATAATAATATTCCATTAAGATTATGATAAGAATTTCATTATATATATTTATAAATTAATTTGGGAAGAATTGATACATTTATAGTGTTTTATTTTTCCCATGGGAAAATAATTATTTTCACCCATTCCATTATTCATTCTTTTCTCTTAGAAAAATGTTATCATTGTCTCCATGTGGATGACTTTATTTCTAGATAATTATTATTTTTATTAAATTACGAATGATATCAAATTTTATTTTATTTTTGTGTGGTGCCGGTATATAGGAATCTATTAATATTGTATATTTAGTTTATGACTTACACACTTGTTAAAATTCATATTAGTTCTAATAGCTTTGAGTCTATTTTCTTGGTATTTACTGTATAGGTTAGCAAACCACATTATAAGACTCAATTTCTTTTCTTTTCTAACTACATTTGCTAGAATTTACAGGAAAACAAGAATACTAGTAATGGAAATAGTTTGTCTTTTTCCTATTTCTCTACAATAAGCATTTAAAATCAATTAACATTTATTCTAATTTATTATCTTAAAATGCATAGTCAAATTAAGATGAGTATCTTCAAGTAGTTGAAAAAGTACCATCCTTCAAAGATTATCTTTTGTAAACAGAAATCTCAGTTTTTCCAATTATTTCTCCTAAGACATGCATCAGGTGATACTCATGGCAAGTATCAAGTTTTTAAAACAGTAGTTCTCACATCTTGGTCATCATTTAAAAGTTATGTAGCAGTCAACTATCCTCTTTTTAAATATTGAGAAAAAAAAGGAACAAATACAGTAAAACCATCATTCTTCAAGTCATCAGATGAAACATGTACCAATCCTATATTTTACTCTTAGAATAGGGGGCAGGAAGGAGCCTAATTCACACTGTTTCTAACCTTTAAGATATTTATATATGTTTAAGGCCCTGATTTCTATAAATCTAAGAGAAAGAAGACTAGGCAATGGTCGGCAAACTCATTTGTCAACAGAGCCAAATACCAACAGTACAACAATTGAAATTTCTTTTGAGAGCCAAATTTTTTAAAACTTAAATTTCTTCTAATGCCACATCTTCAAAATAGATTCACCCAGGCCATGGTATTTTGTGGAAGAGCCACACTCAAGGGGCCAAAGAGGCTCGTGAGCCGCAGTTTGCCGACCATGGGACTAGGGGAAACCCAATTTCAAGAATAATTAAAATGGACACTCAAATAACTTAGATCCTCTACATATTGTAGAAATTTTCAAGTCTCACCAATACAAGTGGTTGTAGGGACTGAATTCTTCTGATGGACGAAAAAAATAATTACAAGTAAAACTGTATCTAATTAGTGGCACACACCAGACACCAGCAGGAGCTCAAGGCCCTCCTGACCTTGCCCAAGTTAGCTCTTGAAAGCATGAGTTTACACCAAGGTCAGTTGATCAGTTCTTCTGGAACACTGCAGCTTTCTTTGGTAAGAAGTGTCATAACTGTCATTAAACAATTATCTGTAAAATTATATATTTATTATTCTTTCCTTTCTAGGAGACTACTTCCCCTGATGGAGAGCAAGCACCTTATTCGTCATTTTATCACCCCTGAACTGCACTGTACCGAGGGCAGAAGAGGAGCCTGATCAGTATGTGTTGAATGCACAAATGAGCCTGTAAATGAATGAATGGAATAACCCTGAGAAAACAGAATGCCTTAGACACATAGTGTGGCTTCCACAGCACTTGGAAGTAACCCCTGCCCTGGGCAGGCCTGAGGCAGGCAGCTCTAGGCAGGGTAGCAAACACTTTTCTTGCCCTTTCTCTACCTTGGCATACTTTTCCCTGGGATTTCCTTCCTCATCACTGAAATGTAGGACAAGTTGACACTGGATGAGGCTTCAAAAGTAAAGAGATCTAGAGAGTAATTTAGGCTTATCACTGAGGCCTGAGGCCTAGCACCTCCAGGCAATGTATACCACAGTCCCCAGAGTTCAGTCTAAGGCTTCAAGACATCCTTGGATTTCTCATTTTAAGCTGAATGATTCTGCCCTGCTGCCTCCATAGCTTTTCTCCCTTCTGGAACCAGGCTTGGCTGCTTGGCTATTAGATGCAAGATGGAATCAGTATCCTCAGTTCCAGGTAAATTACTTTACGTTAACATTGCCATTATTAAATCAAAATAGAAAAAGAAAAAAAAAGGAAAGAGAATTTAAAGAAAATAATTCTGTAATTTCTAATACATACAAAATCTAATATTATCAGTATGTGATGGAATTTTCACTTCCCAAGTGTGGACAAGATCAAACGCTTCTAACTTTAATTTCATTTTATAATTACTATAGTCAAACACTAAGCCAAGGGATCTCATGAGCTTGGAAACATACCCCTCAAGTCATCATCTTTGTATCAAATAACTTACGACTTGAGTCCAGATGCTGACTAGATTACAGTAATATTTATAAATATTTTAAAAATCCCAATTGTCTCCACTATTCCACAGAAACTTGATTCTAATAAAAATAAATTTCCAAGTATTTATAAAAAGAAAAATCAATTATTTAGGAAAAAATGAAAGATTTGACATCGGTTTCATGCATTTTGAGCTTCTTCCTCTTGAGAGCACAAGGGCAATACCAATGACAAGGTCAGTCACCTGGGAACTTCTGATTTCTGGATAGAGGGGAGTTCTGGGTTCATGTTCCGGAGAACTTGCATGTCTAGGAAAGGCAACAAAAAAGTACTGACACTTGTTCCGGAGGGCAGTTCCCACAAAACTTGTAAAAGGCAATTTTTGGAAGTATTATGTGCAATTAAAATAATGCTTCGGTGTACCTGTGGAGATATTAATGAACTCCCGTGGGGCATTATTAAGTTCACAGTCAGTAGTAATTTCACTCTTAGTTCTTATTAAGCTTTATTGATATGGATCCCTAAAACAGGGAAACGGTTGAATAACCCTTTCAGGATCATTCTTTGGAGCATCTTTCTCTCCGATTGTTACTTACCTGTTTCCTAGATTAACAGCTCTGCTCATATTAGTGTGGCTAGACTTTAACTCTAATTTTTTGCAGTATTTGTTTATTTTAAAGTACTGAGTAATGATTTTCACTTAGGGTAAAATCTAGAGTTTCACTCAACTTTAAATTACTCATGTCAGAGATTACCATCAAATATTACGACTCTTTTTCCTTTGCCTTTGCATTTGTGTGTGTATGTAGTAAAAGTGCAGAGGCCTCTGTAGATTGGAGAAATACCTTCATCCATATCTCTAGAGCATTCTACAAAAAAGTACAATAGAGACCTTGCCCTCCCAAAATGAGGCCACGGAAATCATTAGCATATGCTTTTCTAGAGAAGAAGAGAGATGAAGAAGGATAATTATTTGGATGACCTTTCAGGGTCCTTGAAAATCCTACATGTCTAGGAATTATTTCAGGCCAGTATCCCTAAAAAACACCATATCTTAAGAAACAAAAAGTAATAAAAGTAAATGGCTTTTTAAAATATTTCAAATATTTGTTAAATATGATCCTAGATCTCTCTCAGGCCCCCAGGGCCAGAGTGTATGCCTGGGGGTTTCCTTTACCAAACATTAATGCATGACCTCTGAGATATCCCACTAGCAATAAAAATGACAAATCCCTGTAATGCAGAGTCTCTTGACCTTAGGACCACTGACATGTGAAGTCAGCTAATCCCATGTTGTGGCAGAATGCTTAGCAGCATCCCTGACTTCGGGCACCAGATGCCAGCAGCAAGCCCTGCAGCTGTCACAATCAATTTGATTGCACACAATGGCGGGGGTGGGGTGGAAATGTAAAATTCCCAGGGTTGAGAATCACTGGGCTAGAGGTGTCTGTAAAAGTACAATTGGTCACATCACAAAGTGTCAATGAAAGGAGAAGTTTTTAATGTCTTATACTCTCTATACAGTACATGGTTTCCATATTTTCTCCATACTTTCCATGTTTTCCTTTCCACTTGCCAATCTTTCCCAGTTATCAAAGCTCCATGTGTTTCCCAGGCACTTTCCCTCAGCTGGGCTCTCAGTAGAGGGCTCGGGGACAATGCTGCCAAGACACTCAGCCCTTTACCAGGACACAGGCAGGAGCTTCTTCAGGTGAAGAAAGATTTTTTCGAGGAGAAACTGACATTAAACCCAAACTTGTTTTCTCTCTGAGAACTGCTGCCACCTTTTTAAGGATGTTGTGGTGCCCAAATCTTGAGTATTTAGGATGGTTGAAAACATAGAGTTGTAGTTCACTGAATATCGTGGTACCCTATGTGCTATGCCCTCTGTGAACTCCACTTTTTCAAGAGCGAGAGCACAATACAGTGCATGCACTTAACAGGATTGTTTTGGAGCATGATGTGATCTCCACCTGATGATTCAGAAGCCACTTTCAAGGCTGGAGGGGCTGCAGCACATTCCTTTCCCCCCCGTATGAGGCTACAGACAGAGATGTTTCGAAGTGAGGTTGAATCTGCACTGACCCTCTAAGTCCCTGAAAGAGGCTTACTTGACAAAAAAAGTCTCTACTTAGTCTTTCACCCTTAGCAAGAGGCAGGAAAGCAATGCTGTTTACTTTAGCTTTTGTATGGCTTACATTTTGAGTAAACAAGCAGTTTGTGACTATTTGGTAAAATAAAAGAGATGATTCATAAGATTTCTGCATGATAAATAATTTTCTACCATTTAATTCAGATAATACAATATTACTTGAGTAGTGTATCATCCATTTTTTAATCTATACAATTTAATACAATAAATGCAATAATTAATGAGAAACCACCTTTAGATGATAGGATAATCTAATACATAAACACCCACACATACATAGATACAATGAAGAAAACAAAACAGTTTAAAAAGAGAATAACTTAGATGGTACTGTAGATAAAGTACCAAGTAAAATATACATGCAAAACATTGAATCTATTCCAAATTATATCTGTAATTTATCAGACCACCCTTAATTCTGTAGGACAAACTTATTTAAATCTCCATGGCCATTTCTTACTTTGTATAGTTCTGAAATATCTACTTCATACATTCGCTTATTTAAATTCCAGGAGTATTTCTTAAATATCCAGATAGATTATATGAAAACATCTTTGGGGTATTTTCCCAGATTCAAAGCTGCTATGCATCATTCTTTGCTGTTTGTTACTCACTTGGCTTTCATCTCATTCTTCTATCACCAGACCCCTTGAGGAAAGAAATTGTGTCTAAATTTTCTTTCATGTATTCCATCATTGTAGGACTATACAAATGTTTGAGTTTTATTGGCATTTGAAAATCATGAGCAAGGATACTTTTGGCTGTAGGTACCATATTACTCAATTAATAGTGACTTAGATAACAAAATGTCTAAATATAAATCTGGATATAGCTGGTTTCCAAATTTGGAGACTTGACAATGCCAAGGCGCTGGGTTTGTTTCTCAGAAGTTCTCTCAGCTCTTGTCTCAGATTCAGAGAGGGTTCCTGGAGCTCTCAACATGCCACACCTAACATCATTAAACAGGAAAGGCGGGGTTGGGGGCTCTGTAAACAAAGGCTTTCTCTTCTCATCTAGTTGGCTTTTAATCAAAAAGAATTTAATTTTCTAAAATGTTCTACTCTTCATCATATTTCTCTGACATCTCATTGGCTGGAATTGTGTCACATGATCTTCCCATCTCCAAACACTGGCAAAAATTAACAGGACTGCCATGATTAGCTTATGATCCAACCTCTGAGGATGGATGCCCAGATGCCTGAAAAAAAAATCTAGGTTCTCTGGGAGGATCCAAAGCAGGCAAGTAAATGATCATTTGGCAGAAAGGTAACTGGGTCTGTGCCGCGGCAATTATGTAGTTACCACTGTGAATTAATATGAGTTTGACATGCTTGTAGGCATTTAAGAACTAAAAGAATGCATAAATAACTCCATGAATATACCCCTGTGTTGTCACTAACCAAATTGTGTGTGTGTGTGGGGGGACCTATGTGGTTTTTAAAAAGTATATTTGGTTATAACCCTCCCCGTCTCAAATCTTTATTTAGTCTTGTATAATTATCATTCCCCAGAAACCACTGGGTGGGGAAAACTGTACTAAACAAGCTACTGGATAAGTCACTGAGGAGAAAATAACATAAAACTGTAAGTTTGAAGAAGATATGACCAAAGATTGTTTAAGCTACTTAGAAGATAGGAAGCAGATATCCCTTGGTAAAGAACCAAAGAAAAGACTTTCTTGGGGTGGAAGCGAATGCACAGAGTAACTAAGATGTGATATTTAGTTGAAGAAAGTAGAGAGACTTATATGGCTTGAGGATAGAACCATAATTCCACATGATTTACACCTAGAAAAAAGGATAGGGGAAGATGATAAAATAAAATAATACCTTTCTAAATTAATTTTGTTTCTTCTGATAGTATCATAACTACTCATCCTATCTAATAAAAAAGAAACATGCAAATTGACCATGTCTCTGCTATGTCCACAAGCCATGCCCACAGCCAATCAAGAGCAAATATGCAAATTAACCCAACCAAGATGGTGATTAATTTGCATATCCCCATGCAAAGTGAAGAATGAAGACAGTGCATGGAGAATCCAAGATGGCAGCATAGGTAAACACCTACACTGCTGCCTCGCACAATTTCAAAACTACAACTAAAAGACAGAACACACATCATCCAGAACCACAGGAAAGCTGGCTGAGTGGAAATTCTACAACTAGAGGGAAAGAGAGGGGCGCACGGAGACCCAGAGGAGCTGCAAAAAGCTGAGGTACGGAGACGCACGCTTGGAGAGAGTAAGTGCCGGAGTACATGGTTGGTTTTCTCTGGCAGGAGGGAAACGGAGATTCTCAAAGGCTTTGAAACCCTTATCCTACGACACTAAACCCCAGATCCAGCCGAAACTCATAAGGGGGGAGTTTGGACTGTGAAAAGGGAGAGGTGCATGGAAATTTAGGGGAGTCACAAAAGATCAGAGGGCTGGTGGCACGCACAGCACTGCGCAGAGGACAGACTGCTGACTGTGCCGCTGGATTTCACGAGTGAGTGGGAGACAGACCCTCCCAACTGTGCCACTTCTGACTCCACTAAGCCCCTGTTTCGGGTGACCTAGACTTGTGTGGTCCTGGAGCACAGGGGAGCCAGAAGGCAGCGGACTAGAGGTACTGTGTGCGTGCACAAGGACCGCCCCAGCAATTACCCAATCACATGAGACTCAGGGGCAGTGGCAGGCGGGGCTGACTGGAAGGCAAGGCGGTCCCTTAAGCCCTGATACTCCACCCATCCCAAGCTCAACAGAAAGGCTTCTGCAGTTTTGCAAGTCTGCTATCATAAAGCTGAATCCAACACAGAAGTTCTCCAGGCAGAGTGAACATACCGAGACAAGGGAAGGGATCACAAACAAAAAAAATGGAGGAAAACAAACGACTGGATATAGAGTTCAAAACCACACTTATAAGGTTTTTCAAGAATATCCTAGAAAAGTTGAATAAAGTTAGCGAGAGCCAAGAGGAGATGCAAAAGATCCAACTAGAGATGGAAAAGGTCCAACTAGAGATGAAAAAGGACCAACTAGAAATTAAACATACACTGACTGAAATAAAAAATATTATACAGAGTCCTAATAGCAGACTAGAGAAAGGCAAGAATCAAGTCAAAAATTTGAAATATAAAGAAGCAGAAAACACTCAACTGGAAAAGCAAGAAGAGAAAATAATCCAAAAATGTGAACATAATGTAAGGAGACTCTGGGACAGCCTCAAGCGTACCAACATCAGAATTGTGGGGGTGCCAGAAGAAGAGAGAGAGCAAGATACTGAAAACCTATTTAAAGAAATAATGACTGAAAACTTCCCACATCTGGTAAAAGAAATAGACTTACAAGTCCAGGAAGCACACAGAACCCCATATAAAAGGAATCCAAAGAGGACTACACCAAGACACATCATAATTAAAATACCAAGAGCAAAAGACAAAGAGAGAATATTAAAAGCAGCAAGAGAAAAACAGTTCATTACCTACAAGGGAGCACACATACAACTGTCAGCTGATTTCTCAACAGAAATGATGCAGGCCAGATGGGAGTGGCAAGAAATATTCAAGGTGATGAATAGCAAGAACCTACAACCAAGAATAATCTATCCAGCAAAGCTATCACTCAGAATTGAAGGGCAGATAAAGAGCTTCACAGATAAGAAAAAGCTAAAGGAGTTCATCAGCTCCAAACCAGTATTATATGAAATGCTGAAAGGTACTCTTTCAGAAGAGGAAGAAAAAAAGGTAAAAGCCAAAAAATTATGAACAATAAATACATATCTATCAACAAGGGAATCTAAAAATTAAGTGAATTAAAATTTGATCCACAGAATAAACTGGTGAATATAATAGAATCAGGAGCACAGAAAGGGAGTGGACCGATAATTCTCAGGGTGAAAGGTGTGAGGGGTGTACAGGGAGAGACTGGAGAAAAATCATACACCTATGGATGAGGTCAATGGGAGGGAGGTAAGGGCAGAGGGAAGGGTGGGATTTGGGTGGAGGTTTGCTATGGAGGGAAAAAAAGAGAAACAAATGTAATAATCTGAATAATAAATATTTAATTAAAAAAAGAAAAAAAGAAAAGAATGAAGACAGAGTAGAAGGAAGCCAAGTGCTACAGAAAAGAAGCCAAGTGCTACAGAAGGGAGAGAAGCTGCGGAGAAGCAAGCAAGTGGGCGGTGGAGAAGAGAGGGAAGCAGGCAGGACTGAGGAAAAGGGAGAGAAGCAGGGGAAGCAGGCAGGGCAGGAAGCAGGTGGGGCTGCAGAGAAGGGAGGGAAGCAGGCAGGGCAGCAGAGACTGCCAAAGGAAGCCCTATTCTTGCAGGAATCATCCTGCAATGGGCCTATAGTACAGAATAATGAATCATACACAATCTTTCTAACACTGAGCACTGCACTCTGGGAAAATCGTTAGGTGATCCACCAACAGAAACCCTAACTCACTAAGTCCCAAATACCTCCTGAGTAATAACAAATGAAGAGGCTCCTTCACTCTGATACCAGCACCACTCCACAACGATTCAATTAGATAAAGTGCCATCAATTCCGCAACAAGGTCTCTGCCACAAAAGCTTTCCATGGATTCCTCTTGTACCTGAAGCACCTAGTCCCTGCTGTTTGGAGTTGTAAGGAATTGCTCTCTTTGTTACTAAGGGCCCCCCTGCCTGCAGAGCACAGACACTTCGGGGGAATGCTATGCTGAGCATTTGTCTAGTTTTCTCTCTCAGTCTTTCCTCCTAGTTCCTAGATGAGAGTAGAACAGGAAAGAGAAACAAATGGTAAAGTTTTGGGAAAGAGTAAAGCCTTAGCCAGAAGTTTAAATGTTAGTGAAGTTCATCCAGGATTAATAGATCTTGATATAATTTTGAAATATTTAAATTTACATGAAACAGAACTGGAGACTGTGAGCCAGTATAGTACAAATTGGCTTCTGCATTCACCCTTTTCATTGGACCCTTCCCCCTCCCCCCCTTTTTTTTTAGAAAGAAACCTTTTTTACCCATCTCTATTTCAGCTAGAGCTTTAGGGATCTAGAATCTAGAGACTGTTCCTGGGTAAAATATGTGTGTGCAAAAATATCTCCTATAAAATTGCCCAGGTGTTTTTCAAGCTGAAGTAGCCTGCGGGGGGGGGGCGGTATCTTCATCACACATTGTTGAAAATAATGATTTGTTATGCAATTTCCCATTTTTAATATTCCTTCCCAACATCCTGCAAATTCCACTATCACATTCCCTGACACCATATCATCTTCCAATTACCACAACTGAGTCGTTTTTTACTTGTAATTGCATTTTTGGTTGACTACTTCCTGTGAAGATTGAGGGGGAGAAAGAATGTCATCAATGGCTGCACTGTAAGCTGTATTCTAACAAGACTGCAAACATGGCTATGCAGCTGCTAATCCCTTTATAATGCATGGATTTCTAATCAAGATGAGTCTTGGCTGGACTTGGGCATCTGTCCCTTTTTATGATCTTATCCTTTAGATGCCAGGTTGCGAGGACAAAGCATCTCAAATTTTCAAGGATGATGTTAATGCTGATGGAAACAGATCTCCACTTTTATAGAGATAACAATGCTCAGAAAGGGAAATTAATTTACCAAAAGGTGCATTGCCATAAAATTACTGAGGTACAACCAGAATCGTGTCTTTTGACAAGGTCCTACAGTAAAGTTTCCCAAAATCCATGTTGTTCTAAGTGTTCAGTTCCTCTACGTATTATATTTTAAAATCAGCCTCATTTTTATTTTTAAGCAATATCAATTATAAAGTGGCTAGGTTGCAAAAATAGAAAACTCAAAAAAAAGTAGTTGCTCAAAAATAGGTTTAGAACTCTGTCACATAAAATAGGTAGCTAATTCAATAGTTCAGAGTTGGCACAGCAGTGCCATGGTCACCTGGGACCCAGGCTCTTGGCATTTCTCTGCTCTACCACCCTAGCATGTCAATTCCATCCTCAATGTCACTTAGGATTCCAGATGCTGCCAGAGTGCCAACAATTATGGACTCATTCCAGACAGCAAGTTGGGAGATGTGGAAAAAGAGGCAGGGGCACATTTTCTAGTTGGTTGAAATCCTTCCAAGGCACCTTCTCTGCTTGCACACAACACAGCCAACTATATATCGTTATCCCAAATAGTCTCATGGTCACATCTAGCTGCAAAAAATATTTTTATATGTTTTATTTATTTTAGAGAGAGAAGATGGGAGAAGGGGAAAGAGATAGAAATACCAATGAGGAGAAAGAAACATTGATTGGATGCCTCCTACATTTCCCTATTGGGAATCGAGTCCCCAACCTGGGCATGTGCCCTGATGGGGAATTGAACCTGTGACCTCTTGGTTCAGGGGTTGGTGCTCGACCACTGAGCAACACCAGGCAGGCCACAAAATAGTTTTGAAAAATGTATTCTTTTAGCCATGTATATTGTTGTCCTCCCCTCTCCCCAAATAAAACTTAGGTCTCCTACTAAGAAGAGAAAGAAATAGAAACAGAGTGGCCCTCACCTGCTGTAATCTTGAAGGATAGATAACATTGGCCATGTACAGGGAATGGATAAGTAGATACAGTTGAAAATTTAGATACGATTTAATCAATCTTTAAAACCATTGCCATCAAGGCAAAGAAGATATAGTCAGTGGTCAATAATCCCTTAATATAATATGAAGCATATGTAGACCATAAATAATAAATGAAGTTGAGAGTACACTTTCATTAGGATTATCCTATAATCATTCCTGAACAGTACTCCTATTTACATAAAAATATTCCTGGCACTAAATTGTTGTGCTTCCAATAATATGGGCTTTATAATGTCCCATTTCTTCTGCTATGAACATCCATAAAAGTTCACCCAAGAATTCCTCCCATATAAAACTCTTTTAAATGTTTTTAATGCGGTTAAGTTTCATACTCATTTTGTTAAATGTCTCCCAATTTTAGTTTACAGGCAACTTTTTAATAGTTTATTTAAGTTCCTAGGTTCTTTTCAGCCACAATGTTCCTCCATGGATTGGAAGGACAGCTCCCTTAACCTACTTCACCTTGAGCAATTAAAAAGTTACAATTTTTGTCCAGCTAGCATGGCTCAGTGGTTGAGCGTCGACCTATGAACCAGGAGGTATAGCTCAATTCCCCATCAGGGCACATGGTTGGCACAATCTCAAGTGTGGGGCATGTAGGAGGCAGCTGATCAATGATTCTCTCTCATCATTGTTATTTCTCTCCCTCTCTTCCTCTCTGAAGTCAATAAAAATATATATATATTTTTTTTAAAAAGTTACAATTCTTGATTTCACTGCTACCAAGGGCAGAAAAACTCCTATATCTGTAAACTATCTTCCCAAATAAAGAACCTGGGGCATTCAAATGCCATGATGATCAGTCCCATCACCTTGAAGCAATGTGCTGTGGGAGGGGGTAGGTGTCTGGTTTCCAGCAGTCAGACTTTAGTCCTTTTTATATTCATTCACAGAAAATAAAATAGAATGAAAATATAATATCCCAGTTAAAATGTCAAACAAAGCAATGGAGTTGCATTTTGTTTCTTATAGTGAATGGATGTATATCTGAAAAATAAGTCAAAGTCTGGTTGGAATCAAGGAGATCGATACTTCAAGTAACTTTTCTTGAACATGGAAGAACCACTATGCCAAGTAAAGAATGTCTTCTAACTTTTACTCAGTGCTATAATTTTATTTTCTAGCTACAAGAATTTTTTAAAGTGAAGGACCCCATACAAATATTTAATTTTGAACTCTCCTCATTTTCCCTGAGCCATTTTTCACCGTTATCTCTGAGATTACATTGTGTGTGCTTCCTACTTTAAATAATACTATTGACTCAGGCTAGCACTATTGTGCCTCAGAGAAAAGGGTCCACTTCTCATTCTGATCTTAATGTATTGCTACAGTAAAACCAATAAGCATATTAAGGAGTCTGACTTCTCTACTTCTAGCACAGAATTCACCTAATATGTTCCAAATTCAAAATTGATCATTTGGGTCAGGCAAACAATGATGAAAGGAACAAAAATGTTGGAAAATTCCGAAGTGGTTTCTTCTGTGTTTTGAAATAAAATATTTTATTGATGTGCATATGTAGTATATTTACCACATTATTTACTACTAGAGGCCCGGTGCACAGATCCCAGCACAGGTGGGGTCCCTCGGGGTGGCCTGCAGAGATCAGGCCCTTGCTCATGCCCCAGCCTCGCAGCCCCACCTAGCACCGCACCTTGGCCTGGTGCCGCTCCCTCACCTGCTCCAACATTCCATCTGTGGGGTGATTGGAGATGGGCACCCTGCCCAGCTTCCTCAGTGCCTGGAAGCCAGGCAGCAGCCCTGTTCTCTCCCCACCCCACAACCACCACCACCACTGGTCACCATCTGCGGGGTGATCAGCAGGGTGATCAGGCCACCCCTCCCACACACCTCGACCTGGCACCACCCACTCACCTGCTCCACCATCCTGCCAAGGTCCCATTCTCATTGGGGCTCATGAGGCCCGGCAGTGACTCCACTGCCTTTCACTGCCAGCACCATGCCGCCCCCTGGTGGTCAGAGTGCATCATAGCAAGCGAGGCCAATTTGCATATTAGGCTTTTACTATATAGGACTTTACTATTATCCAGTAGGTACCATTTATACTGTACTCTTTGTATACTGTTTACTATCTCTATACTGTATGTAAAACGAAAGAAAATGTGACATATATTACGCAAAACTTAAAGGATACATGTTCCTCGTTAGTATTAAGAAAAATAAATCTTAAAAACCTTTATACAGCCTAAGAAATATTCTAACTATAAGCTTTTCTGAAGATTAACACTGTGGTAAGAGGCAGCCCCCTTGCATTTAAGTCACTGGTGAGGAGTAAAATGGATGCTGAGACATGAACTCTAATTTGTAGGAGAAGCTACAGCACTGTCCTTAGAGGTAGATGCTCTGCTCCATTTTCTTTGAAGTGGTGGTGACCTCTCCACACTGACTAGTCTGATCCTCTCTTTGATCCCTTTGGTGCCCAGTCATATCTGTGGAGGATAGTAGGGACACAGAGAGGTGACCTCTCTTCAGGCATTTAGGAGAGAGATTTGTGAGCTTGCAGATATACAGTAAAGGTGGCTGCTGTCTAGAATTGCAAAGAAGAATAGCTCTCCAAGAATCTCTTCCCACTTGCCCACCAACGCCAGTGTTGGATAATTTCATAAGACATGCCTTCTTAGTGACACGATGAACTCTTTTAAGACAAGCATCATGCCAATTTTGAGTAGTTTTTGGCTTCTGACCATTGTGTACTTTTTTTTGTATGACTTCTCTGAGGTAGGACATTTAGATAGCAGGTTTACTCAACCTGTTAAAAAAGGCCTGTGTGCATCTTGCTCCCGATGTCTTAGAGAGATCATGTCAAAATGCATTAAAAACTATAAGTTCAGGCCACACACACACAAAAAAAAAAAAAAAATGGAGGGGAGTCACAGAGGTAAGAGAGAGATAAACTGATAGAAAAGGGAGGGAGAGAGCAGATGGGAACCCCAAATACTTTGTATCTTGGGAGGTTTAACTGTTTGTGAACTGAGGATTTGTTCAACTTCCCCATGATGTAGACAGTAATGAATTTAGTTCACCTCCAAACCCCACACACTACTGAAACAGAGAAAGGATATAAATGAAATAAAGCACTGACGAGCATGATAATGAGGCATTTCCAAGGCTCCTCAATCTTTCAACCACCACACCAGACCCCTATCAAAGCTGACAAACCATCAGAGTTTCATCTGCATCTGGTGGTTTCCCACGGGCATTTAAAACAAGCTGTGCTGTGCAGAGCCCGGCAATTAAAGCATCAAGGGTGGTTTTCAGGTCACGGTTGCATGCATGAGGGCTGCACACTTGACCTCCATTGACTACTTAAAAGTGGGAGTCGGAGTACAGAGTTCCATAATAGACAGCGCTTTCAGAAAGGTAATTTCAGCTTTAACAGACAACCAGTGCACCATCCTATTTTGGGAGAGAAATCACTGAACCCATCATCAGTCAGGTTCACTTAAGGTTAGAGGCAATGTGAACCACCTGAGCAACCTTCCCAACGAGAACATCTTCACAGCCGGCCCACACCTTGGAGCTATTTCCAGGGTGACTTTCCTTGGCTCCCGGCTCTGTCCTGATCCTGTTGGCTTTGCCAGTAAAAGAGATTCTGTTTTTCTATTCTTCTATTTCCTGACACTGCACAGAACAAATTATAATTAGGAAACCACCTGAGGGGAAGGTGACAATGCGGTTGTCAATTTTCATGGATGAATCCTATTTCTGTCAACACGAGCCAGGCAAGCCTCTCACCCTCACAATACAGACTTGGGGCACACGGTGGTTAATCTGGTTCACTGCCTGGGAAGGCAGCAATCACAAAGATGACAGCAACAACAGCAACAGAAGATGTGAGCCACGAAAAAGAGCCCTCTCACTGTAAATATTTTCACTGCCATCGGGTCTCTGGTATGGAGGCAAAGGAAACAGCCGTTTTGCAAAACACCCCTTATTAGGCCAACTGAAGGCTGTTATGTCAGCATGTGGAACACAGCTCAAAGGGCAGAAAGCAAGCCAATGTGCAGCTGGTGGTGAGATACTTACACAGCCCAGCCTGGGTATGAGGCCTTAGAGTCCATAATGGACTATAAGTGGGGGTTATAACCTTCTTGTCTTTAGACATTTGTAGGCAAGCTCTAAAAACCTGTTAGCCAAATATTTATATATTTTAAGTCTCACATTGATTTTCCCCACAACAAGCAATCTTCATCTTACACATGCTCCATGAAAACCTTAGAGAGTGAGACCCTTATGTAAGAGATGGAATGAAAACAGAAAGAAAGGAAATACTAGAGGTAAAAAAAATATTCATCTTAGGCTAAGATGGCATGTTTTAGATATAAAGGGTATATCATTAGGTTAGTCTGTGGGACTGTAACAGGGATATATTTCATTATCTTAAAACATTATGGCCAAAACCAGTTTGGCTCAGTGGATAGAGCGTCGGCCTGCGGACTGAAGGGTCCCTAGTTCGATTCCGGTCAAGGGCATGTACCTTGGTTGCGGTCACATCCCCAGTGGGGGGTGTGCAGGAAGCAGCCGATCAATGCTTCTCTCTCATCCATGTTTCTAACTCTATCTCTCTCGCTTTCTCTCTGTAAAAAATGAATACAATATATTTAAAAAAAAACATTATGTTTTCCTTCTATCTTTTTTCTCTTCAGAAAAGTTGTTCATTTTGATGGGACAAAGCCCTGAATAAAAGTGAATCTTTTACTCAGCCGGTGTTACTCAGAAGTTGAGTGTCCTCCTAAGAAGCAGAACACAGTCAGGGTACAAGCCCGGGTTGTAAGCTCAATCCCTAGTAGGGTGCAAATAGGAGGCAACCAATCAATGATTCTCATCATCTGTGTTTCTATCTCTCTTTCTCTCTCCCTTCCTCTCTGAAAGCAATAGGAATTATTTTTTTTTAATTTAAAAAAGTGAGTCTCTTAATAAAGACTGAACCACCTCCCTGTTATTTAGGAAGAATGTATTTGGTGTGACCTGAGAAATAAAAAAAAAATAGCTAAAGTTTGCTTGTACCCACCCTGGAAAAGTAATAATATGTTATCAATTATTCGTTCATTTTAGTCCAAATTATTCTGAATTAACCAGTTTCTAAACCTGGTCAACCGCCCCAAACCTTGATTTTTTTTTTCCATATAATTCTAGCTAACCTCTTTAGAGGTAAAAAACATTACTGCATTTTTAAAAATTCTAAACATTCTAAACTTCACATTTTAGCTTTCCTGACATTGGGATGATTCTTTAATCACAATGTTGTCAGAGTCAGGGAGTACTGTTACTGGTCAGAGTTTATATCTTCTGATTTAATAATATATTTTGCTTCAACTACACCCTAAACCCACCATAAAAACAATCATATACATGGCAGTTCCATCACAAGTGATTATGTAATACACCAGGGAATAAGCAGTAGCAGATTAGGGGTGTGTAGAAAGGAGAGAAATGAAACAACATTGCTAAATTAGAACAGACAATTGGTCATGATAAGGTCAAGGCAGCAGAAAGTAGAATCGAGCCCAGAATGTAATCCAATTTGAATGGATCAGGAAAATACTCCACATAGGACTGTGTGAAATGAAGAACCCCACCCCACCCCCCAACTCAGGGGCAGTGGGTCTGGGTAGCAAGTTGATCTGCAGGAATTGATGACTAAACCAAAAGACTTGAAGACAAGATTTAAGTGGGCAAAATTTTTATCAAGAGGCAAAAGGAAGCCTTAATCCAAAGACACTTATATTACTCTAAAAGAAATAGGCAGATCCAGGATGCACTGATTCCCAAGGCTGATGACTGAATTATTGAGACGCCTACATTGGAGTGGGCAGTGAATGAGTCAGAAAGAGAATCCCTAATGTAGTGTATTCCAGAATCACGAGCAACCACTTTCTTAAGAAGAGCATGTGGCTGCCATTCAGGCAGTGTAAGCGACAGGCACACCACCACTTAAATATGCCAGCTGCTCTAAATCATCTGTAATCCTCATCTATGCAGCTAAAAACAAACAAAACACTCACAAATACAAAAAAAAAGTTTTTAAAGATTCTTAGTGAACACTACTACGATGATGAAATACAAGTAAATTTTAATAGAAAAGAAAGAAGACTGAGATGAAAAGAATACATTTTCAAATCACTTGCATGGATTGGGTGCTCACCACTGACAAACTCTAAGAAGCTGTTTCTGGTTATAGTGATTTTGATTTACTAATTTCATATTGATTAAAGGTGCCTAATTTCCATATGTGTCTCAAGAGGGGAAATGGAACTTCTTAAAAAATTCCCCGGGATGCTTATAGCTACCAAGTCATTCCTACCCTGATAGTCAAGGTTGGATGCCTTTCCACAACTTTTTTGCTAAGAGCTTATCAGTTGCTTTTACCATTCGACTTATCTGAGACTTAACAGCTATTATTTTTGAAGAGTCATTTGTACCTAATGGTAGGTATCTACCTCAGCAGATGTTTGCTAAGTAACATGCGCTAGATGCAGAAAATGTTCTTTTTTTCTTTAAAAAAATTATTGTATTTTTTCCATCACCAAAAAATCCACTCTTCCACTTCCACCACCCTCTCTCCCTATAATCACCACATTGTTGTTCATTAGTTCTCTCTTTTTATTTTTGTTTGTTTGTTTGTTTAACCCCATCCTCACCCCATCACCCTCCCCACACAAGAGCTGTCTGCCTGATCTCTATCTATGAGGCTGCCTCTATTTTATTTGGTAGTTGGGTTTGTTCATTTAATTCCACATTATGAGCGAAATGGTGATACTTGTCTTCTCTGATTGGCTCCTTTCACTTAGCATACTGATGTCCAGCTCTATCCATGTTGTTGTAGAAGGTAAAACTGTTTTCCTTTTTATAGCGTATTCCATTGTGTAAATGTACACTTTTTTACATGATGGACACTTGCTTACAAATCTTGGCTACTGTAAATAATGCTGCAATGAACATAGAGGTACATATATTCTTTTGAATTAGTGTTTCAGTTTTCTTCATATAAATTCCCAGAAGTGGAATTGCCAGAAAAGTTCTTTAACTAATTTCAACTATTTAGCACTGAAATATCTCTTGCTCACTAGTATTATCAAAGTAGAATAAAGTTAGATAATTATTGGTAAGTCACTCATGGATTTTTTAAATGATTTTATCACCATTTTCAATAAAAGTCACCCTGGTGAAATATATACTTTGACAAAATTAATTTATATAACTTGAAGAGATCAACATATTAAAATTAGTTTATATAATTTGAAGAGACCAATATATTAAAACATGATATTTTGATTAACTCAATGTGTCGTAACAGTCTTTTTATCTTTTAGAATAAGGATTTCTTTCTTTTTTAATCTGTTTATATATAACTTTTGATTATATTATATTCAGTACTCAGTATATTTTAAATCATTACTTTGTTTTTATAATTTTTGTGTTTTGTTCTTTATGTCATTTTACTCAGTCAAGAGAAAGAACTATATGGCTTGGGCAAAATGCAGAAATTATAGAACCATACTGCAGAAATGCTTGCTAAGACATCTGCAAATGGGTTGCTACACCTGCTCTTCCCAGCCTTGTATACCCTCAGTGGCACATGACACAGTCCTCACCAAGCTGAGGTTTGGTCACCACTTATTGGTACTGATATCCATAAATTCCAACTCTGCTCTCTCATTCATCTTTGTAGTATAGTAGCTCTTGGTGCTCTTATGTCCACAGATGTTCAGTCACTCCCTGGGATGAATTATCTTTTTATTAGGGTTGGGTGGGAGATAGGAAAGAAACAGAAGCAGATGGAAGAGTGGATCATGTTGGAGGGTTTGTTGTAAGACTCTCTAGAGCTAAATATAGTGTGAATACTTCCTCTAAGTCCTAACCCTCAATAGGATGGTATAAAGTGTTTGGACTTTTGGGAGGTGATTAGGTCACAAAGGCAGTCTCCTTAGAAATGAGATCAATGCCCTTATTAAAGAGATCCTACAGAGCTCCCTCTGACAGCCTTCTATGAACCAAAGAGCAAGTGAGTCCTCACCATGTATCAAATCTATAGCACCTTGATCTGGGACTTCTCAGCCTCTAAAACTGCTAACATTAAATTTTCTTATTTGTAAGCCACCTAGCCTATAAAGTTTTGCAAACTGTACAAACTAAGACAATTCTTAAATGCACTAGAAGAGGGCATAGATTTAAGAAAGAGTAGAGCATAATGAGTTCAAGAAGGTAGTTAACACATTAATTAACAAATCTACTATGTGACGGGCAAAGTACCATGAACATAATTTTTTTTTAAAAAAAAGGATGGATAGATGAGAAAATCACACCAAGTCTAAAACTTCAGCAAAGAACAAATGGTTCTGCTTTCTATACGTGCACCTTGGACTCATGATCATTTTGTCACTTCCTTTTAATGAAATCTGCCAGAGGGTACATTGAGTTTTGGGGCCAAGAACAAATGAATGTCACTGGCAGTAGCTGAAGAACCTCACGATAATACTCTTCTGCCTATAATTCAACTCCATCATGTTCATTGAAGTGTATGGGTCAGAAATCCTGCTAGGACGTGGAGCAGGTGATGGGCAAGGTGCTAAAGATGGGGATTTGGAAAGAGGAGGAAAAGTCACATTAAGAAAGTATGATGACTGCTGGTATGTGGTAAGTGCAGGATGCTCATGGCGACACAGTGGAAGAGGAAAACAGCTGTGACAGAGCTGGTGACAAGTTATGATTCTCTTCTACTTGAGTTTTAAAATCCAACTGTCCTAACAAATGAAAACTCTGTTCTAGAAAGTTATAAAAGGAACTTTATTGTGGCCTAAAGGAGAACCTGGCTCCAGACACTCAGAATGTTTGAGAGTTTTAATGTAATAGATCAAAAAATAGTTTTTATCCAAGAAGTTTAGGAATTTGAGATTTAGGTTGCGTTTAAAAATTAAAAATAGCCATTGGTCCGCACATTGTTGAAAATGTTTTTGATTTTAATGAGAAATATAATTATTCTGCAAAACCTTTACAAATATGCATTAGAACCCTGCATAATCTTGTATAATTTGCTCATGGAGTTAATTGTTGCTCAGATCATATCATGTTCCCACAAAACTATAAAAACTAAAAAAGGTGTTTAGTACCTATGTGTAGTAATTACTTCTAGAGCAAGAGAAGTATGATAGGTCAGACAACACATAAAAATTAGTCCTGACTATAGCCATGATAGAGAGTACCAAATACCTTCCAACGTTTCACTCCCTAAACATGGAGTTTGACACATACTGTCTAAGTGTGAAAATTGAAGCTTGAGATCTTAGATATATGGAACTCTAGTCTCCAATACAAAAAAAAAAAAAATCTCAAACTTTTCCCACTTATCTCAGAGGTGTATTTTTGTGGTTTGTTTTCATTATACACTTTCTGGTACATAAATACTTCAGAGTCTATATATATCACCTTTTTGCAGCCATAGTGATTTGGTTGCACCTTTTTTTTTTCCTGATTTTCCTCCTGAGCCAAAAATCTCAAAGCTCTTCAGTGTTTTTAAATTTTATCAGAGACTTTTTGTGTGTGTTTATTTTATCACTCATTCTCCTGGGATTTATTTGTAGGACTATGAAAAACAAAATCATCATTTTCTACCTTATTGAAAAATTGTCCTGTCTAAAATTCCTTATAAGAAAATAAACATAATTAATCAAAGCAAGATGAGTGTCTTGTAAACACATTTTACAATGGGAAGAAATGAACTATGAAAACCGGAAGCACCTATAATTTTAAAATGTGAGCTGACATCATTTTCTAAGATATTGGCCTGATTCTACTTGGAATAAATCTAATCTGTATTCATCTATAAAATGGTGAAACTGTGTCAGTGCAGAAACACTTAACTCCTAATTCTAACTGGAACAGAAGTAAAACTTACAGAAACAATTAAGGTAATCCTTTAATATTCAGGATTTGAAATAACATGAGTGACTACAAAATATATCCAGTCCCAGATTAGAAATGTTAGAACACATTTCAACTGATCCACCCTAAATCTCACTTTGTAGCCCAAATATCTAATGATGAAAACTGTAGATATATTTGAGAGTTGGTTGTTTTTCTTTTGGCCAAGCATGTGTGAGGTTTCTAAAGTACACATACCACCAATCCAATCATGTATGTGAGACCTCAGGAAGGCACCAAGGACTGCTGTCTGCATGTAAGATGAACTTACTGATACCTAGCAGGTGGACAGCTTCAAGTAGAACATGAACATGTTCAGTAAAGTCATCAAGCAATGTTTACCAAGGGATCAATTTTGAAAGGTTTTGGGGAGGAAAAAGAAATTATAGACAAAAATTCATTCTTAAAAATATGAATGTATCATATAGGAAAATGACACTGGAAATTTTTAAGAAAATGTAGAAGAGGGTGTTATGAAAAATATATACAGGATTGAAGTGCAAGAATAATCTGTTGAACTGACTGGTTAAACACACACAGAGTTTCTAGAAAGAGATAAAAGGGGATAAATATCAAAGAAGAACTGGGACTTTTAACTGATTTTTTAAATGAGAATGCTGCAGGGAAACTGTTGCTAGGTTTTAAAGCCAAGAAATTGGAATGTTCCTAGTAATTTCAAAAGGAAGAAAATAGCCCTAACCAGTTTGGCTCAGTGGGTAAAGTGTTGGCCTGTGGATTGAAGGTTCGATTCTGGTCAAGGGCATGTACCTTAGTTGCAGGCACATCCCCAGTGGGGAGTGTTGTGCAAGAGGCAGCTGAATCGATGTTTCTCTCTCATCGATGTTTCTTACTCTCTATCCCTCTCTTTTCCTCTCTGTAAAAAATCAATAATATATATATTTTTAAAAAGAAGAAAATAGAGATGAAGTATCATTTATGATATGATGATAAATGTTACACTTCCAACATCTACCTGTAACCTCCTACATAGGATGCAATGTAGACAGATGTGCAAAGGCTTGGGGAGGAGGCATGTTGATGCTCTCAGGATTGAAAAAAAAAAACTTACTCTTTTATTCTCAGTGTTTAAGGATCTAAAGAAGCAAAATCTATCTCTAGGAAGTTCCCAAAGGCACTGGCCCCCTATCTTCAGGTAGGCCACCACAGAAACCACATGCAAAAAAAATGGGATTTTTCTCCCATTAGGCAGAGGAGATTAGATGTTTGGTGTGCTTTTTGCTTTTCATTCTCTTCTTTTCCTAGGAATTGAAAGAATTAAACTGGCCCAACACACAAATTGACTATATGTAATGCCTCTCGGTGCTACATAAAGTAAACTGTTTTCTGTAATTTGTATTTAGTGAGATAGGGCCACAGGAGAGATTAGATGAAATTGTATTCCTCATCTCAAAGAGGTATAATATCATGGCAAACAGAACTAAGGTGTTTTATAGATAATGACTCATAAGAAAATGTTCTCTTTTGGTTCTATAATACAAGGTAAGGTTTCTCTCCTGTACTTACTGGTTTTGTGAAGTGCAGGACCTCCTGGAAACTGACGGAATGAATTAAAATGGTCCCATAGTATCTGTGGATGGTGAGAAACTGAGGTTGTAACTTTAGGGGAGGAAAAAAAAGGACTTACTGTGGGATGACTTTTATGAGCCTGGCATTTTGAGAAGAAAACCTCATTCATTCTTTACTATAAGATATAAAGAGTTCACCAATGCTCATGTTTACAACGACATCACTGAGGCCTGGAGGAACTGAAGACTTGCCCACCTTCACACTGCTGTATGGGTGGGATTTGGGATTCTCAGTGAGGATTTCTTATTTGATCTATCTTGTCATTTTCTCTTTGTGCTCTGAGATGACTAAAGAACCTACTGGGAAACATGAGGACAATTGGTGCTGGAAGTTGGACTCAATATCAAGTCTTGACAACAAGGAAGACTGTAGGTTTAAGGGTTTAGTTTATGCCACCCCAGGGAAAGAATCAAATAGTATCAAATATCACCTTCCACTTAAAGCAAGTTCTACAAGGAACTGTTTTATTAAATGGTCCATGGCTTCATGGATCCAAGTGAGTTATTATATGGTTCTGAAGAAAAGAGCAGAAGGTGAATGTCTTGGTTTATAATTCCACTGAGACCAAGAACAAGAATTGTGCTATGATTTCCTCTTTCCAAATACTGTTAGAAAAGAGATAGGTTGGGGTAGCGGAGGGATGATCAGGTATTTTGATTTGGACTTGTTCCTTCTACATCTGAGTCATTTGACTGTGGAGATCTCAATGGAAATGCTCAACAGGGCATCAAATTGAACTCTATAATTCTCCTTGCAAAGCTGTTTGTATGTTGTTCTTCCACCTCCTCAACTGGTCTGAAAGCCCTTTCAGGATGGGGATTCGCTTCTCTCTGTCTCCCTAGTGCTGACCAGGTTGCCTGGAATGTGATGAAAGCAATGCCCATGCTCACTGCTGTCCCATCTACTCCTAATTCCTTCTTTTAGTTTCATCTTTACCTGCAAAAAGTCCAAGTGCCTAAGCCAAAGCTTTGTTCACCAACTTAAGTCCAAACCCTAAATTTATATAATAAGTAGGTTGGCTGAAGAAGGCAAATCATTCATTTCCACAATCACATGCAATTGAAATTTCAAACTCTTAGGGTGAACCCAATTCTTTTTTAAAGATACCCAAAGTATACTAATTATGTTGTGTTTGTGGAGTTATTTTAGAGCAAAATAAACCTTTACATATTTTTAAAGGACTAAAAGAGAATGCTTAGATTTTTGCTCCCAGAGATTGATGAGTGCAAAGTATAACTATAGAATTCTTTTTCTTGGCACCATTCCAACTCATTCCCTTTCTATTTGCTCCAGAAGTTATTGTCTACTTGTAATAGCAAAGTGATGAAAGCAATGGTCATATCACTTCTTTACAAATACAATGGCAGTCAGCTTTTTAAATAAGATTATAAATACAGATAGACAATAAGAGACAGTGATGAGAGATTTCAGTTCCAGAGCCAGACCAACTGGATGCAAATTTGTAATTTTTATACTTATCAGCTGCATCTCTTGCTGCCTCAGTTTCCTCATCTACATAAAGGCATGGTAACAAATTCTTACATATTTCCATGAGCAAATAAAAGTCAGGTGTTCAGAACGGTGTCTGGCACATAATAAGCCTTTCAAACATGTTAATTGTAATTCAGGATTTTTAGCTTATGGATCACAGGCAATCCTGAAGGACAATTGTTCTGATATTCATCAAGAAAGCAGCTAGCAGTTTGAAAAGGGAGGAGGGAGTGTTTTTTTAAACCATCACCACACTCTGTTAGTATAGTCTTTGAGTATCCCCATCAAACACAGCAAGCATGTATCCTTAGCATATGCTGATAACTAATCTAGAACGAACCTCAGGACAAAACAACTTTAAACCCTTATCTGTAAAGTCTACACTTTCATTGCCAGGATCCTTGCATAACAGTCCTCTGAGGAATCTAAATATTCAGAGTAGCCATGATGATACACTTATAAGACAATGTATAAACAAGACAATTTCCTGGTCCCTGTTTGAATCCAAAAGAAGAAATGCTAGGTTACTAATTTCCAAAAGCTAAATAGTTCTAAGAATTTGAAAGATTCATTTCAACCCTATGAAACATACACAATTATTTACTCCAGTTCTCTCTTACCAACTCCTCCATTTGTTCAGAATAAGGAATTTGTCTAAAATGGGATAGATGTATTACATGGCCTTTTGGGTTCTCTCTCTCTCTCTCTCTCTCTCTCTCTCTCTCTCTCAGTAGTCAGGAGAGGCACCATTTACCATCTATGAGTTCATTGTTGGCATGAGGGGGAGAAGATCTTAGCTTTCAAGAATAAGTTTCTGCTGAGAACCACACCTAAGAAAGGGTATTGGGAGAGAAGCTAGCATGTCCTCACACCTAGGATTTCCAAGCTCTGGTTCAGTTGTTTGGCATATATAGTTTTGAACTTTCCTAACAAAACTCCAGCAAGTCTGTCATTGCTAGTTTTACAGCTGTGGAAATTATAGCAAGTTGAACAACTTGCACAAATAAGCCCAGTAAGAAGCCAAAGCAGATCATGAAGCAAAACTGTCTTATGCAAAAGTCCACATACTATTTAAAAATACAACATAGTGGTTTATATCACATGTTTGGAAGCCTAAATAGATAGGTTCAAGTCACCATGAGCCATGTCCTAGCCATGTGACCTTGGATCCATGACAGGTCACCTGCGGGCAGTACCAGGTAAGTTATCATCAAGTGGGGCTTTCATTACCTCATCAAGGTTCCTTGTTAGAAACAGCCACTTCCAGAGAAGCAAGGGGAGGCTGAGTGCGCCAGGGGAGAGGGCAAATCATGGTATGTGGGCAGTGATGATCTGTAAATGAGACTAAGATGAGCAATGAAAAGAAATCACCCTGGGATGGTTGTTAAAAGGATCAAACTTGGTCTAAGCCTGATGCTGAATTTTCCCCAGACCCTCAGTCTTATACTCAAAACTGATTCTTGTTAGTGATACACCTTGAGGTTCCTAAAAGAGCAGCATTTAGACATTGCCAAGGAAACAAGTTTCTGTGGTGAATCCAATAGAAGGAGGTAAATTGGGGGAGAGTAGAGTTTATCAATGGGCTCTTACCTGTTTTTACCAAAACAACCTATTAGTTTGAATGATGCTTTCTGTGGCCCTAATAAAGAAGAAATCTTTCTTCTCCTTTGCAAAAGGAGACCACATTTTCTATGTGTGCACATGATTACTTATATAGAAAAAAAATGTATGTAAGTAAAATAAGTTAGGTATTTTATTTACATTACATCTATTTATATAAGATTTTCATTCTGTTAGGTTTTAGAATGGAATGCCTAAGTTTATCGGGTATCCACCAAATGTAAATGTATAAACAAGAACTTAAGAATACTGGTCACACACTGAAATTAGGTTCTAGTACACTGTTCACTATATATATATATATATATATATATATATATATATATATATAGTTGCTTTTTTACAGAGAGGAAGGGAGAGAGATAGAAAGTTAGAAACATTGATGAGAGAGAAACATTGATCAGCTGCCTCCTGCACACCTCCTACTGGGGATGTGACCACAACTAAGGTATATGTCCTTGACTGGAATCAAACCTGGGACCTTTCAGTCCATAGGCTGACACTCTATCCACTGAGCCAAACCAGTTAGGGCTTTTTTTGTTTGTTTATTTAATATATATTTTGATTTTTTTACAGAGAGGAAGGGAGAGGGTGTTAGAAACATTGATGAGAGAGAAACATTAATCAGTTGCCTCCTGCACACCCCCTAATGGGGTTGTGTCTGCACTCAAGGTACATGCCCTTGACTTGAATCGAACCCGGGATTCTTGAGTCTGCAGGCCAACGCTCTATCCACTGAGCCAAACCGGTCAGCACTGTTGACTTTATTATTATCATTATTATTATTATTATTAACAAAGCTGCTTGAAAGCATGCAAGGAATTGCACATTCTCTGAACAGGCTGCATTTGTGTGATGACCTCATTGTTCATTAAACCATTACAATATTAATTACTAGTATAAGATAGTGAGCTAGTTCCATTTCTGTTGAGCATGTACTAGAGTTCTCATCTGAGCTGGAGTATCCCACACATAAAAAACAAACAAACAAACAAACAAACAAACACTTCTGAATGTTTTTTCTCCAGAGCTTTAAGCTTTTCTTTCCATTAAGTTGGATACTTAAATTTGCTATGACACAGCTGAATGAAAAGATTCTTGTACCTCCTGGCTGAGAGGCAACATGCCTACTAGCTAAACTCAGGACATTTGGAATAATTACATGTGATTTCAAAATCCATTTTTAGGAGAGTAGACAGAGGTGGCAGAGGTCATAGAGGGGATAAACAGTGATGGAAAAGAAAAAGTAAATTATATTTAAAAATCAATTTCTGACAATGAAGAGCTCTCAAATCTTTGGCAAAGTACTTAATCATAAAATGAGAATAATTAGATAATTTCATTTATAGAGATGTTAGCATTTTAAAATAATACATCTAGTCTCAGAATATGAGATAATAAGTACTCAGATGTCAATTGCACTTTTCCCTTTGGCCACCATTATGAGCTAGTCTACTGCTGAGGGCTCCCATGAGATTCTGGGGTGGCCCATACGTTGGGGATGGAGAAATACACTCTATTTTATTACATCTAACAGCATCCATTATAAATACACTATATACACTAATAAAAGATAAACATGCATATTGACCATACCTCTGCTAAGCCCACTAGCTACACCCACCAGCCAAATAGGAGCGAGTATGCAAATTAACACAACCAAGATGGCTACAGCCACAAAGCTAGCAGACTTGTTTTTCCCCAGCAATGGAGGAAACTGAGCTTCTTGTCTACTCTAGCCAGCCCTGGCCTCTGCTCAAGGTTATAAAGTTTTAATTGTAGAAGATAAATAAATCCCAGACACCAAGGCCTCTGTTTGGTTCTGTTCTGGGCATGTACCTTGAGTGCATGCCCAGATACCAAGGCCTCTGGGGGGTTATCAGGGGGTATGACTGGCCTGCAAACCACCACAGGCCCCTTGCCCAGGCGGCTCCCACCACAAGGGAACCCCCACCCTGATCCGGGACACCCTTCAGGGCAAACCAGCCAGCCCCCACCCATGCACCAGGCCTCTACACTATCTGATAAAAAAGTAATATGCAAATTGACCATCATTTCAACACACAAGATGGCTGCCCCCATTTGGTCAAAGATGGTTGTTCCTATGTGGACACAAGATGGCCAGCAGGGGAGGGCAGTTGGCAGGAACCAGGCCTACAAGGAAGGGCAGTTGGGGGCAATCCGGCAGCAGGAGAGAGCAGTTGGGAGGCACTAGGCCTGCAAGGGAGGGCAGTTGGGGGCACTCAAGCCTGCAGGGGAGGGCAGTTAAGGGGTGACCAGGTCAGTAGAGGAGGGAAGTTGGAGGTGACCCAGCCTACAGGGAAGGCAATTGTCGGGTAGGGGAGGGGGGAGAGAAGGGGGAACCTAGGCAGGATGAGGAGGGAAGTTGGGAGCAACCAGGCCTGCAGGGAAGGGCAATTGGGGGGACCCAGGCCTGCAGGGGGAGGCAGTTAGGGGTGAACAGGCTGGAAGGGAAGCAGTTAGGCATCAATCAGGCTGGGAGGGGAGTGGTTAGGGGGTTATCAGGCTGGCAGGCAGATGCAGTTAGGGGCAATCAGGAAGGCAAGCAGAAGAGCAGGCGAGAGCCAGCAGTCCTGGGTTGTGAGAGGGATGTCCGGCTGCCCATTTAGGCCCTTTTAGTCTTGATATTACCAGGATTGGGCCTAAACAGGCAGTGGGACTTCCCTCGAGGGGTCCCAGATTGGAGAGGATGCAGGCTGGCCTGAGAGACATACACCCTCATGCATGAATTTTGTGCACTAGGCCTCTAGTTATTTAATATACCACTAAAAACACCAACAATAAAACAATAAAAAATACCACAATTAAATTGTGGCACATGTTCTTATCACTTGGAACTGTTTTGAGTTTGTCTAAGAATTATTTCACATTTATCAAAACAAATATTCTAATTACATAATAATTTTTTAAAATATATTTTTATTTTGTACAGAGAGGAAGGGAGAAGGAGAGTTAAAAACATTGATGAGAAAGAAACATCAATCAGCTGCCTCCTGTACAACTCCTACTGGGGATGTGCCCACAACCAAGTACATGCCCTTGATTGGAATCGAACCTGGAACCTTTCAGTCCACAGGCTGAGGACCTATCCACCAAGCCAAACTGGTTAAGCCACTGCATAATAACTTTTATGTGTGCTCTATAGTGTTAAAAAAAAAAAAGGGAAGTAACCCTAACCAGTTTGGCTCAGTGGATGGAGTGTCGGCCTGTGGACTGAAGGGACCTGAGTTCAGTTCCAGTCAGGGGCATATATTTTGGTTGCAAACACATCCCCAGTGGTGGGTGTTCAGGAGGCAACTGATTGATGTTTCTCTCTCATTGATGTTTCTAACTCCCTGTCCCTCTCCCTTCCCCTCTGTAAAAAAAATCAAATGAATATATATATATATATATATATATATATATATATATATATATATATATTTTAAATGAAGTAGTTGTCTGGCTGTTTTTGCTCAGTGGTTGAGCTTAAACCTATAAACCAGGAGGTCAGGGTTCAATTCCCGGTCAGGGTCCATGCCTGGGTTGCAGGTTCAGTCCCTGGTGGCAAGAGTACAGGAAATAGCTGGTCAATGATTCTCTCTCATCATTGATGTTTCTCTCTCTCTCTCCATCTCTCTTCCTCTCTGAAATAATTTTTTAAGGAAATGTAAAACTTCATCGCATTCAGCATATGTACAACTCTTCCCAATCAATTCTCTCTCCACCCCCTTAGGAACCATCAATATCAGCCCTTATTACTTGCTACAGAATTACCTTCCAAGCTCATTTTGAAATGTTGATGACAGCACTCTCTTCCCTGATCATACTTGGTTTGTCTCTTTCTCCACCGAGTCCCAGGCCCCTGGAGTTGAAGGATGAATCCCTCACATCAGTTCCTGGTGACCGACGTTTCTCCCTTCCTTGTAAGGAATGAGACAAATGCTCCTGCCTTTGGTGGTGGCACTGTTCAGCACATGGAACAGCACGTGTAGCACCATCAATGCACATAACTCAGCAGGGGTAATGCCGGCCATTGTTTAGACCAAGCACAAGTGGTCATGTCTGAAAGCTGCCATGTACCAGAGGCTGATAGTGGCTGTAACTCATCATCCTTTGTACTATATATCTCAATGTCAGAGTTAGAATAATGTGAAAGAAACATGTCTAAAAATGATAAAATATGAAATCTCAATTGCAAACTATTAAGAAGTAACATATCCCTTCCATCAAAATGGCTAACCAGGTCGCTTCTGTTATTGAATCATGAATTAACTGCAGAAGCCTCGGTTTTTGGGGGTTTGGTTTTTTTTTTCGGAAATATTCTTTACTGAGTACAGTATGAACAGCATCAATAAATCTCTTGCCTTTTGCACTCCTTCCAACTTAAATTTCAACTTCATCCATTTTTGCACTTTGCCAAAAGTGCTGGGTAGCTGGAAAAACGTAATTCTTACAGAAAGCTGATTTCAGGTTTAACTTTAAAAGGCCCTTAAATGGGGCTTTTGGAAATGGGGGCTGAGAATATGTATTTATTTTTTATTGATTCAAGGGGGTGTTTTCATAGGTATGTTCACTCTGGGGAGAAAAAATGAAGCTGTGTATTGATGAATTATTTGCAAAGTGAAAACAACTATTTAACTATTATATGTACACTTTTCTGCATGCATATTATTATTTAACTAGAGGCCCAGTGCATGAAAATTAATCTACTGGAGAGGGTGTCCCTCAGCCCAGTCTGCCCCCTCTCTGCTGCCACTGCCGGCAGCACAAGCCTCAGCTGGCCCTGGTTACCTGAGCCTTGGGAGGCCCTGGGCAGCTACATAACTGCCCTCTGAGGCTTGCCTGCAACTTGGCCTGGCCCTGGACAGCTGGGGGCTGAAGGAACTGGAGGACTTGGGAGGCAGGCACATGGAGTGGCTGGCCCTGCCTGGGGGTAGACCCAGCCTTGCCATGTGCCTGCCGCCCCAGTGGGGCTGGGGGATTGGGTACCACCATCTTGTGGCTATGGGTGCTGCCAACTTGAGGGTGGAGCAGCCAATTAGCATATTACCTCCTTATTGGCTGTGAGTGCCACCATCTTTGTGACAGCATGAAGGTCAAGTAGCATATTTCCTCTTTATTAGATAGGATTGGAAGTTAAAAATAGAAAGAATGCTTTTAAAAAGGCCTTGACATATTCTAAGGAAAATATAGGTAAAAATATATGGCAATAATTCATCAACAAGTTTACCTTATTATACTTTTTTTTTTCGAAAATGTTTTTTATTGATTTTAAAGAGAAAGGATAAGAGAGGGATACAGAGATAGAAACATTGATTGGCAGCCTCCTGCATGCCCCCTACTGGGAATGGGGCCTACAACTCAGGCATGTGCTCTGACTGGGAATCAAAGTGGCAACCTCCTGGTACATGGGTCAATACTCAACCACTGAGCATACTGGCATGGGATACTAAGTTAATCACAGACACAGTCACAATTAGAGTGATCAATGTTTACACTGACCCTCTGCTCCTCTGAATCTATCATTTAGAGAGAAGGCCATCACTTAGCCACTTAGGTTAGAAATGGGCTCCTTCTTTCATTTTCCCTTTCCTATCTTGAATCAAATACCCAGTGCTGCCAAGTTCACTTCATAAATGAATCTTGATTTGGTCCCCTCTACATCTATTCCTAGTATCGGGCCCTCACAACTTGCTGCCTGCACTTCTATAATTTAAAAACATTTAGAGCAACTCTGGCCTCTACTTTTGCCTCCTTTCAAATCCATTTTGTCACCATGTATCCTGAAGTGGCCAGTTCAAATGCATGTCAGGCCCTGTGTCTTCCCTGATTAAAATGCTAGTGACCTATCCCCAGGGCAGGCTCAGCGCCTGAGTATAAGGTATAGTTCCATGAGGTGGCTATGATCAACCACATAGCCTATCTCAATGTCACGCAGAATCCTCTTTCTTCACCTCTCCCCACACCTGCAGCCTCTTTTCTCAGGGCTCATTACTTGTTCTTCAACTTGTAGCTCAGACATCATTTTCTGGAAGATTCTTTCCAGGACTCCTCCCATGCAAACTATGTTGAATGTTACTCATCTGTGTTCACTTGCACAGTATAGACACTTCTCCTGTCAGTCTTCTCATAGTTATACATCCTTCTCCCCTCCAGAATATGCAACAAATATTTCTACACATCTCATTCATTCTGGCATTCTCAACCTAGCATCTGGCACTTAGTAGGTGATCTGTTAATGTTTTATGAACTAAAATGAATACCAAATGACTCATTGAAATGGGAGGTTGCCTCTAGCAAGAATCTAATTGCATTAATTAACCTGAGGCTAAGTAAGCTAATATAATTAACTCTATTCATTTGTGAAAATTTTGGCATGTCTCTTATTCATTTCTATAAATCACTGTTATAGGTTCCCATAAGGAATAATACATAATCAATACTCATATAATATGAATTACTTGAGTATCTAGCATTAAAGTCTTTAAAAAGTTTTCACCATATTTAAAACCTACTGGAGATTTAGGTAGTGTGTTAAATTACTTGGCCACTAAATGATTTTCTATAGTCAACGCATTGAAGTTTTATAGCTTCAGTGTTTTAAAATAAAGATAATTAGCCTCCAGATTGGAAAAATCTTTTGTCCCATATAATTTTTTTAAATGTATGTGTGTATATGTATATACATATATATCAATGGCTATTTATGTCAGAAAAGCACTGAAGTACATCTGTACATAGAATGGTTTGGCTTTGATTTTTGTTCATCTAATTTAAGGGAAGCTAAACAGATTTAATTTAAAAGTGGGAAATAGAAACATAAAAAAAAAGAAAACTCAATTCTAGATGAGAAGATTGCATTTATAATGGAACCATGGGCATGCTCTTCATGACAGTGGGTAGAAGGGGTAACTTCTAATAATTGCTTGCAACGGCATTGCTTTCCTCTAAATTGTTATTACCTGCATTACTTCCAAAAAGGAGAAATACACAGTTGGAAGTTTCCTTTCACGGGCAAGTGAATTGATTCATTGGCATGTCAGTCTTTATTTTTAGTCTGCAAAGCTGAATACGGAACAAATAGAAAAGGGTCCCACCTCTTCCATGTGGAGCTGGAACCGCAGATGTGAATGTGGCAACCTCCAGCTAAGCAGCACCGTATGCAGGCCACTGTTTGCCATTCCTGAACAGGTTTATTGGCAATGATTCTTTTTCCTATAGATAATCACCAAATAGCTAACAAAAGAGTTAAACATAACAATTTGAAAGATTTTATTTACACCCATACTGTGGGCCATAGTTTAGTAGAGTGAAGGGAGGGGCATAAAACATTCATCAGAGGTGGCACAGAATTTGGTAAAATCAACAAACTTTTTGCAACATTCATTGTGTAAAGTTAAAACAAAGAAAATGTTTAGCTTCCAATTTCATTTTATATTTATTTCTCCTCAGAGCTTTTCTTGCTTAAAATTACAAAGTGACAGCTTCCTTGAATTCAATCTTTCTGCTGAGTTCTGATTCAAGTTAGACATGGCCAACCAAAAGTGAACACAGATGCATCTCCGCAAAAGGGAAAGGTAAGGGAGACAGGAAGATAGGACTGCAGCTTCCTTCTCATTCCATATCAGCCTCTCTTGTGCTCGGTGTTCAGCCACACACATTTGCCTGAGGAATCTGTATATTCAGACCTTGATCACTTACTCAGTCCCTGTGTGAATTTCCTAAATCAAGAAAACTGAACATTGCTCTTGGGACAAGAAGACGCCGCAAAATCTCCAATTGCATGCTACCTCTGAGACAAATCTGCTTATGAATTCTTCTACTAAGTTAAACCTTGTTACGCTATGGAAACTTGGGAAACTTTATCAGCAATGAAATCAAGTACCTGACCTGACTGCAACCTCTTTCTGGAAAAAAACAAAAACAAACAAAAAAAGAAACTCTAGATGGTCCTTTCACAGAAGGGGACATTTTTATATGACCTTGTGATTCTATTATTTTGGCTCTACTGCTTTGGACTGGGAAGTTGCTTCCTTGCCCAAAGTGGCTATCAGGCCCAGTAATCTCTAACCTGGCCTGGCATAAAAAATCAAATGGCTCAGTGGTTGAGCATCGACCCCTGAACCAGGAGGTCATGGTTTGATTCCTGGTCAACACATGAGCCTGGGTTTCAGGCTCAATCCCCAGTAAGGGGCATGCAGGAGGCAGCCAATCAATATTTCTCTCTCATCAACATTTCTATCTCTCTAGCCTTCTCCCTTCTTCTCTCTTAAATAAATAAAAATATTTTTTAAAAAAAAATCAAATGGGGATCATCCACAATGGGGCAACCGGCTGCACCAATTTTTCTTCTTGCATTATCTTGAACATGAGACACAGAGAAAAGGAAGTGCAATAATAGGGCAGCAGATACCTCAAGAGAGCATGAAACTTAAGAAAAAAAGCAAAACGTAAGAATGACTGAATTCAAGTGGCAGCAAAGTCACAGTAGAAGCCAACAACCTGCTCCTCAGAGCCACATTAGCAGGTCTCCACTCAATAAAAAATCAGTAATGTTCCAGTTCTCTGCAGAGCCTGGCCATACGTGCCCTAACTCCTCTGTAACCCCCTCACCTGACCTTATCACTTCTTTTTGTAACCAGACAGAGCCCAATACAGTTCCCTTTCATGGTTACTGACAGTCCATTTTCACTCTGAAATAGATTGTAGAAGACTGTAAGCTCTGCTAACCCTGTATCAAGCAGCTCTTATTAAAAAGTTAAAGCAGCTCCAATCATATCACAAACACAATTTCTGCCAAAAATGGCATGACACAGGCAAACGACCCTGCGGCTTGGTGCGGTGAATCCCAAGTGGAGAATCTCTATCCCCGGAAGGCTTACATGTGTCCCCTTTCCACCTGCACTCAAATTGTAGTTCTCTCTGCCCACCCCACTTTCACAATACCCATAAGCTTCTTATACTCAAATACCTGCCCCTTCTCCTCCGTTGTTTTTTATTCCAGCTCTTTGAAATTGAGTCTTTGACAATATCTTGTCACTTAAACGGCTGCAAAAGGCCAAGTAACTCCTAATTCGCCACATCTAGCTTTTATCTCTTTAGTTCCCATCTTGCCTGACCTTTTTCTGTAGCAGGATAAAAATGATTACCTTTTCTTCTTTGAAACTCTCCAAAGAACTGTTAACTTCTCCCCTACCTATTGCAATTAAGTACATTATGAATTAAACTTCACTAACATCTGATTTTACTGGTGTCTCTTGTTAAATACAAAATCTCAAAGCCACTCTCTCTACTGGAACATTGAGCCCAGCATTTATTTCATAATATGTATGTGTGACCAATATTGTTTTACAGGATGCTTTTTTTTTCCCTTGGTTGGAGTCTTGCTATGGCCAATGTCCTGTCTGGAACTCATTTTTGTTGCATCACTCATGACAAAGTACATTGTGATTGTTCTGTCTGTTATCCTTGAGAAGACCCCCTTCAAAGAATGTTCATCTGCCCTGGCTGGTGTGACTTGGTTGGAGCATCATTCCGTGCACTGAAGAGTCTTAAGTTCGATTCCTGGTCAGGGCACATATCAGGTTTTGGATTTTATCCCCAGTCGGGGCATATGTGAGAGACAACTGATGGATGATGGATGTTTCTCTTTCACATTGATACTTCTTTCCCTCTCTCAAATCAATTGGAAAAAAAAGAATATTTATTCATAGCATATAGCATAGATTTATGGCAGAGACTTTGCTACAGAATCTACTACATGAACAGCAAACATACATGAATCTCCCACTGGGCACCAGGCACCTAACTAACTGGGTGGAGAACTCGATTGTATACTTCAGGAGTGAACAGGAACCATGCATGTCTTTTGCTCTCTACTATTTGCTCATTGCCTTGGAGAGTATCTCTATTCTAATGGGGCTAATAGTTTGTTATATGAAACAATGCCACATGATCTGAGCCCATCTTATCCCACCAGTCTCAACTCATGCTGTCTTGCTTCTCACTCTATATGTCATAGCCCCACAGGTCTCATGCAAGTTTAAAAGAGTAGCCCTTTTCTAGCTCTGTACCTCAACAATGGTTTGCTTAGGTTATCTTTACATCCCTAGCATACCACCTAACACTGCCCTAGACACTCCATCTTTTGTCCAGTAAATGGAGTGATCCTCTCTTGTCATTTGCTGAAGGCTGTTGAGGGAAGAAAATACTGGATAGGACTTCCTCACCTACAGGGAGATATACAATCTGTCTCCCCAGAGCCATTCAGTAAAGCCATAAATGAAAAACATGTGTTTGCTGTAGTCCAGATCAGCATGCCAACCCCACCCCACAAAGAGTTTGTCAAGTGTCTGAAAGCAGCAGTGGCAAAAGCAGGTGGAACTAGGTCACTAGCAAAATCAAATGTGGTCCAAATGCCAGAACTAAATGGACCTAGAGCCAAATTAATCCCATTGTAGCCCTAGCTTTCAGCTGGATCATGCCATGTTTTTTTCCACCTCAGCTGTTGCCATTATTCATTTGTTGATTGCTGCCCCATTCTTGGAAATGCACAGGCATTCCATTCATTTGGAGCTTTGTTTTCTTGAAAATTGTCATCCACATTTGCATTTTTTGGTAGCTTCCTAACATAGCGATGTCCAAGAAGTTTGAAAACTTGGCATTTGATTTAAAAAGAATTAGACCATGAGTGGGGTCAATTAGGAAGCAAAATGGCTCCCCTTTCCTACCCCACCCCCCAAAAAAGAAAATTCTTAACTATTTTATTAAAGGTATTACTGATGTTCTCCAATATCTGTTCTAATTTAACTTTCTTAGGAATTTGAATTTTGAAGGAAATATCTAATACTTTATTTTAGATCTAAATTACCACCTTCCATTTAAAAGCATGTCACTTGATAAACATTAGTTGAGCAAATGAATGAACAGAATAGCAAACAACTGAATTGACTAGGTATTCGTTGCATGGGCAACTTAAAGCCTATGTACATTTTCCAAATAAGAGTTTTTGAGAAATAATTTTCCAAGCATGATTATGTTATGCAATTTAAATTGTGAGGAAGAGTACCAATAAATACCACTATAAAGACCAAATGGGACATTTAGAAGCAAATTCAAGTTATTCCAATACTATCATTGAATATAAAAGTATTTATAATTAGCCCTGGCAAGTATGCTAAAAGGTAAGAGTGTGGTCTGCACATCAAAGGGTGTTGGGTTCCATTCTAGGTCAAGGGCACATACCTTGGTTGCAGGTTTGATCCTGGCCCTGATCTGGGGGGATGTGGGAGGCAAGTGATTAATGTGTCTCTTTCACATCAATGTTTCTTTTTTCTCTCTCACTCCCACTCTCCACCTCCCTTCCACGCTGTCTAAAAATCAATGGGGCCTTAACTGGTTTGGCTCAGTGGATAGAGCATTGGCCTGTAGACGGAAGGGTCCCAGGTTCGATTCCGGTCAAGGGCACGTACCTTGGTTGCAGGAACTTCCTCAGTGGGGGGGTGTGCAGGAGGGAGCTGATCCATGTCTCTCTCATTGATGTTTCTAGCTCTCTATCCCTTTCCCTTCCTCTCTGTAAAAAAATCAATAAAATATATTTTTAAAAAAATTAATAGGAATAATATCCTTAGGTGAAGATTAACTATATATATACACATACATATTTATGACACTTTTACATATTGTTGTACAATTTAATAACCAAAATTCTCTATTTCAAAAATCTCAAATACTATATAGAAATTCATTTTTTTTTTATTTCTCTACTCCATCCTACACAGCCATTGAAACTTTGTTGCCTTAAGGGGAGGCCTGAGCTGGCCAGGGTGTGCGGAAAGCTTGGCTTCCTCCACTGCCATTGGCAACCCAAGCCTCCCTCCTGCTTTCTCTGTGGCTTAGCCATTTTGGTTGGGTTAATTTGCATATTCTCTGATTGGCTGGTGGGCATTGCAGGTGGGCATTTCTTGTGGGTGTAGCAGAAGTGAGTCAATTTGCATATTATTCTTTTATTAGATAGGATAGAGTGTTTAGCTAACAAGTAACTATATGCAAGAAAATGTTAAATGAGGCAATATGACAATTGAAGATGTTTTGCAGAGCTACTAATGGAGTTTAAGTCTGCAGTGTGTCCATGTGTCTGTTAATGTCCCTATTATTATGCTTTGGATTAGATAGAAAGTCATGCTGGCATAAGCACTCATCAAAAAAAAAAAAAAAGAAATTAAAACTTCCTTGGTAATTGTCAAAGAATGCTCTTAGAACTCAAAGGATGGCAAAATATTTTTGTCTTTATGCTTCCCTGCTAGAAGTCTTTCAATTCAATTTACATGAATTGGATTGACAAGAAATAAATCATATAGCTTTGTGATGTTAAGTCACAAAGATTTGGGCCTGATTTCTATAGCACTGATCAATGGAAAAGATGGACAGATCAATGTTTTATAAACATAAAAAGATGATAAGCAACCAGATTATGGAAGTAGAATGTATTAGTAAGCAGAAGCTGTAGTAACAAAATACCTCAGACTGGACCGCTTAACCAACAGAACTTTATTTTTGCACAGTTCCAGATCTGAGAGTCAGGAAATTGCAGATCTAGTGCCAACCAATTTGGGTTATGGAGGGAGCTCTCTTTCTGATTTGCAGACAGCCACCTTCTCATGTGGCAAAAAGAAAAGGAGAATGAATTCTCTGGTGTCCCTTCTTACAATGGCACTTATTCCATCATGAAATGCAACCCCATATAAATCTAATCATCTCCCAAATGCCCAATCTTCAAATACCATTTGGGGTTGAGGTCTCAACTTATAAATTTGAGGGTGACAAAAGTCAATCTATAGGATGAAGACAGCGGAAAGTGTGTAATTAAATAAAGGTAAGAACCCAATGTTGAAATTCAAATATTGGTAGCAAATCACAAGAAATGTGCAATGGCTGGGTATACTGAAAATGTTGGCCACAAACAATCTTAATATAGTGATTTCTAGATTCCCAAAACAAGCCATGATAGTCACCATTTAAGGAAGAAAAAAAGAAGAAAAAGTCCCAAGATTAACAATCAACCTGCAAGCGTGATGTGAAAAAGCTATGCAAGGAAATGTTAGTATATACAGTGGCACCTTGAGATGCGAGTGCCGTAACATACGAGATTTTTGAGATACAAGCCATCAAGTGAGCGATTTTTGCTTTGAAATACGAGCAACATTTGAGATAGGATTAATGGCGCGGATCAGCCGGCTGGCTACACATGACCCACCAGTTTACCGAAACTCGAGCGTCTCATAGTTTCCCACGCCTCAAGGTTACGGAATGAATTAAACTCGTATCTCGAGGTACCACTGTATTTGATGGAGGAGATATGGAATTGAGAGGTGGATATGGAGATAAAAACCTACCTGGTTTAGCCCTATCCCCTGCAGAATGGTTTGTTTTAGGACTGTTCATCATGACTGAAGATGGGTAGGTGCTCCAGACCACTGAATGCTTACAGGCAAACATGGGCTTGCCTCTATTTAAAATGTTGCCTCTTTAATTGGTTTTTATTTTTAGTTTCTATAACTGGGTCTTTATCTCATTTTGATTTATTAATAGCTGTTTTTCCCTGCGGCTGAAGGTCTTTTCATTCTCAACAAATAGTTTGATTTCTTTTTCAAAGGAGGTATAAATGTGGGATTATTTTACTTGTTAAAGTGCAAAGCTGAGTAAAGCTTGAGCTGTCAGGAATCAGGTATAGAAGGATTGTGCTCTCAGTTTAACCACTTCCCACACAAGAGCACTTTAAAATGTTAAGAAGCTAGCAATATGAACTAACAGGCTAATTGCATGGCACATATTAGATTAATTAAAAACTAATCACTAGAAAAACTAAGTTATAATGACCCTCATAAGGCCGGTTCAGTTCCAACTGTATGTCAAAGAATTACTTCCTTCATTAAAAGAGATATGCCTATAATGTTTGACATATCCATGATAATAGCAAGGACTGGAATAGTGTGTGGGGGGTTAGGGGGGAGGAAGCCCCAGGAGATGGCAAAACCTGGAATTGGAATGTAGTTAATGATGGAGACATCACACATTAAAAAGTTCAGTCTCTAGGTTAACAAGTCAGCTCAGGAAAGACCTGAATAACATTAATTGCAATAAAATCATATGAGTTAATCCTTGGCAAATGTTAAGAATTTGTCAAATGACAAAGCTAAGATTTAGAGATTAATTTTTCAAGATTATTATTCCAGTAGTAGCAGAGTAGTTTGTGTGGGACTAAACTCTCCATAGATAACAATCATAATATCTGGACACAATATTAAGGAAAGAAATAATTTGATGATACTGGAGAGTGACCAAAACCAAATATAAACTGGATATTGTTATACCACTAGAAGAAGAGACATACACTACCAAAACTGGTTTGGCTCAGTGGATAGAGCATCGGTCTGTGGACTGAAAAGTCCCAGGTTGGATTCCGGTCAAAGGGCATGTACCTTGGTTGTGGGCACATCCCCAGTAGGCGGCGTGCAAGAGACAGCTGATCGATGTCTCTCTCATCGATGTTTCTAACTCTCTGTCCCTCTCCCTTCCTCTCTGTAAAAATTCAATAAAATAAATAAATTTAAAAAAGAGACATAAACTGGTTAAGACCCCCTTGTTGAAATGGTTATCACCCAAGGAAGACACTACTCAGTTTGTGTAGAAGTGTCTAAAAAATGGAAGTCAAGACCACTAGAGGCCTGAAAAATGAGGAGGTAGAGTGATAATTTCAAGAAACAAGGTGATTAACAGCAATCAAGGAAATCACAATTCTGCCTACAAACTTAAGGGGAAAGAACCTGGGTTATGAAAAATAGAGATAAAAAAAAAGACAAGAACTTAGACAAAGCTAAAGCACAATGATGGAACTCAAAACTCTATAGCAATCATACCGGAGGAGTACAATGCCCAGGTGGATTAGCCACAACACTTTATTATGCAAGGCAAAATCCTTGCAAACCCCTGAGTTAAATTTGTGTGGAGTAGACTCCAAAGATCCAAAGTGAAAGCAATAACTGGGAATTTGATATAGGTGAAACAGTAATTTGAATGTCTGCACATTAGATAGCAGGCAGAATTCAGAGTTTGGATTCTTCGAAATACAAAACATTTCTTAAACACTTTAGGATCACACCTCAGGGACAAAAACTAATGTCTCACCCAAAGACTAAAAGATAATAATGGAACAATAAAGCCTTCATAAGTTCATGTTATTTTGCCATGATTTTTAATAGCATGCTAAAATAAAAATTAATTATCTTAAAAGAAGAATAGAATCCATATTTTCTAAATCATTATTCTTAATTTACACTACATTTTTAATTAGAAATATAAAGACATGAAAATTTGATCCATAGTCTAAAGAAAAAAATAATCAATAGAAACTGGACCCAAAGAAAACAGAAACACCAACCAGAAAGGATATATGCACCCCTATATTCATAGCAGCACAATTTACAAAAGCTAAGATTTGGAAACAGCCTAAGTGTCCATCAGCAGATGAGTAGATTAGAAAACTATGGTACATCTACACAATGGAATACGATGCTGCTATAAAAAAGAAGGCATTCTTATCATTTGCAACAGCATGGATGGAACTGGAGAGCATTACACTAAGCAAAATAAGCCAGTCAGAGAAAGATAAATATCACATGATCTCACTCATTTGTAGAATATAATTAACATCATAAACTGATAAACAAAAATAGAACCAGAGACATAGAAGCATCAAGCAGACTGTCCAACCTATAAGGGAAGTCAGGGAGTGACGAGGTAAGAGATCAATCATAGCAATTATATGTATACATATGAGTATAAACAATGAATATAGACAGTAGGGGCATGACGGTATGTGCTGGGAGGTGAAGGCATATACTGGAAAGTGGGAGCAGGTAGAGAGAGGACAATGGGGGGAAAGGAGACTTGTGTAATACTTTAAACAATAAAGAATTTACATTTAAAAATATGTATAGAAACTGAACCCATATTACCCAATTGTTGGAATTAAGAAAGAAAATCTTTAGAGAAGCTATTATAAATATACTAGAGGTCTGATGCATGAAACTCATGCACTTGGGCGGAGCCTCAGCCTGAGGCCTGTGCCCTCTTACAGTCTGGGAGCCCTCAGTGCATGTTCAACTGCTAGATTAGCACTGTTGTGGAGATGAGAGAGACTCTTCCCACCACTACTGCACTCACCAGCCGTGAGCCTAGCTTCTGGCGCAATGACTGCCAGAGGGCAGCTCCTGCATTGAGTATCTGCCCCCTGTTGGTCAGTGTGCAACATAGTTGGTCAGTGCACAACATTCTGCCATTTGGTCAATTTGCATATTAGCCTTTTATTATATAGGATTTGCATATTAGCCTTTTATTATATAGGATTTAAAACTTAAAAGAAAAGATGGTCAAATAGGGAAGAGATGAGGAATTTCAGCAGAGAAAAGGGAACTATATAGAACAATAAAACAGAAATTCTAGAACTAAAACAAATAAAACAATATGTAAAATAAAGTTTACTAGACTGGTTTAAAAGAATACTGTAGACACCCAAAGAAAGAGTACTTGAACTGGAAGACAGATACAGTTTTCTCTCTGCATCCTTAGGTTTCACATATGCAGAGTCACCAATTGTGCATCAAAAGTATTTGGGGGGGGGGGGGGGGGAAGGGAATTCTAGAAAGTTCCAAAAAGCAAAACTTGAATTTTCTGCAGACCAAGCACTATCCTAAATTCACATGAATAAAGCGATGTGTAGGCTTACATTGCTGTAGCCTCTATGCTGATAGTACACCATTTTATGTAAGAGACTTGAGCACCTGTGGATTTTCATATCTGAGGGGGTTTAGTCCTAGACACCAAGGATACTTAAATTTAGACTTTGCAAATGTAATGCCATGTAAAGAAAGAAGAGACCACAATATTGTTTTTTTAAAAAGGTAGAGCCATAGTGACCCAATTGGGACAATAGAAAAGAGTCAAATATGTGTAATACGAGCCTCAGAAAGAAAGTAGAGAGAGAATGTCATATTGAAAACTTACTGGCAGGATATTCCCCAATCCAATGAAAACACCTTAATTTATAGATCCAGAGCGGTACAAATTCCACATAAGAAGAATGAAGAAAGCTACACCTCAACATAATATATAAACATTCTGAAAACGATAAAGATAAAATTTTGAAAGCAGCCAGAAAAAAAAATAGTACATTATCTATAAATGAACACAGACTTGCAGAAATATTGACTTGTTTTCAAAAGCAATGGTTGCCAGAGTAAAATGGAACAATATAATTAAATCCTGAAAAAAAGAAACATAACTTTTAACTAAAATTTCACATTCAGAAATCAAATCTATATAAAGACAAAACAAATACACAAATAACAAAAACAACCAAAACATTATCATATTCATGAAAGCTAAAACAATTGGCAGAATTTTATACAAAAAATGTTAAAACAAGTTCTTTCAATCAGTAGAGCAAGTTAATGAATTTATAATTTTGCAAATCTCTTACATTTTATGTAAAGAGGTACAATATTACCTATAAATGGACTGTGATAAATTATGGTTACAGATTGCTGCTCACAGAAAAATAACTGAAAAACAAACAAGTTATAACCAAAAGCCCCATGAAATCAATTTAGCAAAATGGAATAAAAATAAGCTAATAAATGTTTAATTGCTTGACCCAGAAGAAGGCATGAAAGAAGAAAAGTATACATGTGTATTAAAAGCCTAAACAACCTTTATGGTGGAACAATCAGAACAACCAGTCATATGATGCCCACTGACCATCAGGAGGCAGACACTCAATGCAGGAGCTGCTCCCTGGTGGTCAGTGTGCTTTCACAGGAGGAGCAATGCTCAGCCAGAAACCAGGCTTATGGCTGATGAGTGCTATGGTAGTGGTGGGAGCCTCTCCCGCCTCCACAGCAGCACTAAGGAGCAGCAAGCAGAGCAATAAGGAGCAGTGAGCAGGTGGGCAGTAAGGAGCAAGGTATCCTGGACTGTGGGAGGCATGTCCAACTGCTGGCTTAGGTCCAATCCCTGGGAGCAGGCCTAAGCTAGCAGGCAGAAATCCCCTGAGTGGTTCTGGACTCTGAGAGGGTGCAGGCCGGGCTGAGGGACCCACCACCCCTCCATGCATGAATTTCATGCACTGAGCCTCTAGTACTAATAAGAAAATGATAGAGTCAACCTCATAAATGGTTATATTACATGTAACTGTACTTAACACCCAAATGAACTGAGTACAAAATAAAGACACAATTATATGCTGTCTACAAGCTGCATACTTTAAATATAAAGATAACAAAAAATAAATAATAAAGGAAAAGGTAAATCATGCAAATAATAAGCATAAGAAAGCTGGTAGACTGTATTACTATTTGACAAGTCTTCAAAGAGAGAAATGCAAATTACAACCAAATGAGATACAAGTATACACCCATCAGAAAAACTAAAATTTAAAAGATTGGAAATTTTAAAAGTAGAACTATGAAGCAACTAGAACTACACAAACAAATACACATGCATTGTTTATTGGAAAGAAAAATAGTATAACTATTTTGGATAATAGTTTGTGAAAGTTAAACATAAAGTTTATCCTATGGCCTAGAAATTCCAATCCTAAGTTTTTATCCCAAAGAAATGAAAATGTTGTTACCAGAAAGATTTGTACAAGAACATTCATGATGTTATTTTTCACAATACAGTTGACTCTTGAGCAATGGGGTTGAGAGGTGCCAACTCCTCAATGCATATGAGAAAATCCTCATATAACTTTTGATTCCCCCAAAACTTTACTATTAACAGCCTACTGTTGACCTGACAGTTGATTAGCACATAGGTTATTTATGTTAAATGTTATATAAGTTATATAAATTCTTACAATAAAGTAAGCAAGGGAAAAGAAAATGTTATTACGGCTCTAGTTAGTTTGGCTCAGGGTATAAGATTTGGCCTGCAGACTAAAGGGTCCCAGGTTCGATTCCGGTCAAGGGCATATGTCTGGGTTGTAGGCTTATCCCCTGAATGTGCAGGAGGCAGCCTATCGATGACTTGATCCCCAGTGTGGGACATGCAGGAGGCAACTAATCAGTGATTCTCTCTCATCATTGATGTTTTTATGTCTTTCCATTTCCCTTCCTCTCTGAAATCAATAAAAAAAATATATTTAAAAAGAAAATATTATTGCCAAAACCGATTTGGTTCAGTAGATAGAGCATCAGCCTGCAGACTGAAAGGTCCCAGGTTCGATTCCGGTCAAGGGCATGTACCTTGGTTGTGGGCACATCCCCAGTAGGGGGCATGCAGGAGACAGCTGATAGATGTTTCTCTCTCATCTCTGTTTCTAACTCTCTTTCCCTCTCCCTTCCTCTCTGTAAAAAATCAATAAAAATGTATATTAAAAAAAGAAAATATTAACAAAAGTCATGAGAAAGAGAAAATACATTTACATATCTATTTATTTTAATAAATTCATGTATAAACATGCAGTTCAAAGCTGTGATGTTCAATTGTCAATTGTAATAAAATACTGGAAATAGCATGTATGTCCATTAACTGAAGAGTGGATAAATAAATTATGGTATATTTGTACTCAGCAAGGGAAAGGAACAAACTGATAATATACACAATAATATAGATGAATCTCAAAACATATGTCAAGCAAAATAAGCCAGATGAAAAGAGTACATAGTGTATTATCATCTTATATCATTTCAGGAACAGGCAAAACAAATCTATTCTGATAAAAGTCAGAACATGATTTGCCTCTGGGGTGGTGATTGATCAGGAGAGAACACAAGGAATCCTTTTGTGTTTGATGGAGATTTCTACATCTTCATAGGAGTACTAGCTGGTTCTCCTCTATCTTAATGGGAGAAATGGTTATGTGTGTATGTATGCATTTATTAAAACTCATATAATTGTACTCTTAAGGTCAGAGAACATCCCTGGATGCAAACTTTTGTTCAAATTTTTAAAAAATCACATTTCTAAAGAATAACAGAGCTGAAATTTTAAAACTCATATAAATTCAAGTGTCATGGTTGTGGGTTTTTTTTCCCACTATTCCACACCACTCTCATTCACATTAAATTGTGCCAGGAATTTTAGGCTATGATTTAGGCTGGTATTTTGAGCTTATTAAAAACTATCCTATTTTTTTTATAATAGCCATATTTTCCCTCTGTACAATTTTCCTTCTGGGGGAGGAAAAAGAAGAAATTCCCTTGTGAACTGCATCAAGCTCTTTAACACTGTGGGAATGCCAATTAACACAGTTCCAGGAAGTGCTTGAACTTAAATCCCAGAGAGACATTCCCATATTACTGAGTACACAGTCAATGAAATATCAGGTTCTTTCTAAAGCTGATATTTCAACAATCATCTAAAAGAAATGAGAAGTACACAAAAATATAAGAGCTCATGAGGTCAGCATCTTATAAAAGTTTAGGTTAACTCTGTCCTACTTTTCAATTGCATTTGTTTAATCTACATTGAAGATTTAAGTTAGTACCTATGATCTTCTATGAAGAATTTATTTATCTTTTGCAATAAGACCTGTGAGCTTTTGGGGGCCCAATATATTTCTCTCATTCTTTGTTCATGCATTCAGTCACTCATTCAATCACAACAGTTACCAAATGCTTATTATAAAAGCATATTAGTCTGGAAACAAGGTCAAGCACCTAAAAGATACAGGTCCTGGCCTTAACAGATTCATAGTCTAAGGATAATTTTTAAAAATAATGCTAAAACTTCTTAATAAAGCAAGGTTCATGAGCATCAAGGAGCATATTTCACAGCGATTTAAGTATGCTACTGTTTGGGTACTATTTCTCAGTGGCAGAAATAAAGCATTGTTCACCTAATGTGTATGCACACCAAGTCTCATCTCTTTTTTTTAATGGAAAATGCAGCATATGATAGGAGTCTAAATAGACTGTGACACCTTCTTGCAGTATAAATAAATGAAGTCCATTATATAGTTAGTTATTACCCATCTTGTGTTTTATTTTTTAAAGGACACCTAGAAAGATTTAGTAAGAGCTATAATTATAGTCTTACTAAGAGTAAATCCAAGAGTTAAAGACATATATTTTCACCTGGAAGTTCTTCTTTAGCTTATTTATTCCTTGCTGTTTAGTAAACTACATAAATATGTGGAACATTCTGTGGACAAAAGGGGCTACATACTGATGACCTGATAAGCTCAGAGGAGATATGCATGGCTGTCTTGCAAACTCAGAGACCTAAAGGAACCACAAAGGATGCTCTGAAATTAAACTTTAACTAAAAGCAGTTATGGTGGGCAGATACATACTAGGCCAGTATCTTCACTGACAAGGTCAACCTTTACCTTAACTGAGCCTGTCTTTTTGCATCTGTGATAACCTACCCTTGAAATACCTGGGCAACTTGTAACTTCTCTTTTTCTGGAGCCCCTGGGGCACAACCAATGTGGTAGGCACCAGGACAGATACCACAAATTCCTTCATTATCATGTTAATTGTTCTGGCACCTATCTAAGTATGTGTCCATCATTTTACCTTTTATCCAATCCCAGGGGTTTCTCCTGTTTTGCTTTATCTCACCTCCTTAATCTATCATCACCTAAATCCCTCCTTTGATTGCAATGTATAAATACAAAAGTAATCCACCATTCTCTGGAGCATTATCTCAATTCCTTAAGGTTCTGCTTCCTGGCATATGTGGACAGTTTGGCTCAAATAAACTCACAAAAATTCTTTACAGGTTTCAATGGTTTTTTTACATTAACAATATAACATGTGAAACTAATTCACAGATGTAAAAAAAAAATCTGATATCTGATTCTAAATTGCAGGATTTGTGAATATTTCTTAATGAGACCATGCTCATCTGTTTGATAGCACAAGAGTGACTCAAGAAACCACTAGTTGACCTACAGAATTGTGTTATATAACATGAAGGGTAAATTAAAATGTTAAGGTAATCAAATCTACCCTTATAGATGTAGATTTATAGATGCAGGTTTCAATATTGTGTTAACATGAAAATGATCAAACAGGGGGAGGTCATCAAGATGGCAGCATAGGTAAATACCTACAATGCTGCCTCACACAACAATTTCAAAACTACAACTAAAAGACAGAACGGACATCATCCAGAACCACAGGAAAGCTGGCTGAGTGGAAATTCTACAACTAGAAGGAAAGAGAGGGGCTCACAGAGACCCAGAAGAGCTGCAAAAAGCTGAGGTACGAAGACACGTGTGGAGAGAGCAAGTGCCAGAGTACCTGGCTGGCTTTCTCTGGCAAGAGACTCCAAACGGCATTGAACCCCTTATCCTACGACACTAAATCCCAGGTCCAGGCGAAACTCATATGGGTGGAGTTTGGACTGTGAAAAGGGAGAGGTGCACGGAAACTTGGGGAAGTCGCAGGAGGGCAGAAGTCAGGCGGCATGCACAGCACTGCCCTTAGAAAACCGACTGCTGATTGTGCCACTGGCTTTCACAAGAGGGTGGGAGACAAAGCATCCCAACTGTGTCACTTCTAACTCCACTAAACCCCAGATACGGACACAGTCCTAGGGACCCAGATTCATATGGTCCCTAAGCGCAGTGGAGCCATAAAGGCAGCAGTCTAGAGGCACAGAGAGAGAGAGAGAGAGAGGGGGAGGGGGGCGGGGGGAGAGAGAATGCGCGCATAGGGACCACTCCAGCGATTACCCAGTCACGTGAGACTTGGGGGCCATGGAGGGTGGGGCCAATTGGAAGGCAAGGCAGTTCCTTAAGCCCTGAGACTCCACCCATCCCAAGCTCAACAGAGAGGCATTTGCGGTTTTGCAAGTCTGGTATCATAAGGCTGAATCCAACACAGAAGTTCTCCCGGCATAGTGAAAATGCCGAGACAGGGAAGGGACCATAAACAAAAGAAATGGAGGAAAACAAACGACTGGATATAGAGTTCAAAACCACGCTTATAAGGTTTTTCAAGGATATCCTAGGAAAGTTGGATAAAGTTAGTGAGACTCAAGAGGAGATAAAAAAGAACCAACTAGAGATGGAAAAGGACCAACTAGAGATGATAAAGGACCAACTAGAAATTAAACATACACTGACTGAAATAAAAAATATTATACAGAGACCTAACAGCAGACTAAAGGAAGGCAAGAATCAAGTAAAAAATTTGAAATATAAAGAATCACAAAACACTGAACTGGAAAAGCAAGAAGAAAAAAGAATCAAAATATGTGAACATAATGTAAGGAGCCTCTGGGACAGCCTCAAGCGTACCAACATCAGAATTGTGGGGGTGCCAGAAGAAGAGAGAGAACAAGATACAGTGGTACCTTGAGATACGAGTGCCCTAACATACGAGATTTTGAGATACGAGCCGTCGAGAGAGTGATTTTTGCTTTGAAATATGAGCAACATTTGAGATAGGAGTAATCATGCGGATCGGCTGGCTGCGCACTACCACCAGTTTACCGCGACTCAAGCGTATCATAGTTTCCCACGCCTCAAGGTTACGGAACGAATTAAACTCGTATCTAGAGGTACCACTGTACTGAAAACCTACTTAAAGAAATAATGACTGGTAAAAGAAATAGACTTACAAGCCCAGGAAGCACACAGAACCCCATATAAAAGGAATCCAAAGAGGACTACACCAAGACACATCATAAATTAAAATACCAAGAGCAAAAGACAAAGAGAGAATATTAAAAGCAGCAAGAAAAAAACAGTTCATTACCTACAAGGGAGCACCCATATGACTGTCAGCTGATTTTTCAACAGAAACAATGCAGGCCAGACAGGAGCGGCAAGAAATATTCAACGTGATGAATAGCAAGAACCTACAACCAAGAATACTCTATCCAGCAAAGCTATCATTCAGAACTGAAGGGCAGATAAAGAGCTTCACAGATAAGAAAAAGCTAAAGGCGTTCATCGACTCCAAACCAGTATTATATGAAATGCTGAAAGGTACTCTTTTAGAAGAGGAAGAAGAAAAAGGTAAAAGATAAAAAATTATGAACAACAAATACATATCTATCAACAAGTGAATCTAAAAATTAAGTGAATTAAAAATTTGATCAACAGAATAAACTGGTGAATATAATAGAATTTGGGGCACAGAAAGGGAGTGGACTGATAATTCTCTGGGGGAAAGGGATGAGGGGTGTACAGGGTTGAGGTCAGCGGAAGGGAGGTAAGGGTAGAGGGAGGGGTAGGAGCTGGGTGGAGGGGAGCTATGGAGGGGGAAAAAGAGATACAAATGTAATAATCTGAATAATAAAGATAAAAAATTAAAATTTAAAAATAAAAGAAAATGATCAAACAAATTAACTACCCATTAGATTAGAAACTGTCAGTTCCTTTATCCAGTAATCAGCTATTACTGGGAAAATAAGAGAACTCTGCATACAGTAGAACTTAAAAATCATTTGGGTAATGTTTCAATATTGAAAATTAACAGCTGCTTTCAAGACACAAAATTCACACATTGCAGGCTTTATTTTGCCTCTGTCCCTTTGCCGTTTCAATGTTGGCCACCATGTTCTAACAGCTGAAAATATACAATATATTGGGCTTTCATCAATTACCGACCTCTTCAGAGAGAGTCAATGGCACCCTATTGACTTCTACAAGTCATAGATATGGGAAAATTCGAACAGTGCTGGGTAATAATTAAGAGAAAAGATTTCAATAAGAAGGAGGTGGTTGCAAATGTTAAATGAGGCAGAGGAGTCTATGATGTGGACATACGAGACCAGGCCATGGAATTTGCCAATTGAAAAGTTCTGGTAACCTCTCAGATACGATTTTAGTAGTGTCAAGAGTATGGAGACTAAACTGGTAAATGTAATGAGGAAAGAGAAGCAGTGAGGATTATTCTGGGTTCATGGCATTCAGTAAAGTGAGTGGAAAATTCTTCATTCCTTCACTCATTTGAGCAATATCAATTTTGTATTTCATACCTCTCTACCGATAATTATTAAGGGATGACTTCAAGCTTTCTTCAAGGTTTCTTTGAGTGGAGGACACTTGGACCCCTCTTCACAGGAGAAAGAAATGTTTTAGGGACAGTTTACAGTTCTCCACATAATTTCAGGCCAAGTTTGTAGAGCAATGACTCTGATTGGACAAAGAGATTAGTAGGCAGAATTTCATATTTTTCACTTAGGTGGATTGTTACTACATTGAAAACACAGCAGTAACCATTTTCTGATTGTTTCATATCTGAAAGTAACCACTCTCTGGTTGTTTCACATCTTGTCAGATATGCCTATGAGTAGGCACAATGTTCACCTGGATTGTCCATCTAAGTAAGTGGTGAGGGGAATAGGGTTCCCAATCAACTTCTGGGTAGAACTCTCTACTATTTTCCTTCACCTGTTACTGGGTAGGTGATCAAGTTGGCTTTGCCCTGCATGCATGGGTGGCTTCCATGTAAGAGGGAAGCTTTGGCAATACCCAATTAGGACCCAGACTCATATTGTACCTTCATTTGTTCCACATTTAGGTCGTTTGTGTTTCATATGAATCAGGTATAGTTCTGATGAAAGGAGGGGTAATAGGAGGATGTTTCACAGTCTGTTGTTAACGCTATTAATGCTCATTTGTTTTTTATTTCCTTTCCCAACTACATGATGATTTGTATAATAAAGAATGCACCCTGGTTCCTAGGAAGAGTTTTAAATACCTTCCCATTTTCTGAATGATAAGAGTGTATGTGTTATGCTAAAGAGCTGATAGTAGGCCCCTATAAGTTTCAGGATGGAATTTGGTCAGCCTAGAGACCAACAATGTGATTAAAGATTCTGAATGTTGGACCATCATGTGGCCAATGATTTATTCAATCAGACCTATGCAATGAAACCCCAAGAAAAGCTCTGAACATCAAGGCTCAGTGAAGCTTCCTGGTTGGTGAACACACCTATGTACCTGGAAGGTGATGCCCCCTGACTCTATGAGAAGAGAGTATGGAAGTTCTGTGCTCCCTTCTGGACCTCACTATAAGTATCTTTTATAATAAAACTGTAATTATAAGTACAGCATTGCCTTGAGTTCTGTGAATCATTCTAGCAAATTACTGAACGTGATAGGGTGATGGGAACCCTTAAATTTATAGCTAGGATGTCAGAAGTGTGAGTGACCTGGAGACACTCCATGTGTGGTTGGCATCTAAAATAAGGGCAGTCTTGCAGAAAACTAAGCCTTAACTTATGAGGTCTGTGCTAACAACACAACTATACTGCTGTACATCAGTTGGTGCTGGCCAGTTAGTATGGAATAGAGCCTCAAGGAGCCAACTGGATGGAGGTACTTTTAGGATAAGGGAAACCAGAATATTTTTGTAGGTATAATTAAGGTTTATAGAATAGGTGCTTGAAAGAGGTCCATGAAGACAACTGATTCACATAACTATAACGTTAATATATCATTTTAATAGTCTTAATTTCAAGCAATGGAAAAAATAAAGCATATGTGAGGAGGTATATGTGTACATACAAAAGTGCTTTTTATATATGAAGTATGTATAATATATGTATATTTTACTCTGCATTACTATATTTACTATATATTTATTATTTATGTAATATGTGTAAAATGTGTATCTACATATATATTTAGACACACTCACACATCCCTTCACCACCAGCATAGAACATAGGTCCCTATGACTATGATCACACCTGACCTAGAAAACTGTATGTGGCTGTTAAAAATGAAGTCTCACCAATGGTTTTTGTTCATGAGCCTTTAAAGCCTACGATTGGATGAGTCTGACTGGCTTAGCCTTTTACTCACGTCTAAAAACTGCAGGATCTTCACCCAAATACAAGAGAATCTCATTTGTTTTCTTTTTCCTTTTACTTTTTTTAAAAATATATTTTACTGATTTTTTACAGAGAGGAAGGGAAAGGAATAGAGTTAGAAACATCAGTGAGTGAGAAACATTGAGCAGCTGCCTTCTTCACACTCCCTACTGGGGATGTGCCCGAAACCAAGGTACATGGCCTTGACTGGAATTGAATCTGGACCCTTCAGTTATGGTTCCTTTTATTTTGAGAGAGAGAGAGAGAAAGAGAGAGAATGAATATGAATCAAAGAGAAGTTGGTAAAAAAAAAAAAATTAACCAGCAATCAGAAAAGAAGTATGGCTAAGTGGGTACAAAGAGATAATTTGCTCTGAAACTAACATGCTGATGCTGTTCTTCATGACTTCATTTTTATCTCACCTTTGTATTCTGTGAAGATAATACCGGATATATTTCATGTGAAATATGGAAAATGTCCACCCCAGATGAATAGAAAACACTGACTTATTTGTTAGGCAATCAATGGGGAAGGCTATTGTTTTGCTTTTCCCAAAGCCCCAGAAGGTGTGCACTTAGTGTGACTGAGTTCCCATGAGAGAATACCCAAAGCAAAAGGAGACAAAGCAAAGCGATCAACATTAAACTTTATATTTTCTTTAAAAAAGGGCATCAATTTGATGATGAATTCCTCACTGAAAATGCTTTGAAAAAGGAAGTATTAAATTAATGAGTTAATAGATGAAGTCAAGTGACTTAGTAATCTGAATAAAAGAATAGCATCTGGAGACTCAAGCTTCCTTTATTTCATCTGTTAGTTATTTACTTTTTCTGAGAGGTTTAGGAACAATAACTTCTTGGAGAATGTTTAAAGTGAACACTCCTTTTACTTTCAGCAAGTCTTTTCCTTATATTTATTGGGTTGAACATTACTGTCAACCTACATAGAGATCAAGAGATTCTTCTAGGACAGTGGTTGGCAAACTCACTTGTCAACAGAGCAGCAAATCATGGCTCACGAGCCACATGTGGCTCACGACCCGCGGTTTGCTGACCACTGTACTAGGGTAACACAAGAACATATTATGGAACACAGAAAAGAAACTAAAGCAACAGGGATGAGTGAACTCCTCAGGTTTAAAAAGAAAGTATTTTGGTCCCCACTGAAGTACTACTTTTCTACTTTCATCAAATATTAATAAATGTTCCCTAAATGCTAAGTAATGCAATGTATTTATTAATTAGGGGTCTTTAATTAAATAAAGATCTAATAATTTTTAAACATTATTCTATACGAGGTTATGTGCAAGGTGACTTACATCAATTAAATCATTTAATTTCTAGAATATATAATATATCTTATATAATACATTTTAATATTCCCACTTTATGAATCATGAAATAGAAGTTTTGCCCCAACTTACATAGCTAAGAAAGGACAAAGCCAAAATACAAACTCTGTAGTCTGAAGTTTTAATTACATTGCTTACAAAAGCTATTTAAAGTTTTCATGTTAACATTAAGTTCAGGCAAAAGTATAGCCCAGATGGGAGTCCATCTGGTACAGGAAAAAGAGTATCATATCTGGGAGAGAGTTAGCATAGTTTGAGCACAGTGTCACCATTACCTGCTTCTGTGGTCTTGATCAAGTTAATTCTTTGTTTTCTAGCTATCAACTAAGAAGGATGGCCTGAAAGACTCCCTAAATTTCTCCTTGTTCTGGGTTCATTCTTTTTTAGGCAGAAGCTATTGCCTATGTGAAATGATATTATATCATAATCTGGCACAGCCTGGTATACCTGCCATTTCTACAGTCAGGTAGGTAGGTCGGATATAGAGAATTGAACAACATAATCAGTCATGCTTGTTCTGTTTAAAGGAATTATGCTTTCTTAGCCTATGCTATTTGTCTACAGAGCCCTGTCCATTATCTGACATTAAATCAGTTATCTATTTACTTATTGTTTATCTCTTTAACTGGAATAAAAGCTCTTTGAGGACAACAAACTTAATTATATTAGTCCCTGCTGTATCTCTAGCATCTAGAATAGTGTTCAGCAAATACTTAATGAATTGTTGTTGGATAAATAAATGAATAAAAGATAAGCATTAAAGAATTCAGTAACAGGATGGTGATATAAAAAGTCTAATTAGTATACAGCAAGAAAAAGATACATGAACAATTTCATTCCATAAATATAATTTTAACTTCTATGTTTCAGCTAATTGCTTGTTTTCTGGTTGCCAGTCTCCAACTCTGTTACTTTAAATGGGATAACAAAGGTGACAACATCAATAATAGTTCCTGGTACACAGTCGGTGTTTATGGGGATCCCTTGAATTAATATAAAACTCTACCTGTAGAGATGATGTATTATAAAATTACTGGTGACCTGGTACATGGATTCATATACATTGAAAGGAAATTAATTAGAAGGTGGCCAGTGTGTTAGGGTTGCCAGAGGGGCTGGACACATCCTAGACCAACCTCCTGTGGTCTCTCCTTGGCTGGCCACACCAGGGTGGTGCAACAGCTCAAAGGGTGTCTGCGGAAGAACAGGGGTTCCCTCCAGCAGGTGGGGTTCCCTTGGCCTAACCTATGGGAATCAGCCAATACTAGCTCTCTTACATCCCTTGGGGGTCCTGGAGTGCAAGAGGACACTCTGCAAAGTTGCTACATTGAGCATCTACCCCTTGTGCGCATCACACCTACCAGCCAGTCAGATGATTGCTTAGCCTTTTATATATATAATTTTATTAACCAATGTCACACTGATAAATTCAGGGGTTGTTTTTTTAATAAAAAACACCTCTTCATCTAGTTCTATTATCTTACATTTTAAAAAGCAAAACAATTACTTTAACAAAGAGTTTAAGGATTCCCTCATTCTCCCAATAGACATGCACATATATGCACATGCTCACTCACATACCCATACCATAACCACAGTAATATTTACCTTCTCCATCACTGTCTGTCTTCATGACTTTGGAAAGTCAATGAATCAAACTGGGCATTAATTGCCTTAAAAATATTTTTTTAAATATTTATTGTTGAAAGTATTATTTCCTCCCATTGACCCCTTATAGCAAGTCCCTCTCTCTCCCACCTTTGCCACCCTATTGTCTGTGTTTATGGGTTAGGTATATATGCAAGTTCTTTGGTCAATTTCTCCCCACTTACCCACCTCCCCTCACCTTCCCTCTGAGATCTGATAGTCTGCTCTATGTTTCTATGTCTTTGGATCTATTTTGTTCTTAGTTTATTTTATCAGATTCTACATAGGAGTGAGATCATACGATACTTGTCTTTCTCTGACTGGCTGATTTCCCTTAGCATAATACTCTACAGGTCCTTTGCTTGAAGTCTGCAAGCAAAGGGCATGACTGGTAATGTTGTACATGTCCCTCCTAAGTCATAGTTTTACAATTTAGTATTATCTTTGCAGCTTACTATTGGGAGATAACAGAAGGGGTCCACCTTTCTAATCAACCCTGAAGATTCCAGGGCCTTTGTAAACATGAGTGCCACCATCTCACAGACATTAACAGTTCTTCAGACTTGAGCAGGATAGTCCCATGATCCCCAGCAAAGCTACCAAGTGATTTATGAATGCACTAGACACCCACATTCAAAGAATATTGCAATTAAAAACATCAACACAAAGAATAAGCAATAGAACCTAACATTAAAATGCTATCAGTCAGCATTCAATCTTTTCACATGCATTATCTTATTTAAACCTTTCAATAAACCATTTTATAGAAAAAGGGGCACAAAATGACTATCAATCATCAAAGAACACAAAATTAGAAAGTATTGGATCCCAGATTAAACCAAGATGTATCTAAAACCTCTGCTTTTAACATTATGGGGAGAACAACAAAAGCGTCTACTTTGAGATCAAATAAGGAAGCGTACATGTTAAGATAGTTTGGTAGATAATCAGTCATGAAAAAAGTTGATTCGGGGACTTGTAACTAGATTCTGACCTGATGTATTTTCAGGAATTATCACTGATTCCTTTATTTTATGGCTTAAAAGAAATCCTTATTTTATTCAACACTTTCTCTCATTTTACAAATGAGGAAACTGAAGTTCCAAGTAGCAAAGTGACACCATGTTCCTGCTTGGAGTTCAATAATTGCAAATTGATCGGGAAAAAGCTTTCCTACAGTGTACTGATGTAAAAACTTGACAAAAAGTATAAATTAACTTAATGTGGCCACTGCATCATTCAGAGCTTTTAAAGTTAGTCTAAGTGTTTAAACTCAGTCTGTACCATATTGTCAAAACTACTCATTCCTGACATTAAATGCTTGAGTTTAAGTTACTTATATAGGTTTTACTCCAAATGCGTTCTTGTCAACAAGAACATATCAAAAGCAAATTGTGAGAACCTGCTATTCCCCCATTGCATTTCCCCTCCTGCACATAAATGATTTAATGAGCTAATGGGCCTCTGGCTGAGAGCACAAATCCCGAAGGGAGCAGACGCTGCCTAAAAGGTCATTTGTGGATGCTGGTAGCAAAGGGAAATTTTCAAAATGAACTATTGTAAACGCACCAGGAGACACTTCATAATGTGCTTTGCAGCCATTTATACGGTATTTTATGGCTTGTGTTTGATGAAAATAATAAACATCTAATATCGAATGGTAGAAACGATGTTTTGTGGTTCTGCTACCTGCAGTGGTCTCTCTTTCTATTACTGGAGAAACCTAGAGGAGGTTTAGTCCTGAGATAGTATCTTTAGTCATCAATATTTAACAAATTCATTGGCTGCTCTACTATAGGCCCCTTTGGCAGGGCACTGCTGGACCCACAGAAAAATCTTTTTGATACCTATTAACCTGCAAAATTCCTCCACCCTTATGCAGAGCTAAAGAATTCACTACAATTAAACTGTATATAATGTAAATTCCAAAGAATTTTCTAAAATAGGAAACCCAAATAATGTTTCAAAATAAGAAACATACGATGCCAATTTCTTGAGACAAACTAAACATTACAAACACATTTAATATATTACACATTTAGAGTCAGATTCAGTCACTTGGAATCACTTTTGTTGTTGTTGACAGTATTACAGATATTTCCCATTTCCCTCCCCGTTATATCCCTCCACCCAGCCCTTGCCGAACCTCAGACCTTCCCCACACTATTGTCTGTGTCCATGGGCTATGCATATAGGCATATATGTTCTTTGGTTAAAGTTCATCTCAGTGTGTCTTCACTACTCAAATATATTTCTTAACCTTCAAGTAATTTGCTTAAACAGTTGTTTGAAAAAGCTATGGAATGGGATACCATAATCGTTTAAAAAAAATTAAGGAGCTAAGTTATTTCTTAAAAGCTTCAAAAAACAGTCCATGAGTTAGCAGTCCATGTATGACAGGAATATTTTCACAATTGTAGAGTTTCTTTTCCCATTTTGTTGTTGTTGTTACCTATCATTGTTCTAAGTTGGAGTTTCTTAAAGATATTAAATGGTAGAAATTAGTTCTCTGCATATAAGCTAATGAAATCTAATTTTAAAAAATATTTTGCCTGAAATACCATCAACTCTCTGTGTTCGTAATAATCAAAAGTTTTAATTGATCATCGACATTATAAGAAGAATTAGGCAATATCAATGAATTAGGCAGTTATCAGAGCTGAGTGGCAGTTGGTCATAATCTTGAATTCAGGAAGAGAAGGTTAAAGACCTCTGGTAGCATCATTGCTGGGAACACTTTTACATTTTGAAAGAACAGCATGTTCTTGAAATTCTTCCATGTTTCATATACCTTCCCCTGGTCCCATTTCTAATGCCAACTCACTCAAACCAGTATTACACTCTTACAGCTTCCTAACACATCTCTATTACCAGACTGTTCTTTCCATAGTCCACAATTTCTCAGTCTAAACTTCTTCAGTGGCTATTCACACATACACAACAACGAAATCCTCCTTATGACACCAACATTCTCAAATTTTACATATTACCTGTCTTCATAAAAAAAGCAAAATTCTGCATTCCCTAAAATCCATCTCTCTTTAATTCAATATTAATGTAAGCAATTAGCCTTATTTTTCATTATTACTCTACTTAGGCCTGCCTCTCAGCATCTCTTGAAATATAGTTATTTTCCAACTTCCATCCATCTTCTTTTTTTTTTTTTTTTGGTGGTGGGGAGGTAGGGCTGGCTCACAGATCTTCCTTTTACTCTGACAACTCAAACACAAGGTCTTCAAAGATGCAGCTTAGGTTCAAGTTCTTGAGCAAAATTTACAAGTCAATCTATATCGACACCTTCCTTTCTGAATGTTTATATTATTCACCACTTAAATCAACTCTCCTCATCCTCACTCATTGCCTTCAGTGATGTTTTTCCTATGCTTACATTTCCCCAGAACTCTGCTTGAAGAACAGAGATAATAAACACATCCTCTGCTTCTCCCACAGCTCATAGTCACCCTTTTGGTTAAGGGAATATCATTCCATAATAAATATATATTTGGAGAATTATAGAAGCAACACAAACAGCTTTAAAAAGAACTGGATTACAAAACACCCTATTACATGAAACCCACAGCTGATGCAAGAAAATTACAAAATATCAGATGTCTATACTTCTATCCCCTTTCACATTGATTTTGTGACTTGATGTTTTATTTTTAATATTTCTTTATCCTATTTTCTCTCTTATAGATTTTATGTTATCCCTTTCCCTAATGAATTCTGTGAGGCACGGGATGAATCTTTGAAAATAAAGTAACTAGCATATGGAATTGGAATTACTCAAAAGATATACTCTATCTAAACCATTAAAGACTGGAAAGTTAAACCAAAAGTGATGAAAAGTTCGTGCATACCTTCTGTAAGTGACATTTGCTTTTGGTTGGGGGAAAGATAGCCTGTTCTTTCTGAGCTAAAGCAATAACAAATTAGCAACTCTATAGGTTGTTGCTTTAAAAAAATAGTTGTATGTTCATACAAATATAGATTTTCAGCCTGTCATCTCCACAAAGTAATTTTAGACCATTTAGAAAAGACTTAACTAAGTTTTTAAAAAGAAAAAAAGCAAAAAAAAAAAACAAAAAAACTGTGCCATGCTCTACACATTATCCTAAGAAATAGTTTTCAATCCTTCAGTCTTTGTATCAAGTGTACAGGACAATGGAAGGGGTGTCTCATGAACAGCTGGTCTTCACACTCCCCCAGGCAGCGTGGGTGCTCCTATGGAATGGGGGAAGTCAGTAAACTTCCTGCTCCATCATAGCTTTGGTTGACTTTTTTTAGAGGTGGAAAGATAAACAAAGAGATGCATTCAATAACCCACATTTAGGCAGGCTGGTGTGGCATGGCTCAGTGGTTGAGTGTCAACCTGTGAACCAGGAGATCACAGTTCAATACATGGTCAGGGAACATGCCTGGGTTGGGGCTTGATCCCCAGTAGGGGTCATGCAGGAGGCAGCTTATTAATGATTTCCTCTCATCATTGTTGTTTCTCTCTCTTCCTCTCCCTTCCTCTCTAAAATCAATAAAAATATATTTATATTAAAAAACAAAAAAACGCCGACCCAGTTTGTGTGTGTGTGTGTGTGTGTGTGTGTGTGTGTGTGTGTGTGTGTGTGGTGTGTATGTGTGTGTGTGTGTTTTAATCCTCACCCAAGGATGTCTTTCCATCGATTTTAGAGAGAGTGGAAGAGAGTGGAAGACAGAGAGAAACGTTAATGTGAAAGAAACACATCTATTGGTTGTTTCTTGTACATGCCCTATCCAGGGCCTGAGCCTGGAGGAGCCTGAAATTGAAGTACTTGCCCTTGACTGGAATTGAACCTGGGACCCTTTGGTCTGCAGGCCGATGCTCTATCCATTGAGCCAAACCAGCTAGGGCCTCACCCAGTGTTTAAATGTAAATAGTAACTATGAGATTTCCAAGGCCACACATGAAAGGATCACTACCCCCTATCATCACTGACACAAAACAAAACACCTCATTCTGGGTAGACAACCATTTATGATCCAAGTAGCATTTAGCCATTTTTACAATTCATTTAAATCTCAAATGCTTAACATCATAATCCATTTTAGTTTCCTACTTACAGATGTTTTGATTTGAAGTTTCTCTTAGCTTCTCCTTCAAGGTATTTTAGAGCAAAATGTCCCTCTTGGCAACCAGTTTCACACACTTCCGAATTTTGGCAACCGTTATAAAAGGAAGGACTGACTCTTTCTTTCAGCACGAGTCCCACCCCATAGGGCAGCCCCAGGAGTGGGGAAAGGGTGCTGAACTCTTGGCAACTGGACTGAGACATGGCAGTAACAGTTACCTGCCATGAGTCACCACCAGCGTATTGCTAGAGACTACACATTAATCTCTGCAGTATGACTGTTAACTAGATGGTGTCATCGTTATTATAATAGTTATGATGGTGAGGATTAGCTATGTTGCCCAGGGGCACACAGTTTTAAAGCACTACTGAGTCCAGTCTTGTCTGACTGAAGAACTTTGTTTTGCTCACTAATCATGCTGTCTTCCATAAGTATTATCCAAGGTTGGTCCACTAGTAGAGTGCTTTCATATCAATATCAATTTTATTTATATAATTTAATTCCCACAATCTTAGAAATAAGTAGGCAACAGGTCATTTGCACGTTGCCAAAAATAAATTAATTTTATAAACCCTAATGCTACAGAGTCTTTGTACTATGTCCATAAAACATGTTCCCCAGAAAGAGTTCAGCTCAGAGATCATTCTTTCATTCACTTGATTTCTTTCAGCTCTGTACGGGGCTTTAGAACAGAGTATGGACTTATAATAGTGTTTAACATTGCGGTTCGATAGATCAACTTAGCAGGAAATATACTGAAAAATCCATGTCTTTCTTTTACCTCAACTATCATTCTCAAATCCCTAGACCTTGAAAGTTTTCTTCTCTCTGCTGTAAGATTGTCTGAACTAGCTAGCAACTGAGAAAAGGTCATGAGAGCCATGAATACAGTTTTAGTTAGGGTGAAAAAAATGAGTATGTTCCAGCATACAAGATACACATTCACTTAGCAGAGAGCTGGATACATATCAGATAGAATCATCAGTTGCATCCAAAAATTTAATGAAATTAAGAGAACTATTTCCTGGAGGAAGGTAGGGATATGTTCCACAGAGCTTAATCTTCCAGGAAGGTTATTTCATCTAGCAAACTGAGACTAGCTCTCTTGATCAACTCATTATTAAATAGATGTCTTGATCATAAGAAGAAAAGGCATGCCTATCAGTTCATAGTTTGGGGTTATTTTTTAATGACCCTTAAACATAAAAGTGAGAGTTTTCCACTTTCTTCTATTTACTTGTATTTTGGGCCCTGTGATGTCTACCTTTACTCAGCACTCAGTGCCTCCTCCAGGAAAGTATCTGCTTCATATCCTTGTTTACTGCTGGAAGGAAGCACCAGAATGCCAGGGAAACAGACTGAAATCGAGATTAGCCACAAAAATAGTAGTGTGGGCTCCTACCTCACTAGCCACCAGCCAGAGAGAGACCTGTAGGGGAAGTAGAGTTTCCACATCTGAATCTGGATCTGTCCTCTTCCCATGTTACCATTTTCATGCACAGAGTAACCAGAAAGGGCAAAAATGAGATGACCCTTTATTTCTTTCAGGTCAGTGACACATGTTAAGACCTTGCAGCTTTCTGTTCTTCCAACTGGCTAGATTCCTTGGGAGCTTCTCTTTGGAAAAATGAACGAAGTGTGGAACAGGAGAATACTATACAGTTGCCAACCCTCAGACCTGCATATCAAGTTATCTGCATAGAAGTCACCAGGCTATTGGACAACTATCACAAAGTATTTGAAATATGTCTTTGGAAATATTTTCGTGTGTTTATACATCCCTTGCTTTTGCCTTCTAGAAACCCAATGTTCTCATATATTCCTCTACTTTTACAAAAATCTCCTAAGTGCTCAAATGCAACCTAATTTGATAACTAATGGCTAAAAAGAATACTACTAACTTGTGTTCCCACAGGTCTTTTTAACATTTTAAGATATACATTTATAAACATATAAATTTATATACAAACATACAGCTTCACATGAATATTTATCCTAATAAAGTGCCACCTGGGATGGTCATTGTGGATAAATTAAAAACCCAATCAGATATAAACTATAGGACATTTATTCTATCGAGTCAGTCTGGCTCAGATGAGCATAAGTAGGACCAATCAGTAAAGTAAAAAAAGAAGGCAGCATCGGCTCAAAGTAAAGGTCTGCCTAATAAATAGGAGGTTTGGGAAGTAGATTCCCAATCATGGAATATAGTAAGAAAGAATTCTTGCCAAGTACAGATCAGGGATGCTGAAGAAAGTGTTTGAAGAAGATTGGCCGAGATTATCTGATAGGCTTTCTTATTCCTAAAGTCATAGGATTGTGTGTCTCTTTGGATTTTCCTCACAAAGAGCTGTAGTTTTCATTCCCATTTACCATTTTAAAAAAGTTTGATAGCAATGCTGACAAACCCAAACTCTATAGTGGCCAAGCTAATACGCAGTTCCAATTTTGTCTGTTTCTCCAAAAAATATCATATGTTTCCTTATTGCTTTGCCCAAAAAAACTAATAAATTCATTATTAAACTGAAAGTTAAAAGGAAAACACATTGTTTTTAGGGTTAACTTGTTCTCTGTTTGTCCTCTCAAAGGACACATGTATGTTTTAAAGGAATACAGCAGAGTAAACTACACATACTGACAATAAAAGTGGAGAGCAGTAAGGAAACACCATCTGTGCCAAAAAGTAATCACCCAAATTTACACTGATCTTCTCTTTTCCTGATGAGCTCTAATTTTATGAAACAAAATATATTTAGCCACCTCAACTATATACCCTATGTGGGCACACACATACTTACATACACCTGTGTGTGTGAAATGATCAGATTCTTATTAAACTTATTTAGCTAAGGTTGTATATTCAAGATATATGTTATACAAATATGTATCATATATGCTTTTATAACATGGCTATATAATTTCATTTATAAATGTATTACTTTCCTGCCCAAGATTCACGGAACAATTTCATTTTACTTTAAAACTTACTTATGCCTCTCACACTAGCTTCTATGTCATCTCTAAAACATGTGTTGTGAAACATTTTTTTTGAAGTAAATTATATTTCTTTCATGTTGTTGATACAATTTATATTCTATTTGAGTGTATTATTACTCCTGAAAACTTTATCCCAAGCTAAAACATGGGATTTCATATTAAAATACTTCATTTTTTTATTCACTCTACAGGTATATAATCATTATTGTTACAAGATAACTATTTTACACTTTGTAAAATGGATTTGAAGACATGCTTAAAATGTCACCAATGCCTATAATTGGAAGGTAATTTTTCCATGAGAATGTATCAAGTCTAAATTTTTCTTTTTAACATTTCTTTGTTTTTCTCACATAACCTCCCTAAGCATCCCAAATGAGCCTTGCTTCAGGTAATTTCAGGCTACAGTGCATTTTCTAAAGTGTGCTTCATTCCTCTAAATAAATCAATGGAGAGACTTACATTATGGGAAAGTTTGTACAAAATCCAAGATATCACTCTCTGTTGTTAAAGATTAATTATTAGTAGCATCACTATTATTTGAAACTTCATCTTACATTTGGGTTATGATATTAATGAAACAGCAGAACATTTCCATTGCCCATTATCTCTATTAGACCCCATCTTCCAGCTAAACCACCAGGGTTTAACATCCTGACATCTCATTTTCAAACAAAACACTCCTGCCATAGACTTTGTTCCCTTTCCAACTAAACTTAAAATTGCCCCCTGGGTCCACGGGAGACCATGGGAAGGGTATGCACAATGTATTCCTCATCTGAAGCATTTCCACAAACACCACTTCGCGGTCTCACTGACATAGAACACAGCATCTAACAGAGCAGCTGACAGCAGATCAAAGCATCTTTAACTTAAGCTGGACTTTAGTGGAGATACTCCAGGATGCAGTACATCCCAGGTGAGGAACACATGAGGATAACCAGGAACTATGAACACTCAGAAGCACTCACCTCTAACAACTATGAAACATATTAGGGTCAATGGATCTTTCTTCATAAAAACAATTTTAGCAAATTTTTTAACCTAGGAAGGAATTTTATCTCTCGCAACTCAAAGCCATGTCATTAGGGTTTAAAGTCTGTCATAACAATTTGTACCACATGCTTTATTTTGTTATTAATGTTATTTTATTAATATTTTTAAAATATATTCTTTATTAATTATTTGATATTTAATAATTAAATGCCACACATTTTTATGTCTGATTCATAAGTCAGCATATTTAAAGGATGGTGACAGTTCTACTGGGTTTAAATAACCTTTAATGACTTTTCATAACTGAAGAAGATCCATGTTTCAGGTGACCAGGTACTTGGCACCTCCAGATGAGAAGGTGAATATTTGGGCCAACTCTGTCTCTTCAGTTAGAGGCTTAAAGCGGCCACTGACGTCTCCCCAAGGGTTTTCAACTAATAGTTGCCACCTATTACGCCAACTACTCAACTTGTACTTAGGTATTCAGCAAAAAAAAAGTTAGTTAAACTAAACAAGTCTTTGTTTAATTTCTAAGACACAAAGGATAATTAGCTCTCAAGTCCATTCTAGTTCCCCACACTTTCTTCTAAGTTTTCCACTATTGAAATTCTGGATAATCAAAATATATTAAAACCATAATTCAGGAAAGAACTGTACAACTAATCTTCCTTGCAATTAGAGAATAATGCCATTATTTTATATTATTAATTCCATAACAAGTCTAAATATAACTCATTACCATTATAAATTCAGGCATAGCATTAGTTGAAAAATGACCAACATTTGATTCTTTAAATAGAAGAAAATGTATTTCAACCAATGGGAAAACTGAATAACATAATACATAATTAAAGTACCCGAATTTTATAAAGTAAGAAATTATATAGTAGCTGCCAATGTAACTTTGAGCCTGGACTGTTCAAAACTAAATTGATTGGTGCCGATGAGGACTAGAAGATTCTCAAAAGGTCTGATGTGAAACAGATTTCACAGACTATTAGGGTCCTTGACAGTTATCTCCATAAAAATGCCACTCTATGAACTTTTAAAGCATATGAACTTTTAAAGCAGCCCAGCCCCTTGGCAAGCTATTACATTAGATGCAGAGCACTGACTGAGGCTCTGAAATGCTCATGACACCTTTGTCTTTCAAAGCAGTAGTAAAATGGCCTCATTAAAATATACTTAGTCATTTAAGAGATTCTATTAGGTGATTTACAGCATATGACAAGTTGAAGGAATAGTCTTGGGGAAAATGTAAAGATTAACATTTTTTAAAAACGAATGTTAAAACCTGCTGTCCCAGATAGTTCTTCTAAGTTTTACTCCTTGAATAAAAAATTCAGAATAGCAATGTATCAGTTTCCAAAAAACAACTTAAACAGGCTTATTCAAGAACAACCGAAGAACTCAGAACTTAAAAGATTTGACTGACTTCCCATCAGCCTCCTCTGACGTCTGAGAGACCCATGGAATGAGAAGACCCAGAACAAAAATGATCCCCATTTCAAACACTACTCCCAGAGTCTGTGGTGACTTGAGTTTAAATACCTCACTATTAATCTTTTCTCATATTTTCCTCATATAGAATTGTTAGAGAGTAGGAATTTTTGAGCATGCCCCATTCCAGAGAGGCCATGGACTATATCCCCCAGATAGAGTTGTCAGTACTAACATCAGGCCAGGCCTTGAGATATGGGCTCATGGCCCCTCCCCAGCACATAGGACTTCTTTCATAGAACACTGTCAGCTTTCTAAAGAACAGGATGACCCTGTGAATAACATGGTCGTCACTGGCATGATTCTGATATTGCTTAGGAAAAAATGTTTTGTCTTACATTGTTTGGTCTGCAAAAACAGGAGGTGGTAAATGTGCTTAAAAGTGGTCCTACACAAAGGGTCGCTGCTGCTCTCTGGACTCCCTGTATGGAGAAAAGCAGAGCAGTCACTGGCTGGCTGGCCGGCCTGCTGGCTAATAAAGGCTCCTAAATTTTAATTTGGTCTGGACTCCAGTGGTCATTCACTTGCGTTCATGCCATAACAGAATCATTAGCCAATCCAATTATCTCTCACTTCAGTATATAACAGGAATCTGACCACTTCTTACTGCTTTCAAAACTATTCGTGTCCAAGAGTGGCCATTCTTAAAGACAGGGAGCATCCATATTTCCTGGAAGTTACAACAGATTCCTGGACCCCATCTTCCTCTAAAGGCTCTAATTCAGAAAGTTTGCAGGGGGAGGGGGTGGTGATGGATACTGATGTTGCTCTGAGAACCACCCTGGAGAAGACTGATGCAGGCTAAGTCTCCATTACATCTTGCCTAGACTATTCCATAGGCTCCTCTCTGGTTTCCCTCTTCAGCCCCTGTTCCCTGGGGGTTTTCTTCCAGAAGTAGCCTTGATGGACTGTTTTAAATCTAAGTTAAATTATGTTACTCTTCTGCTTAAAATCCATCCACAGTTTACATCAGACACAGAAAGAGGTCTAGAGTCTCTATAATGCCCTGAAGAACCTTACAGCATTGCCTTACCTCCTTCCTCCCTAATGTCACTAATTTTTTTCCAACTGGACTAGAGGACACTCCACCAATATCCAAATGCATGCTTTCCTCAGTGCTGCTTGGCTGGCTGTGGTTCTGCCTCCCTTTGTCATTCTCCACATTTTGGCATGAATAGTCCCTGGGCATGTTCAGATGGCACCTTATCAGAACAGACTTTGTTTTTCCTCTTTGCACTCACAGAGAATATATTTGAAATTTAGTAAATGTATTTACTGTCTCCCCCTATAAAAACATAACTAATCACAGAGTAAAGACCTAGCCCATTTTGTTTAGAGCTTGATTCTGAACAAAACTTTGAATAAAGTGGCTGCTTACACATTATTGGATCAGTGAAAAAAAAAAGTGAATATAGTTCTAGAAAAGAAGTGATGAAATAATCATTTACTATACTTCTATATCAGACAGTGTGGTAGATACTTACTACATAGTATAATGGCCCTAGTAGAGTGTATGACTAAATCCACTCATCATTTATATCCTTATAAGGAATCTACTGTTGCTGATTTTGTCAACAGGATTAAGTTGACAAGAGGGACACTCAGAAAAGATACATAATTAATTACAATAACACAGGTATCAGTGGATGCCTACGTATACAAGTCTAATTCTTTGTGACTCTGTAGCTTAGCCTATGCTTGGTTCATGAATGTTGATGAACTCTTTTGCTAAATATTTTGAGTGGCAATTGTAAGTTAATACTTATACAGGTACAGGGCACATAAGGACAATTAAACATTAAGAACAAAAGTCTCCCTTTATAGTTAGTTGAAGGGAAAGGCAATGTATTTTAAGGTCTAATTACAAGATGAAATAAAGCTAAAATGGAATACTACAGTCATTGGAGATTACAGTATATAATAAAGAATATCACATTGTATTCAGTAATTTAGATTAGATTTGTTACATGTCAGTTTTCTATAAGACAGTTAAAAAAAAAGATGCCAAGTGTATGTTACTGCCTACCAGTGTGAAGTACAGAATGGAAACCTGGCTGAGATGGAAACCTGTTATAGGTGGCTGGTAAGTAACATCAGGACTACGAAAGGCACTTTCAAAGCAAAGAGTACACAGGAAGGAGACAAAGGACCAAAGTGACAAAGGAAAGGTATTTCAGAGTCCAAAGGAAAAGTGTTTTGTGAAGAGAAAAAGATTTAACAGCACCAACAAAAGTTGAGTGACTTAACATGATTAAGTTTTAAAAAATATTTTTTAACCTTGAAAACATTGAAGTGATGGATGCCACATTGTTTTTTAGAGCTTGTGGAGAAAAAAAGCCAGTTTGAAGACATTTGTGGAGTAAGTGGGAGGAGAAGAAATAGACACACTCTAAAATTATGATAAGAGGATTAGGGATAAGCTGAGAAAAAATTTTAGGAGCTTGGCAGTAATGGGCAGGAAGAATTAGGATGGCTGTGTTAAGGAAATCCATAACTCTTTGCTTCACATAAATGCCTTTCATGAGATGGACTCCAGCATCAGACTTTCCAACTATAAGAACAAATGGATGAACATTTTTTGAGCACTTGTTCCATTTCAGGAATTATTGAAGGTTCTCTCCTGCCAATGACCACAGCACTCCAATACAGTATTCCAAAACCTCAACATGTATATCCAAACTCCCTATCAACCTCTCAAAACTGCCCTACAATCCCAGAGTGATGTATCTAAACCCAGGTTTCTATGCTAATCAAAACCTCCTGCCCCTCCCAACCCTCTGATTGGTACATTCACTCAAAGGTCGACTCAGAGCCTGCTGGATGCAATGTTTAACCCCCATCCTGAGTCTACTTGGGTTCATTTTTTAAAGAAAAATTGTGAACTTGTGTCAAACTCACTAGTCATATAGACAATTCTCCTTTTTTGCTGCCTGCTTAAAAGGTTGAAATAAAATACTTCTATTTGGATTTATGGAGTGCCATTTCCTCAAAGAGCAGGTGACCTTTATCACCTATCTTCACAATTCCTGTAGAACGGGCATTATTCTCTTTTAACATCTGACCAAAGAGACGCAGGAGGCGAAGTGAATCTGATAGACTATGTTCCCTCATACCCTTGCTTAGCAGTGACATAACAATGTAACAGTCTTTATACAATATGTACCTCTGAGAGAAAAAAGAGGCATTCAAGCTATGTTCTGGACCATAACTTTATCTTAAACCAGAAGATTAAACTGATACAGAAAACGTAATTTATGTTATTTTTTACAATTCTTCGTTTAACAAATATAAAAGAATGTAGCATTCATGTTTACTTAAGTTCCAATTAAGAATTTTCTTTAAGTCTTTCAAAAATATTTTTCATTTCTTTAAATTTTTCAAAAATATTTCTCAAACATGGTATCTCTATGTCTTTTTCACTTCAAAGATAGATGTTATCAATTTTGATAATACTTATTAACTCTAATTACCACAACCAAGGATTAAAAAAAAGTCATGATTCTGAAAGTACTAAGAAAATGCCAACAGAAGGTAAGCTTATAGTTCACTCACTACTTGATTTCACAAAAACACTCACTAATTCATTATTAAAAGAACAACTATGACTTACTGGTTAAACTGTCTGCAATGACCCTAGTATAGTGTCTGACTAAATCCACTCATCATTCACAGCAATGTCATGTAACACCTTTCTTAACCCCCCTGGACTCTGAGCTCTTTAAGAAGTCCTAACACAGGTATTGGTGAGCAAAAACAAAATATGAGAGAATGATTATTTTAGTCCTAACATCGTGGTAAGTACTTTAATTGTATCGTCTCAATTAACTACATAAACAACCCTTATGCTGTAGACACTATCAGCATCACCATTACCTCCCATAGTATTTCCCCAACTATAATGTGCAAAGTAAAATATCTGAGGAGCCTGTTAAAATGCAGATTCCAAATCTACAGACCTTGGGCAGGGCCTGCGAGTCTGCATTTCTAACTAGTTCCTAGGTGATGCCTGCTGGGATCTCATTGAGCAAACTGGGGCTCGGAGAGTTTATATACCTGGCACATTATCACCTACCTGGTACTTCACCAGAATTCATCACCAGGGAGGATTCCCAAGGCTGCGCTGGTAATCAGGGTTCAGCAAGCTACCGCCACAGGTGACACTTAGAAAGAGCCAGTCCCAGCTGCTTAAGTGGACTGCCTGTGGCTGGGTTTGCACATGCTACTGTTGGCAGAGGTGAACCAGCTGTGACCAAGACAATAAAGGCCTGCAAAGTCAAGTATATTTACTCTCGGGCCATTTTTAGAAAAGTCTGCTGACCTCTGCTCTTAACTTGTCACAAGATATTTTCATATTAATTTGCGTGTTTTTGATTTCCTGAGCTGGATATACACAGGCCTGTGAAACACATGCTTAGAATCCATTCCATTTAAAAAAAAAAAGGCTCCCACTGCACTGCCCAGAGGGTTCAGTTGGTTGGCGTGGCATCCCGTACACCAAATGGTTGCCAGTTTGATTCCCAGACAGGGCACATATCTGGGCTGTGCATTCAAATCCCAGTCTGGATACATATGGGAGGCAACTGATCAATGTTTCTCTCTCACATATGTTTTCTTTCTCCCTCCCTCTCCCTTCCTCTCTCTCTAAAAATCAATTTTAAAAAGCATATCCTCAGATGAGGAGATATATATAGCGCTAATATGCAAAGTGTCCCCTCAGTAGTTTGACCTGGAGACTGGGAGTTCGATCACTTGCTATTACGTTGCTGACCACCAGGTGATGGTATGGAACCAAGGAAGGCCCAGTATGGCAGCCAGAAAGCCTAGGGACCTTACCCGTGCACAAATTTTGTGCACAGAGCCTCTAGTAACTAATAATAGCTCCCACCAATCACTTCATATCATTTTATCTGCAACTTTAATGATACATAATTTTTACTTTGTGAAGCGTTTACCTAATACCTGTATGACCTCACCTTTGAACAGGGGTCTGTACAGTGGGGGACATTTGCCTAATAGTATTCCAGAGGCCCATTAGGGTGCAAGAAAAAAAATAAAAGAACTTCTATTTGTATTTATTTTGTTTTATTCTGTTGGAACTTGTGTATTCATTAATGCTTTAGGATTATTCCTAATGTGACCTTCTCAAAAAATACTGAATGAGTAAGTGACTCATATTTATACTCTCCCTGTGCCCAGTAGAGTGCCTTGTTCACAGCAGGCACACAGTTAATCTTCACAAAACCATCATTCATTTAGTCATTTTATTTTTATTTTTGCTACTTTAAAATCAGAGATGTGATTAGTGTCATTAGGGTTTCAGAATTCAGGATAAAGGGACAGGGACAGGAAAAACACAGAAGGGGAAATTCAATCTGCCAGACCCATGGCACGGAGGATTGCTGAAACAGATTGGGCATTTGGATCAGGATATTCTATATCTGGAATAGTCTGGGAAAGATATATAAAAATTCAGATATCAGAAGCAGGGAGTTCTGTTGAGGGAAAAGAAATCAAGAGGAACTAAGGAGGGACAGAAGGGCCATCGAAGGCACAGAAGCTACAGAGAAGAAAGGCCTCAAAGACCCACTTGCATATCAGGCTGAAATTCCAGAGGCAGCAGACAATGCCGCCTCCTAGAAGCTCAGAATCCTCTCCAGCGACCTGTGGGAAAGAGCTGGGCATGAGGCGCCAAGGGCTTTCCTTGAACAGCAGTAACTCTGAGCTCCTCAGTCATTACCTGGCAGCAGCCCTGCTCCCTGTAAGTAAGCTACTGCAGAAGTCCGATCTAGCCCCATCCAGATGCCAATGTGCAAAGTTGTGTGTTTTTTTGTGGGTTTTTTTTTTTTTGCATAAATCCCTGACATGGACCTTTATAAATCTCATTTGTCTCTCTCTCCTGGGATCAAAATACAAAAACAGAAAGGCTGAAGGCGGCTCTTCCTCTGACCAAACTGTTCGCTGGACAGCGAGATGCAATAAAAATACTGGTGAGCAATTCCTGACTTATCCTTATGGTAACCTGTTTAGCTCAGTTTGATTGAAAATCTACCATGTGCTAGATGCTGGTTCATAGGCTCCTGCTTTTAAATCTGGCAGCAATTGTACTAGGTAGATATTAAACCCATTGAAAGAATAATAGGAATTTATAGAAATCAGGATGGTCTTTACTCTACATTAGTACTTCTCAACCAAGATACAAATACCATTTGGTGTTTTTTGTTTTTGTTGTTTTTTGTTATTTTTTTTTTAATGTTCCCATCTATTATGACTTCTAGAACAACTAAAAATGAATTCCTAAAAATATGTCATTTATAAAGTGCAAAATAAAAGCCAAATTTTTTATTAGATTCAACAGACATAAAATGACTGTGGAATTGTGGTGAGAAATTTGAAGGGCTGAATCTTCAGTTTTGTATTTATATCGTCACATGACATAACCAACACGGCTGGCAAAAACCATGTCCTGAGTCATGCTCTCTGCAGCCCGCAGAGAATGTGCCACTCTTACTCCTATCAGTAACCTCTACGAGGCTTATGATTTGGGCAAAATGAATTTAACTGCATGCTGACACTAGCCAGATTTCCTGGATTTGAACGTGAGCTCTCTCATTCACCACCAGTGCAAATTCAGGCAAGGGTTTCAACCTGTATACCACGTTTTTCTTTGGCTACACAATCGGGAAACAGCTTCACAGTGTTATTTTGAGAACTGATTGAGTCAATGCATGTAAAAGGCTTAGGATATATTTTATCACTTCAGAAACACTCAGATATGTGCTGCTACTCTTAATAATAAATATAACAACTAAAATATCTAGTTCCTCATCCTTCTCCTCGAGCCATATGTATTGCCTGAATGGCTTACAGCGCAGTTTCACACATCAACACTATCTATGCTCTTCCCTGTAAAACCCACAATTTGTATTCTTATTTACATATCTTTGTGATTTAAAAAATCCAATGATAAAAGAACATTTATGAAATGTTTAGTCTCTACAGCATCTCCTTCCCACCTCCCTTGGGGCACTTAGCCAGCTCTTGTGTAAGACTAGGCAGTATCTGCTTCTCCAGGTAAATGGTGCAAGGAAACCAGGCGTGCATGCGCTTCACTTATCACAAGTACCCGACATGTCCTAAACCTAGTTAGAACTCAATGGATACATATGGAAGTAAAATCCCAATAACCAGTCAAACCTGGAAATTTTAGCATAATATGCAATGGACCAACAAGTCTGACAGAACTCAAAACAGCCACAGGTGTTTTTATGTTAGAGGAACTCAACCTGGCTTCTTTTACTCCAATCAAATATTTCTTGAAAATTGACCTCCTAACAATCAACCATTAGGAAAAGATGACAACTGCTTTCTCCTTAAAATAGAAAGGACACCGTGCTCCCTTGAAACGAGGAGATTAATCAGGCCCTCTTCATGAACTGCTTCTAGCTCCAATGATTTAATAAAGTACGTGAACAATTACTTTCAGACTGTATGGCCATCAGCAATCAGCATCCATTTTGACAAGGCAGCGGGTGTGGCAAAAAGTGAAACGATTTTTAGATGTTAAGAAGCAAAATATTTAAACTATTTTCTTTATATCTTGGATCCAATTAAACTATTTTAACATTGGAAAATCGGGAAAGATCCTCACCACATTGGTTATGTATTTTGTGTATTTGTTTAATTAAAGTATAAAAGAGTAGCACTTGACCATGTGTTACATGGAAACAAAGAAACATAAAATGAAAAGGTTTTCTGTAGTCTTGGTAACATATGAGAATATGTATCATTCTTATTAACAACCTTAAAGGATATAATTTAAAAAAGGGCCATCAATTTCTATTTTTGAGCCCTTAAATCCTTCTTCCAGGTCCTCCACAAAAGTAGCATGACAGCACCCGCATGGAGGATGAGTTCTCAATACCATGACCTAAATTCAGTCAGACTTGTGCTAGAATGACATGATTCAGCCAAACAGCGATCCCTCAAAGAAACATTTCAAAATCCTCAGAGCACCTATATCCTTTAACAGTTTCTAAACACACAGACTTGGGGGACATTTTACAACTTCAGTAACTTGAAGGTGAGGACTTTATTTATTTTTAATATATTTTTATTGATTTCAGAGAGAAAGGGAGAGGGACACAGAGAGAGAAACATCATTGATGAGAGAGAATCCTTGATCAGCTACCTCCTGCATGCCCCTAACTGGGGATCGAGCCTACAATCTGGGCATGAGCCCTTAACTGGAATTGAACCTGGGATCCTTCAGTCCACAGGCTGATGCTCTATCCACTGAACCAAACCAGCTAGGGTGGTGAGGACTTTATATATGACATATATAAGATAATGGACATATAGACAATAACTTACCAAAAAACATGTAAGGGTGCATAGGCTCATGAAACCCCACTTCTGAGAGAACCCCAGCTCCACTGTGAGAGTACTAGATAGCTGATGGAGTCTGAGTAAAGGGATCTAGCCCTACATCAGATCCACTGCAGAGATGCCGCAGGTGCCTCCTGAACTGGGCATCCGACTGTCACCTGGAGTGACCTGCTTCCCAGGGAGCAGTCCTGAGACATAATGTGCCTTTCTCCATGGACGGGGAAGACAGACTTCTTCCTTTTCTTGCAGTTGTCATGGTAGCAGTGGGACTGAATTTAACATTTTACTCAAATAGTTTTTGTTTGTTTGTTTTGTTTTTTTTTGACAGACATACCAAGATTAAGAAATATTGGGTAAATGTCAAATATTTTTATAAATCAGTAGTAGTGCTGCTGTAGGTTAACATGATGGAATGGAATTTATTCCCATAGGATTTTGACATTAACTTCACAAATCAGCTTTTTATAGATAAAAATTATTTTGTCACTAATATCAAAAATGATAACATAATCTTTAAGAAAGTAAATTCAGTGAATCAATAAATATTTTACATACTTATTGCAAAAGACATGGCTTCACTAAAATATTCATTCTTGTTTTACAGTTCCTTCTATTGGAATCAATTTTTATTAAGAAAAAGAGGAGGAGAGGGAAAAGGAGGGGAAGGGAGTGGGGGACAGAGAGAGAGAGAAACATCAGTGTGAAAGAGCCCACAACCTGGGTATGTATCCTGACCAGGAATCAAACCCACCACCTTTTGGTTCATGGAATGTCAGTCCAACCAAATGAAATGAGCCACACTGTCCAGGGCTACAGTTCCTTTTGTAACACATATTTTTATCCTCAGTATAGAGAACAATAGTTGTTAATTTATTAGTTGGACATTAATTACTCTAATGCATTAGAGCATCTCAACAATTGAAGGGCAAACAGAAAGAAAATGGAGTAAGAATGTTTAAAAAAGTAGAATACAGTGTTTCTTCACCTCTGGAATGGCTAGAGTATGTGTGTTTGTTTTTTAATTGTAAATATTTGACCTTATAAACATTTTATAAGTTTAAAATGAACATGTTACTCTGATACATTTATATATTATACTAGAGGCCCAGTGCACGAAATTCATGCACAGGGGGTGGGGGTGTCCTTCACCCCAGCCTGCTTCCTCTCTAATCTGGGACCTTTTGAGGGATGTCCAACTGCCTGTTTAGGTCCGATCCTATGTGGCTGCTGGCTCCCAACTGCTCACCTGCCTTCTTTCTTGATTGCCCCTAACTGCTTATACCTGCCAGCCTGATCACCCCCTAACCACTCCTCTACCAGCATGATTGATGCCTAATGCTCCCCTACCAGCCTGTTTGCCCCTAACTGCCCTTCCTAAAGGCTTATTCACCCCCAACTGCCCTCCCTTGCAGGCCTGGTCCCTTCCAACTGCCCTCTCCTGCTGGCCATTTTGTAGAGGCCATCTTCTGTCCACATAGAGGCAGGATCTTTTGACCACATGGGGGCAGTTATCTTGTGTGTTGAAATGATGGTCAATCTGCATACAGTGGTACCTCAAGATACGAGTGCCCTAACATTGGAGATTTTTGAGATATGAGCCGTTGAGCGAGTGATTTTTGCTTTGAAATATGAGCAACATTTGAGATAGGAGTAATCTCGTGGAACGGCCAGCTGCACACAACCCACCAGTTTACCATGACTCGAGCATCTCATAGTTTCCCACGCCTCAAGGTTACAGAACGAATTAAACTCGTATCTCGAGGTACCACTGTATTACTCTTTTATTAGATAGGATAGAGGCCTGGTGCATGGGGGAGAGGGAGCAGCTGATTTGCAACCCAAGTGAAAATTCTGGTATCTGGGATTTATTTATCTTCTACAATTGAAACTTTATAGCCTGGAGTGGAGCCAAGCCTTCTGCTCACTCCATGGTGGCAACAATCGAAACTTTGTAGCCTTAACCAGAGGCCTGGGCCAGCCAGAGTATGCAGAAAGCTTGGTTTCCTCCATCACCAGGGCAACCCAAGCCTCCCTCTTGCTTCTCTGTGGCTGTTGCCATCTTTTTTGGGTTAATTTGCATACTTGCTCCTGATTGGCTGGTGGGCATGGCTTGTGGATGTAGCAGAGGTATGGTCAATTTGCATATTATTCTTTTATTAGATAGGATATTGTAACACAATTGCCAATGTAATGATATTTATCATATTACATACTTATAGTATAATGTTGTTTAAATTGATTATACTATGTACATATACTATGTACTATAGTCATTATACATAGGTCTCTATTGCTTACCAGTTTGCACCCTTAAACACCATCACTCTTATTCCTCCCTCCCACTTACTCACACAAATAGAAGAAACAATTCTAATAGTCAAGCAATCCTGGGGGGGGGGCGGGTAGGGGAGGAGAAAAAAGCTGGCAGCATCATACTTCCAGATTTCAAACTATATTGGAAAGCTACAGTAATATAAACAGTATGGTACTGGCACGAAAACAGACACATCAATCAATGAGATAAAGTAGAAAGACTGCAATTAAACCCCCAAATATACGGTCAACTAATATTTGACAAGGGAGCCAAGAATAACAAGTAGGAAAACAATAGACTCTTCAGAAAATGGTGGTGGGAAAACTGAAGAAACACAGGCAGAACAATAAAATTGAACTCCTATCTCATACCACTCACAAAAATTAACTTGAAATGAATATAAAGCCTGAAATCAGAACTCCTAGTAGAAAACAGGGAAGAAGCTTATCAATATTGGCCTTGGCAATAATATTTTTGAGTATGAGAACTAAAGCATAATCAGCAACAACAAAAATCGACAAGTGGGATTACATAAAACTCAAAAGCTTCTGCACAACTAAAGAAACAATTAACAAAATAAAAAGACCACCTACTGAATGAGAGCAAATGTACAGGAACTATATATAAAATAAGGTAGTAATATTCAAAATATATATAAAACTCAGTCCACTCAATAACAAAAACAAAACAATTTGATTTAAAAATGGGCAAAAGAACTGAAAACAAACATTTCTCCAAAGAAGACATCAAAATGGCTAACAGACACATGAAAAAATTCTCAGCATCACTAATTTTCAGGGAAACCCAAGTCAAAACCACCATGAGGTACTACCTCACACCTGTTAGAATAGTTATTATCAAAAAGACAAGAAATAAATAATGCTGGTGAGGAGTATGTTCTTTCTTAATATCAGAGACAGAACCCGGAAATCTTTTTCCAGATGAAACTAATTAGATCTCTCAGTCTTGGAGGAGTTTAGTTATTCTAAGAGTGCCTTAAAAAATGTCACCTTGTCAAGACAGGTTTGGCTCGGTGGATAGAGCTTCGGCTTGCAGACTGAAAGGTCCTGGGTTCGATTCCAGTTAGGGGCATGTACCTTGCTTGGGGGCACATCTCAACTGTGGGGCATGCAGGAGGCGGCTGATCGATGTCTCTCTCTCATCGATATTTCTGACTTTCTATCTCTCTCCCTTCCTCTCTGTAAAAAATCAATGAAATATATTTTTTTTAAAAATGTCACCCATTTCATTCCTATCAACCTTTTTAGGTTCTTACCAAGAAGGGAATGCTCTCCTCCAAAGTGGAAAGCATCTTAAAAACAAATAGCTATACAGAGATAAATTGTTGTAGGTAAGAATCAAATAAAAGAAAGCTACCATGCCCGCTAAGCTTAATGCTAAAAGGACCCACTAAATGAGATTTGTTAACAGCAGAATTGGGGGGCTGAGAGGTTTTGAATGAATACATGGTAACTGTTTTCTTTTATGGAAAATGGACATTCTGTCTCACCCAAGGATCAAAATGGAAAATCTGCAGCATTCTTGAAATAGTAAGTCTTGAACAACAATTTTAAAAAGCAAACTAAAGTGGGGAAAAGAGCAGTCATGAGAAGTTGAACCAGTTGACGGTTCATGAGGCAGCTTTCTAGGCTTCTATCTGATGTAACAAATTCTCATTAGCTGTGCCTCCATTTCTCAGTTCTTCCGCCCCTCAATTATTTCAACTTGCATTTCACAATACTAAAAAGAATTTATGAGCAACTGACTGTACTGACATTCAAAAGCTCTCTCAAGGTACAAATTACCTTGAGAAAAGAGATGGGACAGGGATAGAACTGCTTTATGTGCATTTTATTCACATGTTAAAAGAAACTCTGTTAGGTGACTATTTCCATCAAACAAAAGCAACAGATCCTACAGGAAAAACATTTTAAGTACCTACATTAGAATTGTATTTACAAACGACTGCATGTTATGTGTGCCATTAACTATTAAAGTAAAATATGATTATTAACAGCAAATCATTACCATGTTTAGTATTCATTTGGAGTTAATACAAATCTTCATTCAATAAGGAGATAAGTTTTAAGTATTTAGAGCTGGGATTTGGACATTATACAGTCTAAATCAGGTTACTTATTGTTCTTCAGCTACCTGGGGAATTGTAAACATAATACAGTTTGGAAATTGTATTTCTGATCATTAACCATTTCATAAAACATTTATTGATTTGCTATTATTTTCCAGATGTTGAATTGCACTTTGAGACTATAAAACTTTTTTAAGTTGTGAGGAAATATTATCTTCCTCCACCTACCACGCATTTCCTTAAAGGAGACTTAGCTCATCTTCCCAAAGGAAAATACTATGGCTGATCTACCCTCGGTATGTATTCTTCTTCCTTCTCTGTGGAAAAGTGAGTCATTTGATTAGTCTTTGAACGCAAAGGACTTGTAATCTACTGGCCTAAGCCACCCATACAGGAAAATCTGTGTCTCAAAACCATACAAGGGCCCCCATTTTGTTCCCACACTTCATTAGCTTCTTGAATACAGAAAAGTGGAGTTTAAAAAAACACACACACACACAAAAAAAAAAAACTCTTCATCAATGAGCTCTTGACCAGGTGGTTAACCACACTCTCTAAACACACTGGCAGAGTAACAACAAGAACACCAAATTTCCCAGGCCACCACATGTGGACCTATGGTACAAGTAGGACCAATGAGAACTTTCCTAAAAATAACACACAGCTACTGGAAAAAAAATAAACTTTTTATTCAACTGGCTAACTAGGACATGCTTGATATCCTCCATTTTCCCCATAATATTTAATTCCCACCTTCCTCTGCACCATTGGAAGCTGACCTCTGTGGCCTGCATCAACTGAATTCCTTATACGCAGATGGATTTGGCTCATGGGAAACACTAGAAGATTAGAGAGAAAGAAGGAAGGGAGGTTGGACTATCTATTCTCCCAGTTCTTCCCTCTGGGTTGCAGTTTGGCAGGAGCTGGATCTTTCTACTGAAGGCCTCTAATGTGGGCCTTTTACAACCACAGTACTCACTGATCCTTCCATTTATTCCTTCAGCCTTAAAGAGCAAACATTCTCCTCCATGGGAGCCCAACATTACTTGTCATTCTTGTACCTGAAATTTGCAAATAGTCTCCTTATTTAAGCCTCTTTAATCATCCCTGTTGACTATGCCATTTCTTTTCTGCAAAGTAATCCAGGCTGGTATATATGATGACAATAATAGAACAAGCCTTCGTTTGAAAATGCCCACTAGTTTGCCTTATAGAGAAACCCTGAATTGTTTAAGTCCATTGAAAAAAAGTCAAGCTAAGAGATGAGGAAAACCAGATACCTATCTAAAAACTGTTTACTTGTTGGGTACATGAAAAAATTAAAAAAAGGAGCACTCCAATTCTATGATTTAATGCATTTCCATTTTCTTTGTGGTAGTTTGAAGTGGAATTTTGCACTAGTAACTGGAGAGAGAGGTATGTGTTCTGTAATGGGACATATGCAGTGCTGAGAATTTCACATTCTGCAACATTCATAAGAAAATAGAGCTTATGGGAGGAAAAAGGGGCTGAGGGTAGAGCATTCAAAGCCTATATAATCACAAACCTGTATCTCAACCAATAGCAAAAATCCTACCTAATAAAAGAGTAATATGCAAATTGACTATCACTCCAAGATACAAGATGGCCACCTCCCATGGTTAAAGATGGCTGCCCCCATGTGGACACAAGATGGCCGCCAGATGGCCTGCAGGGGAGGACAGTTGTGAACTGTTAGGGGTAACCAGGCCAGCAGAGGAGGGGTATTGAAGTGACTAGGCTGGCAGAGAAGGGCAGTTGGGGGAGACCAAGCCAACAAGGGACGGTAGTTGGGGGGAATCCAGTCCTGTAGGAAGGGCAATTGGGGGGATCAGGCCTGCAGGGGAGGGCAGTTGGGGGACCTGGCCAGCAGGGGAAGGCAGTTGAGGGCAATCAGGCAAGCAGTTAGGGGTGACTGGGCCAGTAGAGAATGGCAGTTGGGGGAGACCAAGCCTGCAGTGGAGGACAGTTGGGGGTGGGGAGAACCCAAGTCTACAAGGGAGGGCAGTTCTGGGCAATCAGGCCAGCAGGGAGGACAGTTGGAGTGGGGCCAGGCCTGCAGTGGAGGATAGTTGAGGGGGGGAACCCAGGTCTACAGGGGAGGGCAGTTGTGGGCAAGCAGGCCAGCAAGGAGGGCAGTTAGGGGTGACCAGGCTGGCAGGGAGGGCAGTGAGGGGCAATCAGGCTGACAGGGGAGCAGTTAGGCACCAACCAAGCTGGAAGGAGAGTGGTTAGCAGGTGATTAGGCTGGCAGGCAAAAGCGGTTAGGGGCAATCAGGCAGAGGCAGGCAAGCTGTTGAGAGCCAGCAGTCCTGGATTGTGAGAGATCGGGCCTAAATGCGCAGTTGGACATCCCTCAAGGGGTCCCATATTCAAGAGGGTACAGGCTGGGCTGAAGAACACCCCTGCCATGCATAAATTTCATGCATGTGCCTCTAGTAATCTTAATGAAAATACTATCTCAGGGTGCAGGCTGGGCTGAGAGATGCCCCCTGTGCACGAATTTCGTGCACTGGGCCTCTAATAATATTAATGAAAATACTATTAGTTTCTAAAAGAGACACACTACATTTCCAATATAAGTAAACCACTGCTGAGTGTTGCACCAAAGATTTTCAAGAGAAAGTATATGGTCAAAACTGGTCCTTGTAGAAGATCATGAAGTACACAGATATCTTGGATAGTAGCAAATTGATCCATGGTGTGCTGTAATCAGCTGTATAAGTGTACTTGTGTTTAATTACTGTTACTTGATAGGAAAAAAAACTTAATGGCCTGGGGGAAAAATGTGTATCAATCAATGTGATGTCTATATTATGCAGACATCATTACAGTACTTACAAGTAACATATAAGGTAATTCACATTGTGGAAGCATGACTTGCACCAGAATAGTCTTATGCAGCTATCATTATTTCTTTGGTCCACTGGTGATCTAGAAAGATACGTGTGTCATATTTATGTAATCATTAATTAACTCTAAGTACTTAAAAATACAAATGTATCTGTATTTCATTTTCATACAATCTCCCAGTCTCAATCTAGCATAGAAAGTCTTGTTTTAGCATTATAGATGCAATGTCTTTACATACCATTAATTTAAAAATATATACAAGGAATCAAAAGAAACCTTGAAACAAATGAAAATGAGACAACAACACAAAACTCTTATTGGATACAGCAAAAGCAGTCCTAAGAGGGAAATTAGTAGTACTACAGGCCTACTTCAAGAAATAAGGAAAATCTCACACAATCTAACTTTACTAGAGGAACTAAAAAAAAAGAACAACAAAGAAAGGCCAAAGAGTGGAAGAAAGAAAATAATACAAATCAGAGCAGAAATAAAGATAAACAAGATTGGCAAACCTTTGACCAGACTCATCCAGAAGAGAGGACCCAAATAAATGGAGTCAGATATGAAATAGGAGAAGTAACAACTGACTCCACAGGAATACAAGGGATTGTAAGAAAATACTGCAAACAACTATATGCCAAAAAATTGGAAAATCTGGACCAAATAGATAAGTTCCTAGAAACATACAACCTTCCAAAGCTGAGTCAGAAAGAATCAGATAAACTGAATAGAATAATTAATTATAATTAATGAAAGTGAAGCATTAATAATAATATTTTTTTTAAAAACCTCCCAGGAAACCATCAATGAAATTAAAAGAAAATCCACTCAATGCAAGAACATATTTGCTAATGATACATCTGAAAAAGAGTGAATATACAAAATTTATAAAGAACTTATACAACTAATACCACAAACAATTCAATTAAAAAATGGATCAAGGAACGGAATAGAAATTTATCCAAAAAGATCAACAGACATAGGGAAACCACAATAAGATATCACCTCACAACTTGAGAGTGGCTATCATCAATAAATAACAAGTGTTGCTATGGATTTGAAGAAGAGCGGATCCATGTGCACTGCTGGTGGGAATGAAGACTGTGCAGCCACTGTGGAAAGCAGTATGGGAGTTACCTCAAAACATTAAGACTGGAACTGTGCCGTAGGTCTAGTAATTCCACTTCTGAGAATTTATCAGAAGAAACCAAAAACACTAATTAGAAAGAATATATACACGTCTATGTTCATTACAGCATTATATACAAAAGCCAAGTTTTGGAAGTAGCCCAAATGCCCATTAGTAGATGAGTGGATAAAAAAGCTTTGGTACATTTACACAGTGAATACTACTCAGCCATAAAAAGAAGGAAATCTTATCTTTTTCAACCAGCATGGATAGACCTGGAGAGTATTACACTAAGTGAAATGAGCCAGTAAGAGAAAGACAAATACCATATGATTTCACTTATATGTGGAATCTAATTGAAAAAGAAAACAAAAAGAAAAACACAAACAAAATATAAATAGATTCATACAGAAAACAGACTGAGAGCTGTTAGAACAGTGTGTTGGGGTGGGGAGTGGGTGAAAAAGATGAAGGGATTAAAAAAGAAAATAAACACCTCACAAACACAGGATTAACAGCATGGTGATTGCCAGAAGGAAAAGGGGTAGGGAGATAGGAGAAATAAAGGGGGAATAAATAGTGATGGAAGGAGGTTGGACTGGGGTGGTGAACACACAACAAATATATAGATGATGGATGTATTAGAGAATTGTACACCTGAAACCTGTATCATTGTCTTAATGTCATCCTAATAAATCCAATAAAACTTTAAAAATATATCTAAAGTGTTCAATTTATGCATGTAACTGCATCAGAGGATATTCTGAATAGGCTGAGATGTGGGTTAAGTTACTCTTTTACCACAATTGAAAGATAATGTTTTCATAACTTATTTACATAATCAATATTATATTTCAGTTTAATAGAGAAGGTATTTTAAGATAGTGATGACACAAACTGGCTGGTTGTTCACCAAATTTTGTTTTCCTGTCTTTATAGGCACACAGATAGATAGCCTTAATTACAGTCCAGTGTGACCTTATGACTAAATTCTGGCCAATGAACTTCAAATATAACTTATATATCATCTTTCCAGACTTGATCCATGGAGGCTTCTTTCTAGTCTCCCACTTCTCTCTCTGCCTTGTCTCTAGGCTGTTGGCCCACAATCAGCTCATTCTTGGGGGTCATCATTTAAAGTAGCAGATCCTCTGTCAGCTGAGACTGATTGGTAAATCAGAGGCTACTGCCCTACACACCCACCACTTTTTACTCTAAGAATTAGATGGGTCATAGATTCATCTATTCCAACAGCTTGTGTTGTCTTAATTAATAAACAGAGCCTCTGTAGACCATTACCTAGGTTCTTATTAAAAACTGCAGACCCAGATGTGGGGTACAAGGGGGGGGGTAATTTTTATTTAATCTTGTGTTACTTTGCAACTAATCCAGCACTTAAGTGAATAGGGAACATTCCAGGGGCTGCCCAGCAGGGAGTTTCACTTACCCAACCAGTTTTCTTTTTCAGTTGATGTTAGCCAAGACACTTTTGGTTTCAAGAATCATAAATCTATCCAAATTGTTTCACATAAAAATGAATTATTTGAAGATATAGTGAGTCTTACTGAATTCATGAATAAACTATGTGCAAAGAAATTAGGATCTGTCAGGAACTGAGGAATCTACTGCCTCTGAGGTGAGCTCAAAGTGTTTTGTTTCTGCTCTTTCTGCATATGCAGCCCAGCTGTTCTTTAACCATCAGCCTCACCTCTTTCTCATTAGGCTCATGGTCCAACATGGCCACCAACTTGATATTCACCAACATGGAACAGCAGTCTCTGAGATAAAATTGACATAAGGAAAAATAATCGATATACACGGATCTGATAAATTAACATGGTCTCTGATTCAGTGAGCATTGTATATCTTACCTTAATTAGGCCGTAATTGCTCTTGGATTAGTGATGTGTTACTCTCCAGACCAATAAATCTAGACTAAAAAGGGCAGCTGCAAGATCTATAATCCTGCATCCGGGACTGTGACCAGCCACCCTGGACAATGGCAGTCAGCTGAGCTCATCTTTTGTGCTAACCTTAATCTTAGTTTGCCAAGAAAGTTACTTAACTTCCTTGAGCTTCAGCTGCCTTTTTTTGAAACTTAGTGATAAATTCCATTTTGCTGGGTGTTTTTATTGCAGGGAGAGGAATACTAAATGAAGACATTTTTGCCAAGTACTAAATATGGTGGCTCCTGTACCTCTCTTAATTACAATCCTCAGCCTTAATTGGGAGGTACTGCAATGTAGTGGCTACAATGATCAACTCCAAGATTGAATATCAGATTTACCATCTATGGAAACCTAGGCGAGTTATATAATGTCTTTACCCCATTTTACTCATGTGTAAATGAAAGTAATGTTAATAACCTAGGATTAAATACGTGAATATCATTAGGAACTTGAACAGCATCTAACATAGTAATGGCTCAAAAAATGCTGGCTATCCTTGTTACTGTTAGTAATATTATTATAGCCATGTTTTATAAGCAACAGTCATGCTACAAGTACCTAAAAATGCATTCAAATTAGTTGAATTTCCATGTATAGCACTCCAAATTCTAACGTGAGAGATATGGTTTCCAGAAGTCTGCTCCACATATAAATCTTAATAATTTTATGAAAGCACATCACAAGATGCTTGTGCTAACACAACAGTGAATTCTAAATAAATCTTAAAGAGCACTACACTACATTCACAGAAATAGCTTGGAAGAAAGCTAATAGAGCCAATGCCAATGTGTTTTATGAATCAGTCACCCAGTACGACAGCAGGCACTGTGAAAGGGTATGATACAGCTCGTGTAAAAATGGGAAAATTGCTTGAGAGATAAACAATGATATGCCTTATAAACATGTGCTTCAAAGACATCACCTTTATCATTCCCCTGCATATATTTTTCTTTCCTACTTTTCACAATAAAAATAAGGCCATTACTTCATTTACAGACATAGGGAAACATATCTCAGTAGTAAAATAAATAAGCATATTACTTCTTTTTTACTTGATTAATCCAAAATGCCATTTGAGTCACTGTTATATTAGCAGCTGTATCAAAAAACACCAGAACTGGAGTGGTTTAACATGCAGAGGCTTATGTATCATTCTTGTAACAATTTATTAAGGATGTTCCTGATTCATGGGCAGCTCTTTTCTCCAAATAATTCTCCTGTGTAGATTGGTGACTCCTATGGCCACAGATTCCTCTACACAGAGAGAAAGGGAAGATGGAGAAGGTCATCTGTTTCTCACCATCTTGTCCCTATATTGAAATATCCTCTCCACTCTTACTCAATTGACAAACATTCCTCCTGTAGCTTCTTACAAATGCAAGGATGCTGTGCTGCTACTGATGGCAGCTGTGAAGTGAGTACCTTGAAAGAGACATTTCCAATGGCTTTATTCGATGCTAGTCTCTTTCTGCCACAGCTTTATCAGCTAGATACAGTGAAGGAGATACTTCTAATTATAAACCCAAAGGTCTTGCCAATTATTTAAAGACATTAATTCTAAAAGATAAAAGTAGTTCAAGTGGAAAGGAAACCCTAAGAAACTTTCATCTATCTTTTTAAAAGCTTCTTTCCCTAGTCCCTTCTTCCCGTCAAATCATTACAGCATACAAGGAGGAAACTGAATTTTCATGTATAAACATATGTCTACTCTATTTCCTCTAAAAAAGAGAAAGAATCTATTTTTAGGAAGATTTAAGTGACCTTTCCAGAACTCTAGTAATCTTCAGGGGAAGATTTAGTACTAGTAATGATCAGCAGAATATAGACAAATCTTTTTACCACTGGCGGTGCCTTTTCCTACCTAATAGTAAAGAGATTGAATTGAAATATTCCTAAAGACATTTCCAGTTATAATCATCCATGAATTAAACACTGATGAGGAATGGTGGACATGGAGGGGCTTGTGTAAAATACGGTAGTAGATATTGGCTCTTTAAAACCAGTTTATTGATATGAACACTTTTACTTTGAAACATTCAAAAAATAAACCTTAGTCTCTCAATCCTGTATGGATTCATTTTGTCCTACTTAAAATATGTATTACCAAAACATCAATAAACAAAGATAAACTCTAACCCCAGCAGTGACAGTACTGCCAACAATCAAAATTTCAGTGCCATTAGTACCTAGAAGCATAAAGACGTGAAAACAAACAAACAGATCTCAGTGGAACAAATCTGAGCCAACTCTTTTCAAAACTAAATATTAAATAATAATCAATGTGATATTCTAAAGTAACGAATTAACATAGAACAGTGATTCTCAACCTTCCTAATGCCGCGACCGTTTAATACAGCTCCTCATGTGGTGGTGACCCCCAACCATAAAATTATTTCCGTTGCTACTTCATAACTGTAATTTTGCTACTGTTATGAACTGTAATGTAAATATCTGATATGCAGGATGTATTTTCATTGTTACAAATTGAACATAATTAAAGCATTGTGATTAATCACAAAAACAATATGTAATTATATATTGTGAAATATTTATTTCTAATTACAAATAAATGAAATTTTGTCTTGAATTGTGGTGTAGCATGGGTAACAGTCTTCATATGACAACAGTAAACTACATTGCTACACTTTGCTACACTGAGGAGTGGTCTGTTGGTTCCTAAGACCATGGGAAATAGGTGTTTTTCGCTGGTCTTAGGCGATCCCTGTGAAAGGGTCCTTTGACCCCTGGGTCACGACCCACAGGTTGAGAACTGCTGACATAGAAGAAGAAGCTTTAATATAATGTTGGTATGGAACACTTCCAAATGTAAAGCACATAGAACACAAATCTGTAAATAGAAATTTTAGCCTAAAGAAAGAAAATTTGAGATGATCAATTATCTCAAAAAGGCCAAACATCTCAGCTTCTAGATTTTAATAAAAGGCTGCCTGAGTTTACAAAATGTAGAATGTTTCATGCATTTATACTCACAGAAGTTAAGATCTGAGTGATTCACTCTAATCCAAATGAAGCTATCACAATATCCTCAGGAAATTTAATTAGGTCATAGAAAGGGAACTGACCAAAGACTAAATGGAATGTTTAGGAACTAAAAGTCACATAATATACAAAACATACCCTCTCTGCATACCTGATGAATCACTGGCCTTATTATATGTATTATTCATTTGCCTGAGCAAGTCACTAATAGAAAATAAGCAACAAAGTGTGCAATGGGGATGAAAGTCATCCCAACATGTTGAGGTGCCAAATAATGACCTTGGGAATTGTTAAACTACAAAATACATTGCCCATCTTAAAATCTTGTGGAGCCTCAATTCCTCCAGAAAGAAAATTCAAATCAGAAAAGGTTTTAGAGATCATTTCATCTAACACAAACATTCTATTATTCTGAAGCAGATAAGCTGTAAGTCATACATTCTCTACAGATATCACAGTATCTTTTCTTTGGAAAACGCAATGACTTGCCAATATTCGAGTATGAAAAAAAAAAGTTTGACTTGTTAGAAAGGAAGCTCTTGGATATTTTTATTTGTAACATGGATGAGATTTAATTTTTTAAGCAAAGGTTATAAAATGTAGAAAAATATAGTAAAATAATATTTATTAAATAAAAACATTTAAATCACCCATATCTCTATCATCTACAGATAACCCCTGCATTACTTCTGAACTGTACTCATTTAGAAGATGTGGCTTTAAATGAAGGTTCATCTACAAAATAAAAGATATGTATAAATACAGGAGTAAACAGCTTTGAGGTAATGCTCACAACTATTGTAATTAAATTAACTTTTCAAACATCCCCTAAAGTGCTAGAGAAACCTTTATTTGCATAGAAACAGCCCATATGTTAATTGAAAATCAATCCAATCTCCTAATTCAAACAAGTTTCCTAGGGAATCTATCACACACAGCACTCTGTCTGCCTGGCTTTTCACACCAAATGGTCTTGACTGTAATTGAATTTTCTTTAATATTTTCATTAATTCACACTGCATTTATACAGACTTCCTTACAAAGTTGAAATTAATGTTTAATTGTACTGCAGAATGATTGAGAAAATTAAATCAGATAGAGAAAGAAAATGACATTTTCAAAACCTTATGACTAATAAGGACATCTATGAAGTCTACAGTAAAATCAAGTCTAAATTATAATATTAATGTAATACTAGTATAACAGCTCAAGTTAATGATGTGATGAAATATTACATTAATTTTAGGAGGAACATAAAGATTTTTGTCTCTTTGTTATCCTACTATTCGAAAACAGGTGCAACATTTTAAGCAAATTTGGATGATAAACCTAAAAATATAAGTAATGTGAGGCATACAAAGTTTTTTGTTTGTTTGTTTTTTGGAGACCTCATAATGTTTGGGCGAGGGCAGTAAATAGATTTCAAAGAAATAAGCAATCACCTTCCCGAGTAGCTTCTAAAGCTGATCTACTTCTGAGCTGTTTCTCAGCTGACCAACTGCACATATTTATTCCAAGATGCACAGAAGTGGAGCTTTATCTAAAATCTACTGATTCTCCTATGGTCAATGAGAACTGCATGAGTGTGAGTAAATACAGAATATAGACATATTTAAGCTCTTAATTTTAATATATAAAACAGATGACCATTAGCATAAATTCAACCAAGAGGTCCGCCACCATAAAGAAATTATTTAAATAAAGACACACCCAGCTTGTTAGCAACCTAAGGGTAGTTGTTGGTACTGCAAACAGTTTTGAGGAATAGCTAATGACAAGCAACAATCCTCCCCACCTGAAAGAAATAAAAAAAGAAAAAAGAAAGAAAATACCAATGTACTAGAACTTGTTTTTTGGGATATTAACTAGTACCTTAGAGAAGGAGTTAAAATATCACTCAAAAACTACAGAAGATTTGTATTTGGTCCAAGCAATAAACAAACACAAGAAAGGCAAAAAAAAAAAAAAATTGACAATACCACCAATAAATAAACTTCTACTTTGGGGTCATGAAGGGATAACAGACTAGAGTTATACTTTATCCACCTTAAACAACAGAAAAATGAAAATATATAATCCATATGAATGATTATACCATATATGTATGTATAGAATACATGTGTGTGTGTTTATGTATACAGGGTGTCCCCAAAAATATATACATATTTTGAATAGTTAGTAATTCCAATGGGTTAAATCTGAAAAGAAAGACACTATCAGATATAAGGTGTTGGGGAATATATATATATATATGTTTTCAAATATTGAATACCAAGCAGGAAGAAGACAGTATCACCGAGCTCTTGGCCTAAAGAAAGATCCTAGGATACAGCATGGGGAGAAGAAAGTGAAACAGAGCTTTGTGGGTTGGAGTCAGAGTCTGAGCTTCAGGGAGTCCCAGATGGCTAGGAATTTAAAGAGAGCCCAGAGAGACGCTGGCTCAAGGAGGAAGATGTACACAGAGAAGTTAAAACTACAAAGGAGTTCCATGAGTCCGTGGCCAAATAACAATCCACACGTATGTGTGGAAACTAGCCAGGCTGTGGAAATGCCGCAGGAAGGAAGGACATGAGAAACTATTCAAAGCTTATAACAAACAGTGGATAATTTGTGTTCCCCCTTGAACAGGGCATCAAGTTGCATCCACAGAAAAGGTCTGCTTTACTGAAGTTGTTAAATTAGCCTTTTACGAAAGGCTACTCAGAACCTGATCTAATAAAGCTTAAAGGCAAATCTCCAAAGAATCAAATGGGCTTTCAAGTAACTCAACTGTACAACAGAACAAGATCCTACACTGCTGAAAGGAGCACAGCAAACCCTGTAACGAGCAATATAAAATGCCCGGCATCCAAACAAAAGTGAAAACAATAAAAATAAATAAAACAAGGAAAACTGATCCAAAATTAAAAGGGAAGAAAAAGCAACAGAAACAAAATCAGAACTGAATCATCTAGCAGACAGCGTGGGACCTGTTATATTCTAAAAGGTGGAAGAAAACATGCCCATGAGATTTTTAAAAAATGGAATAAAATGAAATACATACAGATGGAACTTCTATAGATTAACAAATAGAATATCTGAAATAAAAGGTACACCAGATGAAATTTCAGTATATGAAAAATTGCTAAAAATGGTCACATTAGTAGAAAGTATCCATAATTAAATAGTGAAAGAAAAGGGGGCTTGAAAAAAAAGTGAACAGAGTAGCAGTGAGCAGTGGAAAACATCAAGCAGTCTAACATGTTGGTAATCATTCTCATAAATAGAGATGAGAGGAGTTGGGAAGAAGAAGGAGGAGGAGGAGGAGGGGAATAGGAGGAGGGAAGAAGGGGGAGGAGGAGGGAGGAGGAGAAGGGGGGAGGAGGAGGGGGAGGAGAAGATCTCATTCCCTTCCTCTCTAAAATTGATCATTGTTTTTTTTAAAAGTGCAATGGTCAAATAACTTCTAAGTTTTATATAAACTATAAAATAGAGATCCAATAAACGCAACGCATATAAGCGGAATAAACAAACAAAAAAAGGCTTATCATCAGCATATTCCTGAAAAATGTTGATAGAAAACATTTTAAAGCAGCAACAGGAAATAAAAACATAAGTTACATACCGAAAAACAAAAATAAGAATAACAGTAGACTGCTCTTCAGAAACATTGCAAACCAGATGGTTATGGAGTTAAAATCTTTAAAACACAACTACGGTGGAAAAGGAAGGAAAGATTTTACACCAACAAAAATATTTTTTAAAGCTAATGGTGAAACAACAAAGACAGTAAATTTGAGAGATTTCATTCTCCAGGCCTGAATTTCAACATTAAATCTCAGAGCAGTGGTTCTCAACCTTCCTAATGCCATGTCCCTTCAATGCAGTTCCTCATGTGGTAACCCCAAACCATAAAATTATTTTCATTGCTACGTTGCTATGAAAGTAATTTTATGGTTGGGGGTCACCACAACATGAGGAACTGCATTAAAGGGACATGGCATTAGGAAGGTTGAGAACCACTGCCTCAGAGGGAAGGTACGGGAGGATGGGGGTAAGGGAGAGAGATCAACCAAAATACTTGTATGCATGCATATAAGCCTAACCAATGGACACAGACAACAGGGGGGTGAGGGCATTGGAGGGGATAATAGGGGGATAAGTACACATATGTAACACCGTAATCAATAAAGAAATTAAAAAAAAAACTGTTAAAGTCAGTCCTCCCTCAAGACAGAAGGAAAATTATACCAAATGCAAATGAGGAATCAAGAGCACTAGAACTGGTAAATGTGATAGGAAACATAAGACTTGTTTTCATTACTTAAACTTTCAAAAGGTAATTGGGTGTTTAAAATGATGTTTCAATACATTTGAAATACATTAAGTCATACAAAGTATGTACTCTGAATATATAAAAATTATATTAGAAAAACAACAAGAAAACCACAGAGAAATATCTGTAAGATGCCCAGGTATTTGGAAATTAAACAGCCCAAGTCTAAAAATATACTGAGGCCAACCAAGATATCATAAGGGTAATTTTAAAATTTCTTAAACTAAATAAAAGTGAAAACACAGTCCTGGTGAATTTGTGTCATGCATGTAAGTAAATTAAAGCTTAGAGGGAAAATTTATAGCATTAAATACTAATGGTGAAACAAAGACAGTAAATTTATTAGAAAAGAAGAAACATCAATCTCAGCATCTAAGTTTCCACCTGCAGAAACTAGAAAACAAAATTAATCCTTCTTTCCCCCAAAAAAGAAGAGGAAAAATAATAAAATAAGTAGAAATCAATGAATTTAAATGGAGAATTAATGAAACTAAATGCTTGTTTCTTGAGAAGGCCTGCAAAATTGATAAATGCCTAACCAGACTGCACAGGGAAAATAGAGAAGACAGAATTACCAATATGAAGAATAAAACAAAAAATGCCATTGCAGATTCTATAGAAAATAGTGAAACATACAAAAAAAAAGATCCACCAAATCATAAACTTAAAAAGGAACGATATACAACTTCATAACAATAGGTCAGAAAACTTCGATGAAATTGGAAAAGTTATTAAAGAATCCAAAACACACTCAGGAAGAAATAGACAAATGGAATATCTCTATCACTAAAAAAGAAAATGCACCTACCTCAGCCAGATCCCCCATCCACAGGGAGGGAACTCGGAGATCACCACTCCATCTTAATAAAGAAAAATCGACCATTCTTCTTGGATCCATAAGGGAGGGGAGGACACAGATAATCGCACTGCATCCAAGAGTGGAGACAGACAGGCAAATACAGGGAATCAAGACTTACCAGAGGAGAGACACAGGGAAGGAAACGTCCCAACCACTGCAGGCAAAAAACCTAAACTGTGGTGGAGGAATTGCAGGAGGATCGCCTCAAAGGTCTCTGAGAGTTAAAAACTCTAGGCACCCAGGGATGGGATGGGAGGGAGCCCATGATATTGTGAGACTTATCTCTGGGGGCTTCCCCAGGTCTCCACAGTAAATATCAGAGAAAACCCCTCTGATGTAGGAAGATGGGGAAAGAACCATTCTAAAATGCACCAGAGCACCGTGTTCTTAACAATCTTCCACTCAGGGGAAACCAATTAACCAGACACTAACCTGTGGAGGAATGATCAGAACCCAAAACACCTGGGGAAGAGAAGTAACCCAGTCCAGCCCATGCTACCCATCCTGTCCCACTTCAGAGGCAGGAAGACCCCTGAGAAATTCTTGTGATGTTCACAGCCCCCAGAAGCACAGGCTCATTGAGAGAATGAGAGTTAGTCACAGGACTGTGACTGCTCCCCTCTCACCACCCCTGGCCACCAAGTCATTCAGAGCCTATTTATAGCAGTTCTGACAAGCGTGAGGTGAAGGCTCATTGTGGTGGCAATTTGCATTTTCCTGGTGATTAGTGAGTGATGTTGAGCACTGATTCATATACTTGTTGACCATTTGATTGTCTTTTTTGGAAAACTGTCTATTCTACCCATTTTTTAAAATTTGGATTGTTTGGGCTATTTTGGTGGGAATGTCAATTGGTGCAGGAACCATAAAAAACAACATTGAGGTTCCTCATAAAATTAAAAATAAAACTACCATATGATCCAGCAATCCCAGTTCTGGGAATATATCCAAAGGAAATGAAAACAGGATATTGAAGAGATGTCTGCATTCCCATGTTCATTGCAGCACTATTCACAAAAGCCGTTATAGAAACAACCTAAATGCCCATCAGTGGGTGAATGGATAAAGAACATATGATATGGAAACACACACACGAATACTTGTTATCTATGAGAAAGAAGGAAATCCTTCCATTTGCTACAAAATAGATAGACCGTGAGAGCATGTGCTAAGTGAAATAAGCTAAACAGAGAAAGATAAACACTGGATAGTATCATTCATGGTATCACTTATATGTTGAAACTTAAAAAAGAAATTAACTTATAGAAACATGAAGTAGAAAAGTGGGTTGGCAGAGGCTAGGGAAGGAGAAAATAGAGGAAGTATGGTAAAAGTGTAAAGACTTTCAGCTGTAAGATGAATAAAGTGTGAAGATCTTATGTATAACATGGTAACTATAAATCATAACACTTTGCATTTTGTCATTGAAATTTACGTAAATATTCTCACCAAAAAATATAATATGTAAATATGAGAGATGATGGATTTATTAATTAATTAGATGGAGTGAGGAGAATCCTTTCACAATGTATACATGTATCAAATCAACATGATGTACACTTTAAATATCTTACAATTTTATGTGCCAATTAAGAAAGAAAGAGGAAGAAAACAAAACAATTAAGGAATGGACCAAAGATCTTAACTGGCAGCCCACTAAAAAAAGATACGTAGATGGAAAGTAAGCATATGAAAATATGTTCTACATCAGATACCATCAGGGAAATATGCATTGAAACAACAAGGAGATATCACTACACAACTGTTAGTGTGTGACCAAAATCAGGAACACTGACAATATCAAATTCTGGTGAGGATGTGGAGCAATAGGAACTCTCATTCATTGCTAGTGGAAATGCAAAACAGTAGGAGTACTTTGGAAAGCAGCTTGTCATTTCCTTACAAAACTAAACATACCCTCACCATATAACATAACACTTGCACTCCTTAGTATTTACCGAAAGTGGTTGAAAATTTATGTCCACAAAAAAACCTGCACAAGGATGTTTATGACAACTTTATTCATAATTGCCTATTTCTGAAAACAACCAAGATGGCCCCAGCTGGTTTGGCTCAGTGGATAGAGTGTTGGCCTGAGGACTGAAGGGTTCCAGGTTCGATTCTGGTCAAGGGCACATGCCTGGGTGGCAGTGTGGGGTGTGCAGGAGGCAGCTGATCAGTAATTTTCTTTCATCATTGATGTTTCTATCTTTTTCTCCTCTCCCCCTCTGAAATCAAAAAAATATATTTTTAAAAGAATAAGGTATAATAGAAATTGTAGTCATAACATTAAATTAAAAAAAGAAGAAAACTACCAAGATGTCCTTCAGTAGGTGGATAAATAAATTTTGGTACATTAAGACAACAGAATATTATTCAAGTTTAAAAATAAATAAGATATCAGACCATGATAAAATATGGAGATAACAAAAATGCATATTACTAAGTGAAAGAATCCCAATCTCAAAAGACTTCATACTATATAACTCAAAGCATATAACTCTGGGAAAAGTAACAATATGGAGTTAGTATAAAAGATATATGAATAGCAAACAGGTACATGAAAAAATTCTTCACATCATTAAACCTTGGGGAAATGAAAATTAAAACCAGAATGAAATACCACTACACACCAATTAGAATGACTAAAATTAAACAGAAAAAGCAAGTATCATTGAGATACATAGCAACTGGTATTGTTATATAAGTAATGCTGGTTGAAATACTTGAAAATGATACAGCCACTTTGGAAAATAGTTTAGAAATTTCATATGAAGTAAACATACTCTAACCATAAAACCCAGCAATACAATACTAGGTATTTACCCAAGAGAAATTAAGACATATGTCAACTGAAATATTTGTTCAAAAGTGTTTATAACAGTTTTAACTTAATAGCCCCAAAGTAGAATGAACCCAAATACCATCAACTAGGGAATATACAAACTGGTGTATAAAAGATGTAACAATTTTCAGCAATAGAAAAGCAAAAGAATCAACATTCTGATATTTAAAATACCATGGATGAATATCCAAAGCATTAATGGAAGAAGTCATTATTAGCCTAAAGATTACATACTGTTTAGTTTCATGTATGGAGAAGGCAAAACTGTAGCTATAGCCCTAGCTAGTTTGGCTCAGTGGATAGAGTGTCAGCCCCCAGACTGAAAAGTCCTGGGTTCGATTTTGATCAAGGGCACATACCTCGATTGCAGGCTTGATCTCCAACCCTGGTCAGGCATGTATGGAGGCGTGATGTGTTTCTTTCTCACATCAGTGTTTCTTTCTCTCTCCTTTCCACTCAATGGAAAATATCCTCCGGTGAGGATTAATAAAAAAAAAAAAAACACAAGAAACAACTATAGCAATAGTAAACAAACCAGTGGTTGCTTGGGTTTTTGGATAAGTGCAGGGAGACTGAATTCAAAGGAAGTACAACACAAAGAAATTTAGGGATAATGGGAAAGTCTATATTTCCATTGTGGTGGTGATTTGGACTTTCAAACTTATTTAAATTGGTGAATTTTGTATGTAAATTATTCTTCAACTTACCTAATAAAAATAGAATAAAAATATCAATGTCTAAAAGTTAATTGCTCTTAACTGCTTAGATTTGAACAATTCTCAAAGAATCTAATAAATAAATTATTAAACCTTTTTTTGATACTATTGTTAAGCAGAGTATAATAGATGAGTAGTTTTGACCAGCATAGTAGATAAAGAAGTTTTCAGATTAAAAATAAAGCAATGAACTCATAGGCTAAGAATCATTAAATCTCATGAACATTTCAAAACTTTGACTAAAATAGTAAATAAGCAGCTCACATAATCACAAAAGCCACATGACTACAAAAGATTAGTAATCTCAGATCATAGTCAATGGAACATAGTCCAGTTTATCTAGGAATTCTGAGTTTTTTTCTCAGTTAATCAGCCAGAATAGTACAAGAATGACATTTCTCCTAAACTGAATTTCAACTTTGTATTTATTGGCATTTCCTAGGTTGAGTGTATGTGTCTTTGGCTTTCTCTGGTCATGGCATATCCAATATTACACATGTAACATGTGCTTACTATATTGTCATCTTTGCAAGAAAAATGATGTCACTAAGTTATTAGCATATGAATTGTACTAATCCCTTGAAAAGGAATAAACTGTCACAAATGCTCAGGATAAGGGAGATTGCTCCTTGCTTCAGTGCACTTCATTAGAGAAATAAAGACATAAATGGAATTTCTTAATCCATAGAACGCCTGTCACAAAACATAAAAAAAAAACATTTTCTCATTTAAGACTAAGCCAATTTTCTTCACATCTTCTGCCTTCCTATATAGTTAGCATCATAAGTAGGATACTACAGCATGATAGGTATTTGAAAAATTTGGAAGTCTTAGGTTTTCCCCATGTTTTTCTTCACAACTTGTTCTTTCTCACAACTTGTTCTTTCTTCAAAGGAACCATGAAAATTTCACAATCATAGCCTTATAAGAAATCCAACAAGTTTAGCTGAATTTATGAAGCCATTTTTCTGATACTTGAACTAAGAGGGGGAAGGAGTGTGATGATAGATAGATAGATAGATAGATAGATAGATAGATAGATAGATACTAGAGAGAGGCCTGGTACACAAATTTGTGCATAGGAGGGGTCTCTATACTAGCCAGTGATCAAGACCTATCAGGGAGCTGGCTAGCCAGTGGGAGGGACCCCAGGAAGTTAACCAACTGGCCCCCCAATCGGGACCTATTCGGGGGGCCAGCCAGGCAGGGTGGGCATGGTAGGTTGGCCAGCCAGGAAGTAGGGGCTGCAGGAGGCTGGTGTGAGAGCCACTGACCATCTGGGGGAAGATCCTGTGTTGAGTTTCTGCACTCTGGTGGTCAGTGTGCATCGTAGAGACTGGTTGTCCCAGTTGTTCCAGTCATTCAGTCATAAAAATTGCTAGGCTTTTATATATGTAGATATTAATATGAGGCATTGTAGCATCAAGCAGTGGTCCTCTAACTTTAACCTGTACCAGAATTACCTGGACAACTTGTTGAAACAGATGGCTGGGCCCTACTCAAGTTTCTAATTCAGTATGTCTGGGATGAAGCCTAAAATATTGCATTTCTAATTCCCAAGAGATGCCATTATAGGTTCTGGGCACCTATTTTGAGAGCAACTGGCATAAAAGTTAAGGATATGGGTATTTGTATAAAAAAAAAAAGGTGTGAGTCTCAACTAATCACTTTATGATCAGTCTACCATCCCTTTGAATAAATTTTCTAAGCCTTAGCTTCCTCACCAATAAAATAACAATAATTTCCTTTCTTTTTACTGATAAGAGGATTATATAGAGTACTGTGCTTATAACAAGTTTATTATTGCATGGAAGACTCTAGACATAAATAATCATTACCAACTCATCATCACCAATAGTACTTAATCATGTAGGCTGGTGGCATTTTGGAAGGGCTTCCTAGAGCTTGTAACCAGGTGAGAATTTTCCTATCTCCTCACTCTATAAAGCTCCTGACTTTCTATCTGTGAGCTCTGACCCTCAAAGCTAAGGATTTTCTTAGCAGCTAAATCAATGAGCTTTGCTTTTTCTTTCTCTCATCTATTGATAGAATCTAACTTCAGTGCCAAAAGAAAGAGAAAGGAAAATTAAGCAAATCCTTGCTATCATGTCAATAGTTTTCAGAATAACAACTATCTGAGGTAGAGAGGATATCCAGATTATTATTATTATTTAAATATATTTTTATTGATTTCAGAGAGGAAGAGATAGAAACATCAAAGATGAGAATCATTGGTAGATTGCCTCCTGCACATCACCTACTAGGGATCAAGTTAAAAAACCAAGCATGTGTCCTGACCAAGAATCAAGCCATGACCTCCGGGTTCATAGGTTGATGCTCAACCACTAAGCCACAATGGTTGGGCAGATCCAGATTCTTAAGAAGACAGACTTGTTATGCTGTGTGCTAATGCATATATCTTGGAGTTTCCCTTGTGGGCTACTATTGAATGGAAGCTGGTCAAGCAAAGATCTTCCCTAAATATGATCCAAGAAAGTTTATGATTTAAATGAATTAATAAATAAATATCCTCAACACATTGTAGGGGCACCGCACAGAGGAATGGATCAATTCATCTTTAGTGAAGAGAGGGACTTCTAGATGTAAAAAGAAAACTTTTATAACTTAATAACTTTTTATTGACTAAAATGATACCACTTATTATAATTCATCAGAGGAAAAAAGGAGTGGCAAGCTAATAAAAAAGTGGTTATATCTTTACTCTAGAAAGCAATTAGACTTCAGTTAAATTAGTATAGTAGGACTTGAGCACTTTATGTTTAGAATATATTTGCATGTTTATTAGGCCTCAGTTTATTATTTAATAACTAGAGATTTAAAAATCTGCTTAGAGTATAAGTTTCCCTCTGTGGTTTCTATGACTACTCTCCTCTTTATTTTATAAACTTGTCCTAGTCAGATGTGTGACTGTTGCTGCAGTAATAGGTTCCAGTTCTTGAGGAAATGAAAATATTTGTAACAAATACATTTTTCCTGTCCCTACAGGAGATTTAGCATAATATCTAATACACCGCATGTTTGTTGGTTCTTTTTTTTAATTAGATGTAGTATTTTAAAGTTCTTTGCAGTTCTCCAAGAGGTGCAGGAAATACTTTATGTCTCTGTAGAAAAGCACCTCAGTACCAATTAAGGCGAGAAAACTAATAGCTAGTGATAATCTAGTACTTCCTGCCAGGCACTGTTCAAAACCCTTATGTACTTTATTTTTTATTTTTAGTTTTTTGTAATGTCAAATAAATTACAAATTCATTTTTTTTAAATTTTCACCAGATGATATGTTTTTATTGATATTAGAGAGAGAGAGAGAGAGAGAGAGAGAGAGAGAGAGAGAGAGAGAGATTGATTACATCCCACACATGCCCCACCAGGGATTGTACCTGCATCTTAAGTATGGGCCCTGACTAGGAATCGAATCTGCCACCTTTTGAGCCACTGAGCCAGGGTAACCCTTTTTGTATTTTAATTTTACTCAATCTTTACAACAAGCCCAGGATATGGTAGCATTATTTCTATTTTTAAGATGAGACAACTGAGATTCAAACAGGTTAAAAATTTTGCCCAAAGATTTTTTTTAATTTGCTAGTAAATGACAAAAACAGGTTCTAAACCCATGCTGTCTGATATCCTGATTCCTCCATAACTTTGCTATGTATAGAGTATGTTTCTTTCAACCTGAGAATTATAACTTGATTCTACATGAAGGTAATGAATAGATCATTAGCTGCCATGAATTGAGTCAGCTAGTGAATTATAATGAACACTGATATGTTTCTTTCTGGTTTGAGACAAACACATAAAGTTACTTACATATTTCTAGGAATTACCCAATGCCAGAGGTGTTCCAAGGTACTTAGCAAAGCATTATTAGAAACATGAAGAAATATTCTAACACTCTAATATACTGATTCCCTTGCTAGCATGCTATCTTTATTTCTGAAAATTCAGGGGGTACAGTGCTTAGACTGTTTCATAGATGGAAAATCTAAGACCCCAAAAACAAACCACTTATTCTGTCATACCCTCTTCATTTCTTAAATTTCAGGAACCATTACATAGATGGAGCAATTTGAAACACAAACAGTTCATGATTTGCCTAAATTTTACTCAAAACCTGTGACTTCATCTATAGCTGCTATTCAGTGTATTAAAAAATCAATAAAGATATTCTAAAGTCTTTAGAAGAATAGTAATTTAAAGTGCAAAAGAAAATGAAGTTTGATCACATATCCTTAGTAAAGACATTACTTAATAAATAAGAAACCCTTTCTAGTTATTCCATAAAATTAAAAGATAAGATTTTATAGGGAAAAAATCACTCCAATAAAATGTCTATTTCATAGTTCAATTAGCTCTTCATTGAACTCTAATTAGATTATATTCCATCTTCTCACCTCTCTCAGATGATATTTTTAATGAATTAGATATACAATTTAGAGATTGCATATTTATCTCTACTCTCGGCTATCTGGAAAACATTCTGAAGGTATGCCATCCAGGGCTCTTCCCATTTTCCCAAATGTTCATTCAAACAACATGAGGCACATTCTCACCCCACAAAGCAAGAAAAACAAGTTCATTGCCATCCATAAAATGAGCCTTGGAAATGGCATTTCAATGCCATCATCCCATAATGTTTCTTCCTCTTTCTTTTTCTTCTCAACCCTCCTTCCAGACAATGGCCACAACTCAATTTTCAGCCTCTTCTTTATCTCCCATTTCCAGAGATATTTACTACACAACCTATAAATCATAAAACAGTGACCTCTGTAGCATGAGCTAGATGAACAATTGGCTTCAAGTTGGACAGAGCTAGATTTATCGCCCAGTTCTGCCCTTCTCTGGCTCCCTGACCTTGGACACATGAATTCATCTCTCTCAGTCTCTGTCTCCTCATCTGTAAAATGGAGTAATAAAAATGCTATCAAGTGTTGTCAAGAATAAACAAAATGATGCAAGCTGAAGGGTAGCAGGACATGCCATCCAAAATATAACGGTAGGAGTTCAGGACCCACCACCCTAAAAATAGATTACTTTGGCATAGTGATTATTTTGAACTGTAGCCACTTGAAAAACAGCAAACACAGGGAAAGGCTTTCTTTGAATTCTCCTTGTCTGCCTAAAGATAAATCCTCCAAAAGGAACTCAGTTGTCATAAATCTTCCCAGGAGCTCCATCATTGCAGGAGAGGAGACAGGAAGTAGACACCACAACCAGACAATTGTGTCACAAACTATCATACCTCCCATCTATTCACCTAATGGCTCCTTCACCTTTCTAAAAGTTATTTACCATCCCTCAAGAGGCTACACTCAATCGCCCCCTCTCCCTAATAAGATGGTATTTCATCCTGAATTCTAAAGTTACCTCTTTGGCTGTTACTCACTTTTTCTGGGTATGCATATATGAGGTGTGCATGTTAACAAATTTCTGCTTGTTCCTCCTCCCCTTTTTTGATCTATCTTTTATTATAGAGATCTCTGCTAAAAACTCAGGAGGAGAAAGGGGAAAAATATTTGTCCTTCCCTACAAAATTGTAACTTTAGCAACAGAGCCAGGTATAAGTATATGCTCAGTAAAAGTTTAGGACACAGGAAAAAAAAATTCAAGCTTAAGCCATATTTGTTTCTGAAATGGGCTAAAAGAACCCATGAACTTTTCCAAGGCAGGGTGACAAAGAGTGCCGCTCTGGAATTTGTCTCTGGAATGTCCCCACATCTTGGCACTTCCACACTTTCACATGGCTATAGGCTCATGAGAAGCCAAGTGATTGTCTCAGTATAATATATACTTTTATATCATATCTAAAATAAAAAATGCCATTGGAGCTACTTCTTGCAGGTAGCAGCCTCCTTATACAACTCTTTGTATGGGCCTTAAAATGGTACTTCTGATTCTGTATTATTCTCTGTGCTTTTCCTATTTTCCTACCTTTAATGCAATACATTTTCATCCAATAGGAATTCTTTCTTAGTTACTGACTACCTAAAATGCCCTCTCTCTTAAATGGGCAACAAGAAACCCTACCCTGGCTTTTCCACTTCCAGTTTTTCTTCAGCCATTTTAGGTCTTACAGATAATAAAAGGAACCTTCTATCAATGAGTAGCCCTCCCTTTCCTGCCTCAGGGCAAACCTTAGGCCCCTCAGAGGCAGTCAGTGCTAAGATCCATCACTCTACCTGCTCTTCCAGTGCTGGCCACCCCCATAATGCAGGCTTCACCAAGAACCCAGCCAAGAGCAACCCCCATGAAGCCATGTTCTCCATATAAGCCTGACTCATCTGGCTTTTATTCTCTGCCTCCATTTCTCTTTTCCAGGGTCATAATCTTTATGAAAGTTGAGATTTCCCTCCATACTGACACCCTGTCCTGCACCAACCACAACAATTTCCCTCCCAGCCAGGAGAGGGTAAGACATCAACACAGACTTCGACTGCGTCCAGCTGAAGTGGACTCTGCAGTCACCCCCTAATTGCTTTGGTACACAGATCATTTGACTTTTTATTGCTCTTTGGCACATCTATCCATGGCTCCTGAGTTTATACTTGCTGAAGCTCAGAAAAGAGAATAATTTGTGATGAACTTACAGTTTTCAAATTCCGTGATGGCAAAAGTCTGGAAGCAAGTCATAAAAGTTTTATTATTACTTTTATGCTTTTTCCTGGAGTCTCTGTAAATCAAGTAGTGATGCTTCTATTGGCCAGAGTTATTTACCTAGTCAATGCTTGAGGATGGTTCCTTTTAAATCCTTCAAACATAAGCCAGATATTTCAGTGGTTTAATTGCTCTTTCCAAACTTGGTTGATTATCAGCATCACCTGGGATAGATTTTCATGAACACAGATTTCTGATCCCCACCAGAGGCCTATTAAACTTTTGGAGATGAGGTCAGAGAATATATGTCCCCCAAAATGTTCCTCAAGAGCTGTGGGTAATGAGCCTAATGTAAAAACAAATGAGCAGTGATGAAATGAGATTATTCAAGGAATCTGATATAATCTTACCCAGAGGAAAATCTTTCCCTGAGCCTAACCTTGGCTAGTTCCTATATCTTGTTGTATGGTTCCTCAGCTTAGTGGGGTATAAGGTACATATAATTAAATCCAAAATGGCTATTAGATGAAAGATTCAAATCATACATCCTATACATGGTGCCTAGGCATAGGCACAATGTATTTCTGGCTAACTTTCTCCTAAGAATAACAGTAATAATATTTATTGAGCATGTATTAGGTTCTTACTCTCTTACGTGCTTTGCATCTATTATCTCCTTTAGTACTCATACCTTATGAAATTGAAATGAAATATTACAGTTGCCTACCTCTACTACTCATATCTATCCAAAAAGCTCATAGGACAAATCACAGAGCAAATAATCACAATTTGGGCTGAAAGCCTCATTTTCCCACAGCTACTTAATCAGTCATGCATTTGAGGATAAATTTTCCATTCTACATTTCTCTCCAGCAGAAGGCCTACATGCATTTTAGACAGCAAAATCATCACTTAAAATATAAGAACATATTGTCCCACAAGCTGGCTTATCAAATTAACTCAACAGCACAGACATCTTTGTGAGATATCTTTTACGCATTTCAGAAGATCAGACACTTCCTATCTAATAAAAGAGTAATATGCAAATTGACTGTACCTCCACTACACCCATAAGCCATACCCACAAGCCAATCAGGAGTGAGTATGCAAATTAACTCAACCAAGATGGCTGAAGCTATGGAGAGAGAAGGAAGCTTGGGCTCCCCCAAAAATAGAAGAAGCCAAGCTTTCTTTCTTTCTTTTCTTTCCTTCTTTTTTTTTTTTTTGATTTGCACATAGCCTTTTATTATATAGAAGTTTCCCCTTTTCTTTTAGGTAAAGATGAATATTATGGAGTGCAGAGATAAGAAGTTTTTCTCTCCATTTCTTAGTTCTGTTTCCCTCTCAGGTTCTATTCTTGTGGTACCCCAGCTTAGCAAACACAATGACACAGAGTGTTCCTTTCCCAATAATTCTAGTGGCAATCTTGGGCCTGACAGTGATGGAAGCAGTATGGGTTCTGTGTCCAATTATTGTCCCAATCACTGTGTTAAGAGAGCTTTCTGCTTTGCTTAGTCAGGTCTTGGTCCTGGATCCATCTTAGAGCTGGTAGGTAGGGTTAGCACTGGCCAGACTGTTATTCATATGATATGAATAATCTGAGAGGCTGAGAAAGCAAGCTGTGAGGATGAAGAAGCCAAGCTTTCTGCCTGCCCTGGCCTGCTTTAGCTCCACTTAAGGCCACAAAGTTTCAATTATAGAAAATAAATAAATCCTAACAAAATTGGAGGCAGCTATGGAGCTGGAGAGAGCACCAGGGCCTCTGCTTGAGTCACCAGGGATCATGCTCAGCCTGCAAACCCCATAGGATTCTCTTCCAGGCAGCCCCACACCCCAAGGTAACTCCCACCCTTATCCAGGACAGCCTTCAGGGCAAACCAGCCAGCCCCCACCCTTGTACCAGGCCTCTATCCTATCTAATCCTATCTTATAGAAGAATAATATGCAAATTGACCATCACTCCAACACACAAGATGGCTGCCCCATGTGGACACAAGATGGCTGCCACAAGATGGTCAGCAGGGGAGGACAGTTGGGAGGTCTGCAAGGGAGGGAAGTTAGGGGTGACCAGGCCTTCAGGGGAAGGCAGTTAGGGGAAAACAGGCTGGCAGAGGAGCAGTAAGGCATCAATCAGGCTGGCAGGGGAATGGTTAGGGGGTGCTGGCAGGCAGAAGTGGTTAGGGGCAATCAGAAAGGCAAGCAGGCAAGCATTTGGGAGCCAGCAGCCCTGGATTGTGAGAGGGATGTCCAACTGCCCATTTAGGCCTGATCCCACCAGAATCGGCCTAAACGGGCAGTCGGACAACCCTCAATGGGTCCCAGATTGGAGAGGGTACAGGCTGGGCTGAGGGACACCCTCTCCCACCATGCACAAATTTCATGCACCAGGCCTCTAGTCAAATATAATATTCATCTGCAAATCCTTCCCTTAAACATAAAAGCATTGATTATCATTTCCCTCAATGCCTGATCAATGTTAGAGGTTAGATAAGTTAATGGAGAGGTCACAGGTCAAAAGCATGTGTTAGTAGTCTTAAGATGAGTTTCTTTGGCCAAGTCACTAACTTCTCTATGCTTCTATTCGATTGGTTTGTTTATTTTCAATATATTTACTAGATGCCTGTTTTTGCTAGGCATTATGCTACATACTTAGGGATAAATTTGTGAACAAAATGGAAACAAAGCTTATGGGCTACTGGGAAGGCAGAAATTAAACAAATATGTTAAGATTAACACATTGATGCATAATTTACACACAATGTTAGCAATGTATAAAGGAAAAGTATTGGGAGTGACATTCTAAAAGAGGATGTAGATATCAGTATCAGTCTGAGGATATGAAAGTATCCAAACTAAGTCAAGGGAAAAGCATCCTAGGAATATGAGGTGCAAAGGAACTTAGCATTTTGAAGAAAGCTAAATAAGGCAAACATGCGAGAGTATAAAAGGTGACAAAAGAGGCCCTGGATGAAGTAATTGTGTTTATTTTAATTCTGAGTTTAACTGAAAAATACTGAAATATTTAAATCAATAAAAAGAGGACATTGCAATATATTTCACAGTTGTTCTACCTAAGGAACAATGTGATTGTGTTTATGGCTATGCCTTATACTAGTGTCATACAAAATAAGGTAGCTTTTACTATAAACATTTTCCCCCCCAACAAACACACTATAGAAATTATTCTCTTTCTTTGTTTCTTTGTTTCTTTGTTTCTTTCTTTCTTTCTTTCTTTTTTTCTTCTTTCTTTCTTCCTTTTTTTTTGTCTTTGTGTTAATCCTCACCTGAGAATATTTTCCATTGATTTTTAGAGAAAGTGGAAGGGAGAGAGAGAGAAACATTGATTGGTTGCCTCTCACATGGGCTCTTGGTACATGTCCCTGACTAGAATCGAACCCAGGACCCTTCAGTCTTCAGGTTGATGCTCTGTCCACTGAGAAAAACTGGAAAAAAAAAAGTGAGACTCTTCGTTATTGTGTCTCAAGAATTTTCCAAAGAGCACTGAGAAAGAAGGATGCTTTAACACTACACTTCCAGAAAGAGTCCTGGGTAAACCTGATTCTGAATCATTTGATTCTAAATAATAGATGCTAGAAAATTTTATGACAGGATATTAATTATTCATTTGGATAATTTAAATTGATTTCAAATTATACTATATCATTTTCTATTAAATTTCAATCAGACTGCAAGGAATCCATTAAATTCCAAATCATTATCATTAATTTTCATTAAGATGCATGGACACTAAATACATTCCACCTCTTAAACTCAATATTTCAAGGATCCATTTGATCAAATTACTGTGGCTATGAGTCAGATCTTGCCTTCTGCCCTTCATAAATAACAATAGTTTTGTATCAGAAGGCCAGTCTGCATGTGCTGATATTGTTGAATTACTATTGTGTTAGACTTACTGTTTAACACCCTTTATTTTGGCATGATTGACATATAACAAACTACACATATTTAAAGTGTTCAAATTGATGAGTTTCAACATTAATGTATAACTACTAGACAATAACCACAGTCAAGATAATGAGGATATGCATCATTTTCAAAAGTTTCCTAGCAGCTCTTTGGAACCCCTCCACCCAGTCTATCTTGCTGTCACCCCAACCTCAATCTCACAAATTTGTAGGCCATCAATGATCTGACATTTAGATTAGAATGCATTTTCTAAAGTTTTATGGTTTTTTTTCACTCAGCCTAATTATTTCAATATTCATCAATGTCGATGTGTGCCTTAATGGTTCATTCATGTTTTATTGCTAAGCACTATATATACACTTAATGGCCAGATTATTATGCATTCAGAAATCATAATCTGGCCACTCAGTATATATGTGTGTGTGTGTTTATATACCCTATCTAATAAAGAAGGAATATGCTAATTGACTGCCACACCCTCAAAGATGGCAGCACCCACAGCCACAAGATGACAGCACCCAGTCTCCTCAGCCCCTGGTGGTCAGAGTGTATCATAGCAACCAGTTAGTTGTTCCTCCCTTTGGTCTGTTTGCATGTTTGCCTATTAGCCTTTTATTATATGATGCGTGTGTGTGTGTTTGTGTGTGTGTGTGTGTGTGTGTGTGTGTGTGTGTGTAATCACACTGTGTTTATCCATTTACCTATTGACCAATATTTGGGTTGTCTTAGTATTTGTCTATTACAAGTAAGACTGCCATTAACATTCATGTGTAAGTCTTTGCATTGAGTGGAATGGCTAGATCACATTATAAGTGAATGACTAACTTCTTTGTGGTAAAATACACATAACATAAAATTGACCATTATAATCATTTCTAAGTGTACAAAATTCAATGGCATTAAGAGCACCCTTGTTTTCCAACCATCACCACCATCTATCTCCAGAACTTTTTCATCTTATCAAAATAAAACTTTGTATTCATTAAAAATACCTCCTGTTCCTCCTCCTCTAGCCTCTGGCAGTTACCATTCTACCTATTTCTCTATGAATTTGACTACCTTCAGTAAATTGTATAAATAAATTACACAATATTTGCCCTTTTGTGCTCGATTTATTTCAATTAACATAATGCTTCAAGGTTTATCCATATTGTAGCATGTGTCAGAATATCATACCCCACATTTTATTTATCCATTCATCTGTTTGATGGATATTTGGGTTGTTCCACTTTGGGCTATAATGAGACTAGTGCTGTCAACATTAATGTACAAAGGTTTTGAGTCCAGGCTTTCAATTCTTGGGGTATAAACCCAAAAATACAATTGATGAATCATGTGATAACCCTATGTTCAATTTTGGGGGGAGAACTACCCTATTGTTTTCCACAGAGGTTGTACCATTTTATATTCCCACCAGCAATGTACAAGAGCTCCAATTTCTCCTAAATGTCTAACATTAAAAAAAAAAAATCTGCCAAACTGTTCTTTTTAAAAAAACTGAATTTATTGGGGTGACATTTGTAAATAAAATTATATAGCTTTCAGGTGTATAATTTTATAATATTTTTATATGTATATTGTATTATGTGTTCACCACCCCAAGTCAAATTTCTAAACATATCATTATATGTTCCAACTAGTACTCCCTGTTTCTGTGAATCAATGCAAACACTTGGTTTGATAATTTTGTTTTTCTTTTAAATTACTCTAATAGATTCTAATAGGTGTGTAATGGTATTTTATACTTGTTTCAATTCACATTTGCCTAATGACTAATTGAGTATCTTTGTATGCATTTGTTTGTGCAGTAGGCTGACATAATCATTCC
>JAAGEH010000125.1:1868585-1927239 GCA_011751065.1 Lasiurus cinereus | reverse complement strand
GTCACTGAAAATAAGGCAACTAAGCACAAATTCCTGACGGATGGGGAATAGGGAATGATTATGTCAGCCTACTGCACAAACAAATGCATACAAAGATACTCAATTAGTCATTAGGCAAATGTGAATTGAAACAAGTATAAAATACCATTACACAACGATTAGAATCTATTAGAGTAATTTAAAAGAAAAACAAAATTATCATTCAAGCTCAACAGAGAGGCTTTTGCAGTTTTACAAGTCTTGTATCATAAGGCTGATTCCAACACAGAAGTTCTCCCGGCATAGTGAAAATGCAGAGACAAAGGAACAGATCACAAACAAAAGAAATGGAGGAAAACAAATGATTGGATATAGAGTTCAAAACCACGCTTATAAAGTTTTTCAAGAATTTCCTGGAAAAGGTGGATAAATTTAGTGAGACCCAAAAGGAGATGAAAAAGGACCAACTAGAAACTAAACATACACTGACTAAACTAAAAAAATATTATACAGAGACCTAAGAGCAGACTAAAGGAATGCAAGAATCAAGTCAAAGATTTGAAATACAAAGAAGCAAAAAACATTCAACTGGAAAAGAAAAAAATAAAAAGAATCCAAATATGTGAAGATAGTGTAAGGAGCCTCTGGGACAACTTTAAGCATACCAACATCAGAATTATGGGAGTGCCAGAAGAAGAGAGAGAGCAAGATACTGAAAACCTATTTGAAGAAATAATGATTGAAAACTTCCCCACCTGGTGAAAGAAATGCTTACAAGTCCAGGAAGCACACAGAACCCCAAATAAAAGGAATCCAAAAAGGGCCACACCAAGACACATCATAATTAAATTACCAAGAGCAAAAGACAAAGTGAGAATATTGCCGACACTGGTTTGGCTCAGTGGATAGAGCGTTGGCTTGCGGACTGAAAGGTCCCAGGTTTGATTTCAGTTGGGGGCATGCATGTACCTTGCTTGTGGGCACATCTCCACAGTGGGGCATGGAGGAGGCGGCTGATCGATGTCTCTCTCTCTCATCGATGTTTCTGACTATCTCTCTCCCTTCCTCTCTGTAAAAAATCAATAAAATATATATATTTTTAAAAGTGAGAATATTAAAAGCAGCAAGATAAAAAGAGTTAATTACCTACAAGGGAGCACCCATATGATTGTCAGCTGATTTCTCAATAGAAACTATGCAGGCCAGATGGGAGTGGCAAGAAATATTCAAAGTGATCAATAGCAAGAACCTACAACCAAGATTACTCTACCCAGCAAAGCTATCATTCAGAATTGAAGGGCAGATAAAGAGCTTCACAGATAAGCGAAAGCTAAAGGAGTGCATCAACACAAAACCAGTATTATATGAAATGCTGAAAAGTACTCTTTAAGAAGAGGAAGAAGAAAAAGGTAAAGGTAAAAATTATGAACAACAAATATATATTTATCAACAAGTGAATCTAAAAATCAAGTGAATTAAAAATCTGATGAATAGAATAAACTGGTGAATATAATAGAATCAGGAGCACAGAAAGAGAGTGGACTGACAATTCTCAGGGGGAAAGGGGTGAGAGGGGTATAGGGAGAGACTGGACAAAAATCATACACCTATGGATGAGGACAATGTGGGGGGAGGTAAGGCTAGAGGGAGGGGTGGAAGCCAGGTGAAGAGGAGTTATGGGGGGAAAAAATGTAATAATCTGAACATAAAGATTTATTAAATTAATTAATTAATTAATTAATTAATACAGAAGATAACAAATGCTGTGGAGGTTGTGAACAAAAGGAAATCCTTATGCACTATCTGTAGGAATGTAAATTGATGCAGCCACTGTAGAAATAAGCAGGAAGTTTCCTCAAAAAATTAAAAATAAAGTCACAATTCTACTTCTATATATATATCCACACACATAAATTACTATTCAAAGAGATATCTTACCCTCATCTTCCTGCTGCTTAGTTTACAATGGCCAAGACACAGAAAAAAACCTAGGTGGTCATCAAGAGATGAATGAATAAAGAAAATATAGGGAGATGATAGATAGATAGATAGATAGATAGATAGATAGATAGATAGATAGATATACTGGAGTACCTACCGTTTAGCCATAAAAAAAAGAAAATCCTGTCATTTTCAACAACATGGATGGACCTTGAGGGCATCATTTTAAGTGAAAGAAGTAAGACAGAGAAAGACAAACATCATATGATCTCATTTATATGCAGACTCTAAAATCAATTTAAATCAAACAAAATACTCATAGAAAAAGAGATCATATTCCTGGTTACCAGACTGGAGGCAGAGGGTAGGAAGGAGGACTTGGGGGAGGGTGATCAAAAGGTACAAACTTCTAGTTTTGAGATAAATAAGTACTAGAGTATAATGCACAATGTGACCAGTATAGTTAACACTACTATATACTATATTTAAAGGTTACGGAGAGAATAAATTCTAAAAGTTTTCATCGCAAGAAAAAAGTTATTTTCCTTTTTTACATATGAAGTCATGGATGCTAACTAAACTTATTGTGGTGATAATTCCACAGTATATGTAAGTCAAGACATTGTTCTGTACTCCTTAAACTTATACAGTTCTTATTAATTATATCTCAATTAAAACTGAAAGAAAATGATTTGGAATAAAAGCAACTGTGTAAGAAGTGAATGACTTGGTGTGTTCAAGAGAGAGAAGAAACAACATGATTGACACATAATGAGCAACTGGGAGGAGGGTCTCAGGTATGCCATGTCCCTGAATCCAATGAAAAATCTTTGGTGGGGTGGAACTAATAGAGTGATAACCTCTTATTTCTAATTACTTTTGTTTTCCTTTTAAAAAAGATTATACCAGCTTCTATGTGGACAGTGAATAGTAGGAAGACAAAGTAATGGAGGAGGAGGAGGAAAAAGAAGAGGAGAAGGAAAAAAAAAAGCAGAAAGAGAAAAAGGAAAAGGGGAAGAGGAAGAAAACCCTGTCTGTGGGCTATAGCAGAGTCTTTAGAGAGATAATAACAAAAGAACATACATGAGTAAAGCCTGCTGGATATCATTCCAAGGAAATGGTGTGGTCCTTAGCAAACTAAAGAATCTATTTCTATGTCCAGTGCTAGCCAATTGTTGTTACTTTAAATATAGGCCCAATTTTGCCAGCTGTTATCATTTTTCAAGGGTCCAGACATCCAGATTTTTAAGTTATCCTAATTTTAAATATTGAATGGATGCCACAAAATGTGGGAAAGGTTAATAATGAGGACCAATAGTTGTAGTCCTAGATATCCACAGGATGGTGAGGACCTGTGAAAAGAGAGACTAAAATTTTTGTATTATGATTTTGGGTGAATAAAAACTCACAGGAGTACACAATGGGGTCAGGAAAGGCTTCATTAGAGAGGTTTGTTTTGATCCTGCAGGCTGTGTGTTCTAAGGGGAAAAAGCATAATGAGGAGGGGGATTTAAAGAGAAGGTATGATATGAGCCAAAGCAATGAGATTTGAAAGCTCAGGAGGTATTGGGGGGAAGAGGAGTCAACTTTGCCAGCACCAGGAGTTTGATGATAATGGAGCAGACGTAAATCCAGCTGGAAAGGTAGATTGAGGTCAAAGGCATTCATTTGAGCAGCTTTGGACTTCAATCCAGAAAAGCTGCAATCAAACTCCACATTTTGTAAGATATAGTCAGGAAGTCATGATTCAACGATTTAGTTTTATCAGAGATCGTTGCATTAGGTATCTAACTTAACTGAAAGAAGGGCAAGAGAACTTACTGGAGAAACATCTAGTTGTTATCATCAGTGATTTTTCCTAATGGGCATAATTTCTGGGTATGCATCTTTTTTATAAATGAACATTTCTCCCCTCTCCTTAGTGTCAGGAAGATGTTTATATATATATATATATATATATATATAGGTGCCACCATTGTAATAAATAGTCCAAAGTGCTTGATTAGAGGCAACTTTAATCCCTTTTTCAAAAACAGCAGAGAAAACTCCCAGGATTAGAAAAGCCCATCACCTTTCCATGCCATGAATGCTCTTGACCTAGTAGCATTTATAAGCAGGAGTAAGTGACGGGGACCTAAAATAGGCCTGTTATTCAGGATCCAGTCGCCCTCCTTTGACTGTGAAGACTAAAGCTGTCTATCATAGTATTTCTTCTAAAAAGGGGAGATCTGTCAAGCACTGAGTCATCATGCCTGGTCCTACTGGCCACAAGATACCTGGCAACTTGGAGATGGCCCTAATAGTTAACAACTTCAGCTACTGTCTGCAGTGCAACCAGCTTGTCTTAGACAGTGAGGCTGTATGAGTCATGTTCCCCAAATCACCCTGTTTTGTCAGGTCCCCTCGGCCCTCTGACATGACTAATGGAGCGCTGCCATAATCCATTTCTTCTGCCTCCACCTCCTTTGCTTGGTGTATAAGGCAGGTGATCAGTCCTGAGAAGCTGCAATGTAATCATTGTCAGGGAATGGGAAGATGAGAAATAGTCACAGGTAGTCAGTCACCTAGCTGCATTTTCTTAGCCATGTAAGGCTTTATAAAGTAGGTGACAAGAAATATAAGAAATATAAATACATTGATGCATTAATTCTGATTCTAGATACCACTACAATTTGTATCTAAATAGTAACTTCCTGTGCAGAGTGGGATTTACCTCTTAAATGAAAATGACATTCTCTCAGTCATGGTCACTTGCTAATTCCCTCTAATTAGATCTTTTAATGAGGCTCCTAAAACAGTTCAGGAGGCGGATGTTAAAATAACATGTAAGCAGACCAAGGCATCTTCTCTCCGCCCCCCCGCAACCCCTCCAGTGCTCTCTCTCTCTCTCTCTCTCACATTCCCACACCTTTCCCCACCCTCTTCTAACCCCACCTCATGCTCTCTCTGAAGCACACCCTCATGCTTCTCTCTGAAGCCTTTCTCCTCTCCTTTCCCCAGGCATGTATATTCTTGCTTTCTCCTAAATTCCAAGAGCCCTTCTTTTGCTCCTGTAACTTGTTTCCTGAGTCCCTGCAGCCCAGCTGGCTCACTTCTTCCATGGGAGATGGCAGCAGGGTTAGGGGATGGAGGGGGGGGCAGGGAATGTAGGCAGAATGAAACATGCATCTAAAAAGGTCATAAACAGAAAAATCTGAGATGACAGAAGAGGATGAGAAGGCAGAGGAGTGTACTAATAATTCTGTTCTTAAAACCTATGACTGTGTCAATAGCTGTGACTCAAGGAGTTGGTTTCCCAGCCTTTACGGAGAAGATTGAGAGAAGGTTTGGAGATGCTGGAACAATATATTTTAAAACACTTCCCAGCACTGTATTAACAATAAATCCAACCTTTATCCATCTCTGCTATATATTAAATCCTAAAATGAACTATGCTTTAATGTCTTCACATGACAAGAATGTGTTGTTAACCTACAGTTTCTACTACCTCCTTGGGGCAGGAAAAATAATGCCCCTCCCCCAAAGGTGTTCACACCCTAATCCCTGGAGCCCATGGATATGTCTATAGCATGGAGAAGGATATTTGAGATTGTATGTGGAATTAATGTTGCTAATCATCTGGCCCTGAGATGGGGAGATTATCTTGGATGATCTGGATGGACTAAATGTCACAAGGACTCTCTTAAGTGGAAAAGGAAGGCAGAAGAGAGAGTGTTGAAGTGATACAATGTGAGAATATCTGGATAAGCCATTACTAAATTTGAAGATAAAAGGAATAGTGTGAGATGGAAGAGGGGCATAGCCTTTACAAGTTGGCAAAGGCAAAAAAAAAAAATTCTTCCCTAGAAGAATTCTTCCCTTTAAGAAAGAAAGAAATACAGCTCTGTCAGCATCTTGATTTAGCTCAGTGGGATTCATTCATCTTCTGAGATCCATACCATAAAATAGTAACTTGATATTGTCCTAAGCCAATAATTTTGTGGTTGTTAGTTACAGCAGCAACTGAAACTCACACACTCCTACTTCTACTGATGGGAATCTGTATTATAGTGTCATTGGTAAGTTTTCTGGAGCCAAAGTACTTCTAAGGAGAGATTTTTAATAAATTCTCGTATAGAGTTAGAGTAAAAGGATGTCTAATTGTTAGACCCCTCTGTAGGCTCAGCACACACTGTCCTGCAGGCACATGGGACTGTTATTTTGTGATCAGGTCATGTGTTGGCACATTCTGTTCACTGTCCTTATGCCTGGAATTTCTTCCCACCCACTTGTTCTGACCATTACCTCTTTGTGCCCAGCAACCTTCAATTTGTCATTGAAGGTCCATGTCAAATGCCACCTACTGCATTGGGGTAAAGATCAATGTATCAATGTTATATGTCTAAATGTTTTTCTTAACTAGAAATTTAGATTTTACCTTCTGATTTTAAAGGAAATTAAAACATTTTCTTGGAGCCCTAAAAATATGTGGACTCTGGGTCCCACACTCATACCTATTGAATCAGTCAGTCCTGGCTGCTGCACAAGTCAACAAGACTAAAGCTCTTGGAGCTGGGACAGTGGTCAATGACATCTCCATACAATACATGTTTTTTATTTTTTTTAAGTTTTCTTGTAGATTGTATTATATTTGGCTAACTATATAGTTAGCATGGTGCATAATTTATTTCCATAAGAAAGTTTCTTAGTGTTGTAATGTATGTATTGAGCAATGCCTAGGTCACATCAAAGTGCCAAGCCATCCTAAATGCTACAGAAAAAAAAAATCACAAATTGTAGACATTCCACAAATGTTTGTCCACCATATTAATAAGCAAAAAAAAAAAAAAGAAAATTTAAGGAAGTGAATTATATTCTGTCTTAAAATCTTTGAAAGTAAGTTTTGCTCCAAGATTTTCTAGACAGAGTCCCCCTCTTTATTTTTAAATATTTTTAAAAATATATTTTATTGATTTTTTTTTTTACAGAGAGAAAGGGAGAGAGATAAAGTTAGAAACATGGATGAGAGAGAAACATCTATCAGCTGTCTCCTGCACACTCCCTACTGGTTATGTGCCCGCAACCAAAGTACATGCCCTTGCCCAGAATTGAACCTGGGACCTTTGAGTCCACAGGCCAATGCTCTATCCACTGAGCCAAACCTGTTAGGGCCAGAGCTCCCCCTCTTTAATTCATTCATCAGAAATGTTCTTCCTCCTGAGAATCCTGTGTAGGACTTGGACTCCATAATGATGCCCCACAGTGTTTCTAGTTGTTCACCTTCTTCACTATCTAGCAATTACCACCCAAGTGACCTTTACTTGGTGAGGAAGGCACTTCAATCACTCAGAATCTAAGATAACGAAAAGTTCAATCATTTTAGTTTCTTTTTGATGTACTGGGTGGGCAATTAAAAGCAGGCTACATCTATCCCTACCCCAGTAGGGATAAATCAGGTCAAATCAGTAGTTTCTCCTCCATTAATATGAAATTACTCTACTGCATATTATAGGAACATAAGTCCTTGAGTCAGCTGGACAATTTATGTACATTGCCTAAGTTTCATTGAGAACATGTAATGAAAAATAGAGAATTCATTAACTTTGGGACCATATGTTTGGGGAGGGAGAGAGTACATATATTTAATAGCTTGAAAAGAAAGATTTGGTCATTATTTTCATATTCATATTTATCAATGAATTGTTTCAAAATGGTGTCTAGGAAACAAAATCTGGCAGAGTTTCTTAAGGTGATCTGATCTCACTACGTTGCATGTGTCCTTTTAAACACAGATCTGGTCTCCTACCTCCCTGACAGGTCCCATCCACAGTCATAGCTGGGATGTCCTCTTCTTGGCTCTCAGAACCTGTTTTTCATGAGGTATCTTGAGCCTCATCAAACCGAATGGTAATCTGTGTTCTGTCATCCAGATTGAGCATTTTTAGATAGGAGATAGTATCTCATTTCATCATCCAATTTCCATCTCTAAGCAGAGTCTTGCACATAGGAGATACTAAAAAAATATTAGATAAATAAATAAGTGCATAAATGAAACCTGAATAAACTAAAATTCCACATTTATATACATGATCACCAGAATGATGCCTATAAGGTTGTATTCAGCCTATATAATATATTGCACAATTGCATTTCTTTCAGTTGTGGTTCTCAACTGTCAATAGGTTTATTAATTGTGTTGGTAGCTTTAAAATCCAAGCTCCTGAATTTCCTCAGAATTTACTATTTTGGTAGATATGGGGTGGGTCCGCAGGAATCTGCATTTGAAACAATTAAGTCCAATGTCTGATAAATAATTTGAGAAACACTGTTCTAATGTTCTAATTAGCAGGGTCTCCCATGGTGCATCTGGTCAAACATCCAGGTTATAATTCACTTTTTAGAAACAAACCTATTTTATACAGTTAAATAATGATCACAAGAGAGTCTTAAACAATTTAATTGAGTAAATCATGGTACACTGCAGTGACCTGGAAATTTTAGTGTGCTTATAAATCTCTGGGGATCTTGTTAAAAAACAGATTCTCTCAGAGGGAAGACGGGAGGGTGGATGGCGGGGGAGTGATCAATCAAAAAACTTGTATGCATATATATACTAGAGGCCAGCCTGCACTCTCTCCCAGTCTGGAACCCTTTGGAGGATGTCTGCCTGCCATGGAGGAGGCGGGAGAGGCTCCCACCACTGTTGCTGTGCTCTCCAGCCATGAGGTCGGCTGCTGGCTAAGTGGTACTCCCCCTGTGGGAGCACACTGACCACCAGGGGCAGCTCCTGCATCAGAGCAACTGGTTGTTCCTGCCATTTGGTTGATTTACATATTAGCCTTTTATTATATAGGATGCATAACCCAGGTACATAGCCAATAGGATGGTGAAGGCCTGGGGCCAGGGAGGGGGCAGACTAGAAGGGGTCAATGGGGGAAAAAGAAGGCATATGTAACACTTATAACAGTAAAGATTAAAAAACAAAACAAAAATAGAGCTAGTCTGAGGTGGGCTTGGAGTTGTGAATTCTAAAAGATTATCAGGTCTGGCTCTTAAGCTGACAAACTACCTATCTCCCAGTGGCATTTAGGCAATATACATGAATGCATACTGAGGCTTCTGGGACATGGAACACAACACACTCTGAGTAGCAAAGATATACAGCAACTTTCTGTAAAATGTGATACCTGACACACTAGTCTTACAAGATGCAACTCATTAAAAGTGTTCCTTGGACAAGCCTTTTGAATGCTACATGCTGTAACTCACTTTGAAAATATTCAAATACACTGTCATATATATTAGAAGTTGTGACAAGTCATGGAACACATTGCCACACTTTTAAATTCATCAAAGTTACTTTTTAAGCAACACAATCCCAGGTGATTGCATTACCTAGTGTATAGGACATTTTTTGTGTCACTCAGAGCTTCTCAGTCCCACCCCTCCTCTGACCACTGCTGTAGCCACTATTTCCTGTTGGCCTCCCTTCCCTCAGATGCTCCCTGATGGCATCAAGTTGGGCCAGCACCATATCCTAGCTACTTCCTGCCCAGGGGATGTGGTGCAGACCCAAAATGCTGCTGCAAGAGACCCCAGTTGGAACCTGCTTGGCCCATCCAGCAGGGCAACCCAGAGGAGCAGAGTAGTTAGTATAACGGGTCACCCTTCTCCAAAGAGAGAGGGATGAAATGGTCCTACTTTCACCCCCAGGTGAGCCATTGTTAAGACATAGTTACTAAGACTCCTCAGAAGTTTCTATAGGGGCAAACACCAGACACCAGTACAGGTATCCAACTTGGTAACACATCTTTGTCCCCTTCTCTGTAATTCTACCCTTTCCCTTATTCCAACTCTGGATTCATTTCCCAAATAAACTGGCATGAAATGTGGCTACTCTGAATTAAGTTGTGCTATACATATAAAATATACATCTTATTTCAAAGACTTTGTATTTTCATAATTGTAAAACCTTTTTAATTAATTTACTAGATTGATGACATGGTATGTTCAAATAATAGTTTTAATATATTTAGTTGTGATACTGTAATTTATAATACCAAATACATATTTGGTGTTCATCTCATTCCTGGCACAGAGCTTCTAAAACCCTTGGAATTTCCTAAGTGATAAAAATGATAAAGGTGAAAGGTGTGTATTTTGTTGTTCAAAACAAGCCCCTTTCCCATACACCTGAGTTTCCCATACACCTAGTGATTGAATCTATCATGACTAGGTAATGAAGCCTCCATGAAAACCCTGAACTATAGGATTTTGGAGAGCTTCTGGGTCGCCAAACACAAGGAGGTGCTGGGAAGGTGACGGGTCAAGATAGCTCCATCCTCTTCCTATACCTTGCCTTCTACATCCCTTCCACCTGGCTGTTCCTGAGTTTTATAATAAACTGATAATCTAGTAAGTACACTGTTTTCCTGAATTCTGTGAGACATTTTAGTAAATTATTAAACTTGGAGTTTAGGAACATCCAATTTACAGCTGGCTGGTGAGAAGTACGGGTGACAATAGGTACTCAACGTGGACATACTATCGGGTTTAGTGCATGGGCGGGGCAGTCCTATGGGACTGAACACTTAACTTGTAGGGTCTGTGCTAACACCAGGGAGTTAATGTGTTGGAGAACCGCTTGATGTGGGAAAAAGCCTACACACATCCGATATCAGAAGAACAGAGAGTAGAGTCGATTATGGAAGAGGTTTGTTTTTTTCTTTCATCAGTTAAATAAAATATTACTATCAAAATATGTTTTCTTTTTAATTTAAAAAATAGATTTTTATTGATTTCAGAGAGGAAGGGAGAGGGAGAGAGAGCAACATCAATGATGAGATAGAAACATTGATCAGCTGCCTCCTTCAAGCCGTCCACACTGGGGACCAAACCCGCAACCCCAGTATATGGTCTAACTGGGAATCAAACTGGGACCTCCTGGTCCATAGATGGATGCTCAATCACTGCGCCAAGCCAGTCAGCCTTTACCTTTTTTTTAAAATAATATAGCTACTAGAAATTTAAAATTACACATGTGGATTGCATTTATGTTGGATAGCACCATTATCAACTTCCTGAACCAGACCACATCTTTCCAGAAATTCACCCCCTCCCTTTTAATTTAACTTGTGATTAGAATGCATGGAATCGAAGACTGGACTGGTATATCTGCTAGGACAGCAGATAAAAGTCAATTATGTAACCTTTCATTTTATCTCCATTTATGCTCATTCAACTAGCTGACAAGAGAAAAATTCCCAGATGTCCTAAATTAAATTACAAAAGGCTGGAGGGTGGGAAGGAGCATCAAGAGAGGTTAATCAGTTAACAGAGCCCATAGGCAAGGAAAGATGCTGATACTCCTGAATGTAGGTTAAACTTGGAATTAACTCCCAGGTGACTATTTCTGAGATTGTCTAGAGAGAACAGTAGACCACCTAAAGCCACCACCATATTTTGCTTACAATTGAATTCTCCAGATTGCCCACAACCAAGCCAAAAGCAGTGCGTAGTTCTTCCTTATGGAGCATAAACAGAGCCCAGAACTCACCCATCTCACCTTCTATTGCCCCTTTCATCTGTACCAAAGTACCAAACCTAAGTTTTTTCAATACAACTTACATCTCTTCCCCAAAATTCATTGTACAAAAGGGTCCCATCAGCACCAAAGCATCTAGGAAGTTTGTCTTCTCCATCTAGCCCTGCTGTTGGTGGTTACCACAGCATGCCCCAGGACCTGGTCCTTTTTCTGGTTAGCATGTAGCTCCATAAACCTGTCTTTCAGAAAAATTTCTGTCCTGGAAATTTTTGTTGAACATAGAATTAACTGAGTAATTGGGGAGTACAAAGTCAAATCATAGCTCACAGTCATTCTCTAGGTCAGTGGTTCTCAACTCTGGTTGCAAATTAGATTTAACTGTACAGCTTTTCAAAAAATTCTGATAACAGCCCTGGGTGGTGTGGCTCAGTTGGTTGAGTTTCTATTCATGCACCAAAAGGTCGAAGGTTCAAGTTCTAGCCAGGGCACATGCCTAGGTTGGGGGCGAGATCCTCAGTAGGGGGTGTGCAGGAGGTAGCTGAATCATATATCACTCTCTCCTTTTTCATTTCTCTCTCTAAAATCAATAAAAACATATTTCTTAAAAAACAATCTGATAATGAAAATGCACAGAAGTCTAAGAGAGTCAAAATCGCTGGGGGGGTAGGGCCAGGCATCAGAATATTTTAGGCACTTCCCAGGTTACTGTAATCTGAAGCATGTGGAGAATCAGGAGAAATATGACTATTAATGACAACTGGGGAAGTATCCTTATCTTCCACATAGTTCCTTCTGAGCATCTAAGGCTACGACATTTTGCTCAGTTCCTGTATGATGCTGTTCACTCTTGGTTGGCAAAGTTGACTTGCTGCTCCTGGTGTTGATATTCAGCAAACTTAAACAATAAATTCCATTCTCTCCTGGGTGTGGAAAGAACTTTCCCAACCGCCCATCTTAGTTACTTATTATTAGAATTATTAAAAGCACAATATCAAATTGGTCCCGCTTTATCAACTTTGAATGGTTCCTCTTGATTTTGTTGAAAAATTGTCAGGAAAGGACAGATATTAAACACCAATAATCTCACTATAGAACTGTCAAAAGTTTCATTTTCTTTAATGTACATGGTTATTAGGTATATAGAATTTAGAATTATTTTTATGATGAGAAGTTTTCTTACAGATATCAGTGGCATAGTTTTTGGAAAACACTTCTGAAATTTTAATGTGCGTATGAATTAGCTGGGGAGTCCTGTGAAAAATGCTGATTTTGGTCCTGTAGGTCTAAAACATAGCCTGAGATTCTGCCCCTGGTGATGCTGATGTACTAAGCCACAATCAACAAATTGAGAGGCAAGGTTTAGAGCCCAGGGTATAAATTGAAATGAAAACTGCCAGAATCTGCCAAAACCGGTTTGGCTCACTGGATAGAGCATTGGCCTGCGGACTGAAAGGTCCCGGATTCGATTCCGGTCAAGGGCATGTATCCTGGTTGTGGGCACATCCCCAGTGAGGGGCGTGCAGGAGGCAGCTGATCGATGTCTCTCTCTCTCGTCGATGTTTCTGACTTTCTGTCCCTCTCCCTTCCTCTCTGTAAAAAATCAATAAAATATATAAAAAAAAAAACTGCCAGAATCTGAATGCTTCTCCACCAGTGAATGACCTCAGACAATTCCCTCAATCTTCCAGTTCCTCATTTCCACATCTCTAAAACAAAACAATAGTAACTACCATGAGTATTGAAGGTATTTTATGTATTACAGTTAGAATGTTGAAGCTATAGTATGTACCCAATAAAAGTTATTTTTTGTTTGTTTATTTGAACTTAAAAAAATTGGAGGGGAGTCTATTTTTGTTGATTTTAAGTTACTATATTTTATTATTATCATTATAGTCTAGTTCAGTGGTTGGCAAATCGCGGCTCGCGAGCCATATGCGGCTCTTTGGCCCCTTGAGTGTGGCTCTTCCACAAAATACCACAGCTTGCGCAAGTCAATTTTGAAGAAGTGACATTAGAAGAAGTTTAAGTTTAAAAACACTGGCTCTCAAAAGAAATTTCAATCATTTTACTGTTGATATTTGGCTCTGTTGACTAATGAGTTACCGACTAATGAGTTCAACTGCATACATTTTCAGCTGTCAAATATGTGATCCAGACTGGCTAGTGTTGCTCTGTGGTTGAGCATCAATTGAGTTTATGGTTCAATCCCTCATCAGGGCAAATGCCCGGGTTGGTGACTCAACCCCCAGTGTGGGATGTGCAGGAGGCAGCCAATCAGTGATTCTCTCACCATAGACGTTTCTCTCTCTCTCTTTCTCTCCCTTCCTCTCTGAAATCAATAATTTTATTTAAATGTGACCCCCAGGGGGAAAATAATGTTCCTAGATTTACATGTTCATCTTGTAATGAAGCTAGCCTGGATTTTAACCCAGATTTCCAAATCCTAATTCACTTCTTATTCCTCTAATGGCATTCTATTCACTTCTGAATCACTTTGGACATCTCTCTACTAGAGCCTTTGTTGTGCTTTATGGTAAAACTAGAGGCCTAGTGCACGAATTCAGGGACCTGAGACCAGGTGGGGCTTGACAGGGTACTTCAGGCCATCCTCCCCACGTTGGCACCAGGCCAGGGGAGTTCAGACTGCACACTCCACCCATCAGGGCTTGAAAGGATACCTCAGACTGCAACCCCCTGCCCCAGCACCAGGCCAGGGAACCTGGCCAATGATTGGGGTCAATTGGGGCCAGCCGAGGGGAAGGTCCATGGGAGGTTGGCTGTGAGAGCACACTAATCACCAGAAGGTAGCTCCTGCATTGAGCATCTGCCCCCTGGTGGTTAGTATGCATCATAGTGACAGGTTGACCAGTTGTTCGGCTGTTTGGTGGCTTAGGCATTTATATATATAAATATGTCCAAAAATTCTTGACACTTTCTTCAAAAGATGTGGTCTAATGGTTGAGTGTGAGCTGGAATTAGTGACTCACTTCTATTGAATAGAATAAGGCAGAAATGATGGTAACATGTCAGACTAAGTCATAAAAATCACAGTGGCCTCTTTCTCAGTATCTCTTTGATCACTCACTCTGGGAGAAGTCAGCCGCCATGTCTAGAGGACACCTAAGTAGTTTTATGGAGATACTCACATGCCAGGGAACTGAAGCCTCCTCCCAACAGCTGTCTGGGAACAACATCGAAACTGTAGATATAAACTTGTATGTGAGGAAAACATTAACTGCCATCTCATGAGAGATTCTATGCCACTTAAGTTTCTTCTGAATTCCTTACCCACAGAAAGTATAAGATAATAAATGTTTGTTGTTTTAACTTGCTAAGTTTTTGTGTTAAATTTTTGTGCAACAAGAGATAACTAACAGAGGCACACTACCTTTACCTTTCTCTCTCCTAAGCTCCAAGGGCCCTTCTTTTGCCTCTGTAACTTGTTTGCTGAGCCTACACAGTCCAGATGGCTCACTTCTACTACCCCTGTAACATTCTAAATAAACTTCCTCTTATAATTTGAATTCCTGGGACCAAATTATTTTTTGGCCAAACTCAGGAACCGAGGTCCAATTTTACCTCCAACACCTTTGGTAACAGAACAACACCACAAAGAGCAAAATCTAAATTATGGAAAAATACACAAGAAAAAAAATATCCAGTTTCTTCCACAAATTAATCCTTTCTAATAAAGAAGGGATATGCTAATTGACCACCACTCCATCACAAAGATGACTGCCCCCACAGCTAAGGCCAAGTTCCCTTAAGGAGCCTTAACAAGCAATCAGTAGGGACCTGAGGCTCTGCCCTCACCCACCCCCGGGAGGCTTTGACAGGGGACCTCAGGCTGCAACCCCTTCCCCTAGTGCCAGGCCAGGGGACCTGAGGCCATACCCCCCACCAGGTGGGGATTGATAGGGGACTCAAGGCTGTGCCCCCACCCTGGCACTAGGCTGTGGGATCTCAGACTGCACCCCCCACTTGTCAGGGCTTGATAGGGTACTTCAGGCTGCAACCTCCACCTCAGCACCAGGCCAGGGGATCTGAGGCTGCGTCCCCTTGCCTGGCAAGGCTTAATAGGGGACCTCAGGCCATTCCCCCCATCCAGTGGGGCTTCATGGGGGACCTTAAGGTACACCCCTAGTGCTGGGTCAGGGGAACTCAGGCCATGCTACCACCTAGTGGGGCTTGATGGAGGATCTGAGGCTGTGCCCCCTGCCAGTGGGACTTGAGGAAGGACCTCAAGGCATTGCCCCCCACCCCAGTCTGGGCTGGGGGACCTCAGGCCATAACCCCCATCCTGGCACTAGGCTAGGGGACCTTTGGCTATGCCCCCTGCAGAGGAGGGTTTGACAAGGGTGAGACTGGCCAGGTTTGGATCTAGTCCAATGGGGTAGGCTGGCTGGGTCTGAGTCTAACGTGATTTTGAGGTACATGGGGATGGGCGGGGACTTGACTCTGGGTCCCGTGGTGAGCACTGGACTCTGACAGGAGGAAGGTTTTCATATACATTTTACTAATGTTCTTTCATCTCTGATACTTCTATTATAGAGAAAGGGAAAATAGCAATATTAAATTATTTCCTCTATTTAATCCCCTTTTTAATGGGCATGAATTTTGTGCACCAGGTCACTAGTTATAAAATAAATAAATGAAGGAAGGGAAAGAAGGGCGGAGGGAAGAAGGGAAGTAGGGAAGGAAGGAAGGAGGGAAGGAGGGAGAGATAGTAATAGATTTAAAAAAAAGAAAGATTTTTGCCCTAGCTGGTTTGACTCAATGGATAGAGCTTTGGCCTGTGGACTGAAGGGTCCCAGGTTCAATTCCCATCAAGGGCATATGCTGGGGTTATGAGCTTGATCCCCAGTAGGGGGCATGTAGGAGGCAGTCGATCAATGATTCTCTTTCATCATTAATGTCCCTCTACTTTTCTCTCTGAAATCAATAAAAACATGTTTAAAAATAAAAATAAAAAGACTTTCAAATATAGCAACCAATTGCAAAATATTATTTTTATTTGGCTCTCAATTCAAACAAACTCTTAAAAGAGAGGAAAAAATAGATATATATTTAAGCCACTAAAAAAAGTATGAAAATATTAGGAAAATTTAACTTTGACTATATATTTGACACTGATTAGGAATTACAATGCCTGGTTATATTTTTTTAGAGTTGCAGTTAGAGAAATCCACTAAAATTATTACAGATAAAATAATATACCTGGAGTTTGCATCAAAATAAGGCAAAGGGAGGAGAGGAACAAAAAAAGAAGAGTATAAACATTATACATTTTGGGTGATGGGTATATGGGTTTCACTAAATATTATATTCCACTGTTATATGTAACTAGAGGCCCAGTGCATGGATTCATGCACCGGTGGGGTCCCTCCACCTGGTCTGTAGGTATCAGGCCAAAACCAGCAGTCCAGTCTGACATCCTCAGAGGGGTCCCAGAGTGTGAGAGGTCACTCTGCAAAGTTGCTGTCACTCAGTAGCTTTTGCATTGAGTGTCTGCCCCCTGGTGGTCTATGTGTGTCATAGCTACCAGCTGATGGACGGGTTGACCAGCCGCTTAGGAATGCAATATATATAACTGTTCATTATTATTCATATATATAATTAAAAAACAACAACTGTTCATATATATGAATAATAATGAACAGTTGTTGTTTTTTAATTTGGAGATTTCACATAAACCTCCAGGTTTTAAAACCAAGATCAAGGTTTAGGCTGAGACCTCTCCTGTGGATAGACCACCCTAATGTTGACCATGACCGAAATGCTTTCTGTTATGTTTGTTTGATCATCTTCACTCATGTACTGTATTTTCCTGGGCACTCAATGCATTTGTTACTAGAAAGGGGACCTGGCTTGAACTGGTCTGCCTAAGGCCAGCCTGTATGTAGTGTGTGGGTTCTTGACCTTGCATTGATCTGTAGGAAATCTTTTTTTCTGCAGCACCAATTTGAAAACCCAAAGTGTCTACAGTACTCTAGTTGCTGGGAAAAAAAAATACAGCTCAAGTGAACTCAGAGGCAGGGTTAATCTGATTCTGCAGTTAGGCCTTCTTCCATGGTTAATCCAAAAGCTTTATTTTGGAGAAGAGCTCTCTCTTAGGAAGCTTCATTTGCAAGACAAAGGACAGGAAAAAATCGTTCACATATGCCCAAATGGCTGACTTGCTATTTTCTAAGGCTTTTATAGAAGCTCAAAAATAAAATAATACCTTTCCCACTGTTTATATTACAGATTCACTTAATATCTTAATATCTCCTTTTAATCCTTCAAGACTGAAGAGAGAAGACTCCCATTATCATACACATGGCTCCCAGTATAGGTAACTATCTTTTTTCTGTTTTTTAGGTTTGCATTAAATTGTTAGTCAATTATTGAAATGAGTTCTTGGTGTTTTAAATGGATTCCATTTTGGATAAAACAGAGTTTAGCACTCTAAAACCATTGCCGATTAGTGAAAGAGATAATTACTCTGATTGTTCTCTGCATTAATGCAGAGGAAAATGCAGAGTCTAAAAATTGTAAATAAATAAATAAAGCATATCCTGGTGATCCTATACCACCAAAAATATAAAATGCTCATTTAAAAATTAAGATATCAAATGGAACAACTTATAAATACTTTTAAAAAGAAAACCTGTCTCCCTTGCTGGTTTGGCTTAGGGGATAGAGCAGTGGTTCTCAACCTTCCTAATGCCACGTCCTTTTAATGCAGTTCCTCACGTTGTGACCCCAAACCATAAAATAAGCAATGAAAATAATTTTCTGGTTGGGGGTCACCACAACGTGAGGAACTGCATTAAAGGGACGTGGCATTAGGCAGGTTGAAAACCACTGGGATAGAGGGTCAGCCTGCGGACTAAAAGGTCCTGGGTTCCGGTCAAGGGCACATGACAGGCTTGTGAGCTTGATCCTCAGTAGGGGGCAGCCAATCAATGATTCTCTCTCATCATTGATGTTTCTAGCTCTCTCTCCTTTCTCCTTCCTTTCTAAAAATCAATAAAAATATATTTAAAAAGAAGAAAACTTGTCACTAAGAACATTAAACTAGAGATTAATCAATTAGCTAATGGTGATAAAAGCTATTTTTCTTATATTATGGATAGTTATTTTATATGTGGGGTTTCAATTAGATCCACATTAATAATATTAATCATTATTATTGATAACATTATATATATGTGTGTGTGTGTGTGTGTGTGTGTGTGTGTGTGTATGCCAGGCACCTTGGAAGCATGTATATTGATCATCTCATGTAATTCACATAACAATTCTAGAAATTAGTTATGATTATTAACCCTTTCCCCAACATTTTTGTCAAATAAGAGAACCAAGGTATGGGAAGTTAACCTTCATAAAATGCCGAGGTAACCAGGAGGGTAAACCTAATTATTCTGACTCTAGAGTCTCCTTGTACCTCCTGGATAGTTTCTCCTACACTAGGTATCATCCAGGTGATTTGAGGGACCTGGGAGACCCTTTCTCCCCCTGATTCTGCTTCTGAATTATTTTTCTTGACTGTTCAATGTCACAAACAAGGGGAGGAGTGGGGAGTAGGGAGGAGTTTCTTGTTTATTTGTTTCTGCATTTTCTGTCTTTTCTATTGTCCCAATGATGGGGAACATAAAAATACATTTTTGAGAGGGGGCTAACAATGTGAATCTTTACCTAGTTAATCAGTATCCCTAATGCAACACACTCCCCCTTCCTTAATTATCTGGTCTTGCAAGACCGGTTTACCTAAATACTCCCATTTTACAGAGGCCATAAACTATGAACAATGTCCAGAGGAGGTTATCAGTACTGGCACCAGGCCAGGCCTTTAGGTATGGTCTCATGGCCCCCATCCCAACACACAAAAGGTCCAGAAGTCTGATCCATATTTTGGGGACAAAGAAACCTTAGGTTATAAAGAGAAAACTTCCTCTATATTGGCTTGCTCAGGATTTGGAAACAGGCTCCTCTGAGTCACAGTACTAGTACATCTGGAAATAAATGTTTTTTCCTGTATCTCTGAGTACTTCTGTGTGTTTTTCGGTTGCCTGATAAATTCTGTAACACCAAGGTATCCATAATATTGACCATTAAGTAACCTGCAAAGAAAGGGACTCAGAAAATGAGCCTTGGAAAATATTTCCTTCCCTCCTACCCATGCTGTGAATATGGATATGCAAGCATAGCTGGAAAGCCAATTGTTTCTAATGCTGAGTTTAGGGAAAGAGATCTTTCTGATACAGATCAAAATTGCTAAATGTAATTTAGAGTATCATTTTAAGTCCTAGCATTTTAGAGTCTGATGTAAGAACCTGTAAACTACTCACCTACTATATGTTGCATTAAATTCTAGAGATTTCTCAGTTTCCCAAAGCCTATCAAAAGACTACGCCATATACATTGTCCAAAATATGACAAGCATTTCTAACACCTGAAGGCAAGCAATGTTCACAGGATCAGGCTTATTGCTAGTTCTTGTGCCATAGTCTTTAGACAAATTACTTATATTATGTAGTTTTTAATGCTGAGCAGAAAGTAAATACTCAACATGATATTGAAATGATGAAGATACAGTGATACAGAGATTATTATCACTAGGGCATGCAAACCTTAATAGAACTGAGAAAGGATGAGGGGAAGTTTAGGCGTTAGCTGTTTTATTTCAGTACAGAAAGGTAGGGAAACTGGCTAAATAAAGAAGAATCTATTTGCCTTGGGATAAATAAAATCCTTCATGACAGCAAAAAATAATGAATGTTAAAATAATTTCTTTAAAGAAATCATTAGATCCTCGTAATAAAGATTCACAATTTTGGACAAGGTCCTTTCACATTCATTATTTCACCTAACTTCACATAAATTTTCTGAGATTGTTATTATCACCACCTGTATTTTATTTAAACTCATGCTATTAATATGTTGCACAGACAGAATCTGAATCTCATTTATTGGTCGTAAGCTCATTCAAGGAAAGAAGGAAGGAGATAGGAAGAGCGGACAAGAGGAGATCAGAAGATAAGCCTACTCAAACCCTGAAGGCCTCTTCTATCCTAAGATAAAGTAAAAAACAAATGAGTACTTCATTTTAAATTGTAGGAATAGACTTGGATTTGAGGGAAACACACAATCATCATCCTGTAGTTTTTTTTTTTTTTTTTGTTTTTTTTTAAACTATTTTCACAAACAATAATCATTTTTTTATTTTTTGTTTTTTTTTTTTTTTTTTCTCTTTCTTTGCAAACTATTTTCAGTTAACAAGATGATATTTTAATTTTTGAGTCCTTTTCTTTTTTTCTTATGTTGGAGGGATGCAAATTTCCAAACAATAGAGTTTCTCATTGAGCAAAGTTCTCCTGGTTAAGGAGAGTTTCCTTAATTAAATATAAACACATTTGACAAATCAGTGGTTAGTGTCTATAGTACTCCTAAGATGATGTGAGTTGTCATCTCAGTCCCCATCAGATATGAGTATTTACTTTGAATACCAAGTAATTTCCTTAAGGACCAGGCTCCAAACAAAGGATTAGCTTGAATTCTCAACAAGATAAGTAGGCCATTTTTGTTAAAGGCAATAGAAAGTTGGAAAGACAACTTCCAAAATTTGTGGAATATAATGAACAACATAAATTAATGAGCAAAAATAGATCCAGAGACTTATAAGCAATATTCAGACTGTCAAACCTCAGAGGATGGGCAGGGAGGATATTAAAAGAGGAACCAAAGAACTTGTATGCATATAAGCATAACCAATGGACTCAGACAATGGGGGGGGTGAAGGCTTGGACTAGGGTGTGGGGCAGGCTGGGAGAGGAAAATGGGGGAGGGAGAAGGAACATATGTAATATTTTCAACAATAAAGAATCTACCTAATAAAAGAGAAACATGCTAATTGACTGTACCTTCGTGATGCCCACCAGCCAATCAGGAGTGAGTATGCAAATTAACTGGGCAAAGAGGAAGGTTAATTCTCATATACAGGCGCCAAGCAGCCAGGGTTGGGGAGTGGCAAAGATGACAACCCAGGACTTCTGCACCACCTCAGCTGCTCCAGGCTTCTGAGCAGCATGGTAAGGCAGAAAGACAGCTCAAATCTGTGACCTCTTAGTCCATGGGTGTGATGAGGAAAACAAGATATTTTGGGGGAGGAGATTGGGGGGGGCTAGCAGCCTGATTCTGTACCTAGTTAATCAGTATCCCTAATGCACATTCTTGCTAGCCAATAATTAACTCACTCCCCCTTCCTTAATTATCTGGTCTTGCAAGACCTATTTACCTAAATACTCCCATTTTACAGAGGCCATAAACCATGAACAATACGCAAGCCCCAGAGGGTTTATCAGCACTGGCTGTGATCTCATGGCCCCATCCCAACACACATGGCTTTTTGCAAAGTCCACAAAAGGTCCAGAAGTCTGATCCATATTTGGGGGACAAAGAAACTGAAGGTTATAAAGAGAAAACTTCCTCCATATTGGCTTGCTCAGGATTTGGAAACAGGCTCCCCTGAGTCACGGTACTAGTACATCTGGAAATAAATGGGTATTTCCTGTATCTCCGTATACTCCTGTGTGTATTTTCTAGTCATTTGGTAAATTCAGTAACAGGTGAACACTTGACCACTGAGCCACACTAGCTGGGAACGTCTGTACCATCCATCTTTCATCTCCTTATTAGATGCTAGAACTTTTCACTTTGAAAAGATTATGACTTACATTAATTTCAATGCATGACAGAAAGAGTGTTCTGAACATTTTTCTTTTTTTTCTATTCGTAGTTCTGCAGAGACTTGGGCCAAGAACCAAATGTCCTTGGTGTAAGCAGTCAGTTAATGGGTGAATGGCCTATTTTCTAATACTGAAATCTGTCAAACCTATGTGCAGTTTCAGGTGGTTTTAATTTGGAGTTACTGCTAATTACTATATGTCACATATTTAGTGTTTGCTCCCTAAAGAAAAGAACAATCTATGGTTGAACTTGAACTTTTTGTGAGGCATTATATAATTTACAACTCTTTCACTAATAATATCAAGATTCCTAATAAGAGGAAACTGCAAGCCCATTTATGCAGGACAGAGAAACTGGTCATTCGGAACTCTGTATTTTATACCATGAAGCTAGTTGCAGGCCAGATACAGTAAGTAGGAATTGAGAAAGTAAAGGGAGCATGAGATAATTTGTTCCTAGTGACCTTGAACTATGCCAAATATTGAGAAATATTTGGGTCTTGAATGATCAAGATAGCAGATGTTATCTCCATTTGGGGAATATAAAAGATACTAGAGGCCCAATGCATAAAAATTTGTGCACTTGAGGGAGGGGGGGTAGTTCCTCAGCCAGGCCTGTGCCCTCCCATAGTCCAGGACTCCTCAGGGGATGTCCACCTGCTGGATTAGGCCCACTTCCCCGGGGGATCAGGCCTAAGCTGACAGTCAGATATCCCTCTGGCAGCCCAGGAGCCCTTGGGGATGTCCTACTGATGGGGAGTGAACTAAGCCACAGCTGGACATCCTTAGCACTGTCTCGGGGCAGGAGAGGCTCTCACCACTGTTGCTGTGCTCACAGAGCCCTACTTGTGGCTGAGCAGAGCTCCCCTTGTGTGAGTGCTCTGATTACCAGTCGGTAGCGCTTGTGTTGAGCATCTGCCTCCTGGTGATCAGTGTGCATCATAGTGACTGGTCGTTCCTGGTTGTTCCTCTATTAGGGTCAATTTGCGTATTACCCTTTTATTATATTCTAGAGGCCTGGTACATGAAATACATGAATGGGAGAGGGGGGTGTCCTTCAGCCCAGCCTGCTCCCTTTCCAATCTGGGACCCAGAGAGGGATGTCCGACTGCCTGTTTAGGACCGATCCTACCCTCTCGCAACCCATGACTGCTGGCTCCCAACTGCTCACCTGCCTGTTTTTCTGATTGCCCCTAACCACTTCTGCCTGCCAGCCTGATCACCCCCTAACCACTCCCCTGCCAGCCTGATTAATGCCTAACTGCTCCCCTGCCAGCCTGTTTGCCCCTAACTGCCCTACTCTGTGGGTCACCTCTAACTACCCTCCCCTGCAGGCCTGGTCACTCCTAACTGCTCTCCTCTGCAGGCCTGGGTCCCCCCCCAATGGCCCTTCTCTTCAGGCCCAGTCACCCCTAACTTCCTTCCTCTGCTGGCCTGGTCACCTCTAACTGCCCTCTCCTGCAGGCTTGATCACCCCCAACTACTTTCCCTTGCAGGCTTGGTCCTTCTCAACTGCCCTCTCCTGCTGGCCTGGTTGCCCACAACTGCCTTCCTTTGCAGGCCTGGTCCCTGCCAACTGCCCTCCCCTGCTGGCCATCTTGTGGTGGCCATCTTGTGTTCACATGGGGGCAGGATCTTTTTACCACATGGGGGAAGTCATCTTGTGTGTTGGAGTGATGGTCAACCTGCATATTACTCTTTTATTAGATAGGATAGAGGCACGCTGCACAGGCAGGGGCCAGCTGGTTTGCCCTGAAGGGTGTCCTGGATCAGGGTAGGTGTTCCTATGGGATGTGGGGTGGCCTGGGTGAGGGGCCTGTGGTCATTTGCAGGCTGGTTACGCCCCCTGGCAACCCAAGTGGAGGCCCTGGTATTTGGGATTTATTTATCTTTTACAACTGAAACTTTGTATCTGCAGCAGAGCCAAGCCTTCTGCTACACAGCCATTGAAACTTTATTGCCTTTAGCAGAGGCTTGGGCCAGCTAGGGTTTGTGGAAAGCTTGGTTCCTCAATCCAAGCCTCCCTTCTGCTCTCTTTGTGGCCATCGCCATCTTGGTTGGGTTAATTTGCATACTCGCTCTGATTGGCTGGTGGGTGTGGCTGGTGGGTATGGCTGGTGGGTATGACTGGTGGGTGTAGCTGAGGTACAGTCAATTTGCATATTACTCTTTTATTAGATAGGAAGATAAAACTTGCTACAGAAGAGGTAAGAGTACACAGAAAATCTCTAAGGCTGATATAATATCAATAAATAATATATGTATTGATGATCCCTCTGTTTTACATAAACTTTACCATTTAACCTTTGCAACCATCCTACAAGTTAGGTGCCATCATTCCCGTTTGATTGATGGGGAAACAGAAGCTCAAAGGGCAAAGAAACCTGATGAGAGACACCCAGCAGCTATTAAATGGCAGAACCATAAGTCAAAGAAGCTGACCTGACCCAGTTTTGAGCTTTCTTTTTGTAAGCCATGGTCCCTAATTATTTGAGAAATCCAATTTACTAGTAAGCTGGAGACCTAAGTAAAAACATAACTCTGACGAGTCAATTCAATTTATCCAGACATAATAGTCAGGTTAGCTCTATCAAGTTGTCTGGAAAGGCTTATTGTTATTCTTAATAAACAGACCCTCTTATACCCCATGAGATATTCTCTGTTGTTTGAAGTTGTTTATATATACCTTAATTATCAGTATTACTTGTCAACCCTTTCGAAGGAGAGTCACCTCTTTATTGTCCTTATTATTTCCTTCAGATCCTAACATACAGTATGTGCTCAATATGTTTGTTTAGCTTAACTTATTAGAAATACTTCAAGTTTGTAAACTAAAATGAATGTCCCTTTTGTCTCTCTCTCTCTCTCTCTTTATATATATATACACACACACACACACACACACACAGAGTTTTATATATATATATATTCATACACACATATATATGACTATAGGTAATGTTAAATTTTTATAAAATATTTTTGAATTATGAAAATTAATTTAATAACAATTTTCTAATTTCTTCCTCCAATATGATTTAGTGAGTCTCACATTATTATTGTAAAATTAGACACTGAACAACAAAGTCATGAGGAAGGGGAAGAAAGATGTAATAGCCGTAAAGACTATTATTATTACTTGGGCAAATAAGAACTTTTCTTTGAGCTTCCTTATAACCAGAGTAGAAAGGCAAAGATAATTAGATAAGCAATTTCTGTGATCTGATAGAAAAAAGCACATCAACTCATCAAGAAATTATCTTAACAGGAATTTATCTTGTGGGCATTCATACTAAGTGACACCACGGTTTTCTTAGACTGTAATTCATGGCAAAAACAGACATGTTCTTCACACACTTTCTGGTGATCTAATTGGTGTGACTTTGAAGCTTAGGATACCTACTGAGTTTCAGTAACAATTAATGACCCAATTAATTTTCTATCTCATATGCTATCTATGGAAAGGTTATGATACACAGTAGACCAGTGATTCCTAAATATCTGGGGAACTCCCTCAAAGTAAAGATCCAAAACTCTACTCCTTTGAAATTTAGGTTAGCAGATATAATGGATTTGGAGGTGGGAAGAGTTTGAAGGTTGCCAAGTGTCTATTTCCCTTCTGATTATTGAATCTCATTTTTCCTTTGAGAAACCATATTTCTCCTATTTCTCAGCAATGTTGTTTGAATGGAATTGACTTTATATCCTTCATTACATGGGTAGACACGTGATACAGTTCTGGCCAGTCAAAGCTGGCCACACTACCTGGCTCAGCAAAAGAGAAATGACTCAATAGTGAGACTTTTGTTGGCATTAGAAGAGAGGCACCCTCTCTATGCTAAGCATAATGTAAAGACAGGAACTAAGCCTATAAACAGAATGAGCAGAGAGAAATGCAGAGCACCAGCAAATATCCTGGTGTCATTTTTGGTGCTCTTGGATTCTCCTCTATCTGAAGTAATCCTGGATTTTTAAATTTAAATTGAATTATTGAGACTTGCTATTGCAAGAGCTATAACTAACAGTGCCTAGCCATCAGTATATTTACATAATAAAAACCAAATTTTCCCAAATGAGTTTCATGAGCAGCAAAGTTAGAAAAGTACTGCATAAAATATTCTCATGAAACACATTTTAATATTTCTGCAAAATCCCAAATTAGGATACATAACCATACATTTATTCATAAAATGCAATGTGTTACTGAAAGTTTGAGCTATTTTCTTTTTTTAATATTTTTTAATGATTTCAGAGAGGAAGGGAAAGAGAGAAACATCAATGATGAGAGAGAATCATTAATGCGCTGCCTCCTGCACAACCCACACTGGGGATCGAGCCCACAACCCGCGTATGAGTCCTTGACCGGAATCAAACCCGAAACCCTTCAGTCGCAGGCTGACACTCTATCCACTGAGCCAAACCAGCTAAGACAGATATTTTCTGAATGTTGAAGATGCCAAGTTTGGATTATAGCATGAAATTCATGTATCAGTCTCTTAAAGTATGTTGTGTGCTATGATTGAGTTATAAGTTTGGCAAGAGATAGGGATCCATGTACTTGGGAGTAGAAGTGGAGCCTACCAATGCCTGATTGGATAGAAGCACTGGCACAGCAACCTCCATCTGTGAGAAACATCTTTAGACTTCCACAGAAGGTCGTCCTGAGAGGAACTACAGGAACTACCGGTAAGACTGTGAAGCCCTGGTTCTTACCGGCAGTGGAAATGAGCAGTGCTGCATTCAGCATCTGCTGCTCCACAATGATGTGCTGAGGAGGCCAAGGGCATGAATCACCTGCCACCTATCTCAGAAGCTGGCTGGCTGCAGGATGCCGGCCTGCCAGTGGGGACAAAGTGCACCATGAAGCTTGTATTTTTCAGAGATATTTCTCTGGTTATGTTAAAACAGGAATTCAAGCTCTTTTTAGTATTCCTAATCCAACAACACAGTGAATTTTTGTAAGTCAGAGTTTTGTCATTATTCTGAAACACGTGAAATGGAAAAATTGATTACATTTTAAATCTACTCACGTTATCACAATAAATTGAAAAAGGAGAGCTGTAATAATCTTTAAACATAATTTGATATAATTTTAAATGGGTACAAAATGATTTCAATTTTTTATTCTCTACTTAAAGTTTCTCATTAAAGATCGTTACCAAGAATTTGAAGAGATTGTCATAAAAAGTATTGATCATAAATTGCATGTAACCATTGCAAGTTTAAAACTAGTTTTTAAAAAGAGTTTTCTGTTCAAGACAGTTAATCGAAATAATCATCTTTCAACAGGACTGTTGGCCTGACCGAGAATCAAACTTGGCCTTCTGGTTTATAGGTAGATGCTCAACCACTAAGCCCCACCAGCTGGGCTAAGCTGCTACATTTAAGGGGAAATTGTTACATGCATCATGGCATTTTATCTCTATTATATTACTACACTGCATTAATTACTACTTTAGTAGCAATCACCCAACACTCAGCTAACATTGCAAAACACAACAAAATTGAAGCCTGTGCTTGACATAGACCTAGCGCAGTGACTCACTTTTACATATCATTCTTACAAACTCATATAGCAGAGTTTTGTATAATTTGATCCTCTAAGGACCACCCCAAAATGTTAAATCGTTGTAACTGCAATGGTCTTTCTTAATGCCCCTCCCACTAGACTAGGAACCATTCCTGTTTTTGCACATCTCTATACCACTAGTGGCTAGCAGAAAGTAGGAATTCAATAATATCCTTTCATTTATGCATTCAAAATACACTTAAGCATAGTATATGCGTATATTAATAATTTTTTGTCGGCAATCTGCATGTTTAAATAATATGTAATCTGTTAAATAGTGCCTACTATAAAAACTCTGCTTTGATGAGTAATGCTATTTGCTAGCCACATTAGTTCTAATTTAATTATCAGAGCAACTCTCTCATTTTTCAGATGAGGGACCTAAGTCTAACAAAGACAATGCATACTTCCTGAGACACAGATCTGAAAAGTTGTGGAGTGAGATTAGAAACAGGGAGGTCTGTTGGGTTCAGGGCCCGTGCTCCTAACCATTATGCCCTAAGGATAATAACAACCTCCCTTCATATTTCTTAATGGTTCAATCTTCAAATAGATTTGCCTTTCCATACTTCCAATTTACAAGTAAATACATAAAACAATAGATACGTGAGGAAGTCTCAAATTTCCCAGAATGTTTCTCGTTAATTAAAATAAAATAGGTGCTCACTTCAGATTATTTCCAACATGAATGAAAGTTATATACTGTAATTAAAGACTAAAATAAAGTAAATGTCTCAAATAAGCAATTCGTTTGTAGGATGTAATGCATACTACCCTGAGAGTCCAGGCAACATGAATCAATGTGCAGCCAGGGTTCCACCTGAAGTGTGTATTTCATGTTTATTGCAGAGGAAAGTTTGATGTAGAGCCATAAATATGAAAAATAAAGCTTTAAAATAACTGTTTTTCATTCAAAAGAGTCAGTACAAAACCAAATTAATAAACAAAACTTACATTGAGCACATTTTGTTCAAAAATAAATTAATTTCAAATCCCTTAATTCAGTTTTAAAAAGTGAAACAACTCTAGTAACTCAATTTATCTGTAACATACTCTTTTATCGACTCAATTTAAAAGTTAATCTTATTATATTTTTTAAACTCTGAAACAAGCTGTTTTTTTATGTGTGGAGAGAGTCTATTTTCCAGTTTACACATAGATGTGTTTTTCATTTGATCTTAGATCTACAAATAAGTTCATGATTGATTAGTTCATCTAATTACACATAAAGTTAACATGTATGCCCCTCCAACTATACCATTTTTCACATGCACAACAAAAAGCTTTGCATGGATATAAATCCTCTAATAATAATTATCATTACTATTTTGGGTTGTGTTGGAAGGCTAGTTTACTAGTTACCTCTATCATCAGACTTTAAGACTTCCCAAAAATGGGCCATTACTACATTGAATGTCTTCCAAGTGGTAATAGCATTGAAGCACACTACAGTATTTCCAATCACTGCTTTCCCTTTTCCTCTCCATTGTCATGTTAAAGTACTTGAAGGACTCCTATCAGAGTATGCATCCCTGCAGCATCATTAGGCTCTACCATGTGACTTCCTCTAGCCAATGAAATGTGAGCAAGATTGCCATAGGCCTGTTCAGGCATAAGTTTGGCTCTTTCTCTAGCTCTTCTCACTCCATGGAATAGGTCCTGAATGGCTATCCCAACTAGCAGCCAGCCCATGGGCTCAGAAAGAGTCGTGCAAATGCATTTGTCAGTCGGAAACAGCTGGTATATTTGGCATATGCCTATGGTTGCCATCCAGGAGACCTAAGGTTTGTTCATTAAAGCAGTTGATTGAACCAATCACCTTCCTACAGGACTGTTGTACAGCTTAAATGAGATTATCTTTGAAGACAAGAGACATGAACATTTATTGATGGCCTACCATTTAATGCAGACAATGAAATGCAAGGAGGGAATTTGTATTCATTGCACAGATAAAGAAACTGACAGATTCATAGAAATTAAGTTGCTCCAAGTCACAGAGCAAAAAAAGTGGTAGAGATAGAAACTAAACTTAATTCTAACAAACTCAACTTCTAGTTCATGCTTTTCCTATTACACTTGGAAATCTCAGAATGTGCTTTGTAAAATGTCAAATCCTGTATCATTTTGGCAGTTACATATATGTAGATGAAAAAAATGTTATAAAAATTTTTAACATAAGAGAGAACAAATTTGAAGACTATTATGTAATACAACCTACTATATCCATATAGTACATAATGAATTCAATGCAGTTTATTATTAAAAGTACACATTATGTTCTGAAGTTTAATTTGAAAACAAAATTAATCCATCAATTATTTCAAAGAAAGTAATCATATCACTTAGCCTATTAAGATATTAAGCCAGCCCTAGCTGGTTTGGCTCAGTGGATAGAGTGTCAGCCTACAGACTGAAAGGTCCCAGGTTTGATTCCGGTCAAGGGCATATACTTTGGTTGTGGGCACATCCCCAGTAGGAGGTGTGCAGGAGGCAGCTGATCTATGTTTCTCTCTCATCGATGTTTCTAACTCTCTATCCCTCTCCCTTCCTCTCTGTAAAAAAAAAAAAAAAAGTCAATAAAATATATTTTTTAAAAGATATTAAGCCAATTAAAAGAAGATAAAATAAATTATCTTTCTGGAAAGTAGCCTTAGTCATGGCACCTGACCAAGAAAATAATAATTGTCCAATATAGCTAGTAAAGCCAGCTTTAATTTTAAAATGAAAAAAAAAAACCACACACAAGAAAACAAAGGAGCTATGGAATAATGAATTAAGTATATGCATACTGAATTTTTACTCTCACATACAGTGTGCAAAAAATAATAACTAAAAATAGGATTCTAAAATTATTAACATATATGATTTTGTTTTCAATCATAGTTTCTTCCTATATTGAAGTGCATAATAATTTTCCCTTCTGAAGCACAATACTCAGGGCAGGGAGGAACATTAAGAGCAATTTTCTTTGACAAATGCCCATTTTCAAAATTATTATATGTCACAGTCTGAGGCTACACCCCTAACCTTGCACTGTTTCTGTCCTTCCATTTCTTTCTGTGACTGTGCCTCCTCTCTACTTTTCTGTTCCCTTATCCCCTAAATGTCTTCCAGTTTCCTCTGAGGTGGCAAACTCATGAAAATCAAATATTTATTGACATTTCTATGTTCCTCATGAGTAACTTTGGAAACGGATTCTGTGACCTGTAAAGGCCGTGGGTGCCTGGTGTTTCACTAAGGAAGAAAAATGAACAAAAAATATTTCTTTTTATTGATATGTAATTTCTAATTACAGTCTCCCAATACAGAATTAATGGGCCTTCAGAAGTAAAACCAAATCTATACATTCTGAACTCACTGAAAGAGTCAATAAACGTGTACCATTAGATATTTGCATTTGCTTGCTTCAAAAAACATGTATTTTCTTCTCATGGACATTTTCAATACTAAGAAGAAACAGACTAAAATATATGTCCAGAAGACCAGCATCTTTCCATGATTTTGGCAAAATAACTATTAGTATCAGAACTCCATCATCTGTTCTCAGTTTTTATGGAATTGAAAATAAAAAGAGAAGTTGGGAAGGGCTGCCTATACATACAAGTCAGGAAGTCCACAGGAAGCCCTGGTGGGCATAGCATATAAACATATTATTAAACAGTCTTTTAGGAATGAATGAATATAGGTAATTCAGAAGGGATTCAGCTGGCATCATGTGCTCTTAGAAGTTACAGACTCAGAGCACCTTAGAGAGGAGAGCTTGAAGGTAAGTGGAAGAAACTGCTGTCCACATTTCTGAATGTTTCCACAATGGTCCAAAAGATATTAACACATATGAATCTTTCTCTTTTATTCTGGATACTATATTTCTGTTCATGGGTCTCAGGATAACATTAGTTCTTCTCACAGCTATGTTACACTGATAATTCATATTGAGTGAGTGATCATTAAGACCATTGCATCCTTCTAACCAACAACATTCCTTAAGTCATACGAGCTACCGGCTTATAACCCAAGGGTTGGAACTTTTCTTTAACACATCCAGTCTTGCCTTCTTAGGTTTGGTCAGTTTCTCTCATAACTGCTTAGTTCTGGATTCAGATGTCTCATGTATTTGTCATCATGATTGTTCACAGTTGTAGGATCCCGAGTAAGAATTTGAAAACAGGAAGAGGAGTTGTAGGAAGATAAAATAAATCTGAGATAAGTGAAGGCTTTCTAGTCATATCTGGTAGCCATGAAAATAGAATTGAAAATACAGAATAAGAAATAGAAATTTGGATCTCTTTCCTAACCATCTATGTTACATTAGTCAGTTCACCTAACCCTAATGGCTCTGAGTTTTCTTATTTATAAGCTAAGAGTAGTCTCTACAAATTTCCAGATTCCATGGATTTACTAGTCAATGTTGATCTATGTAGTGCTAACAGCATTCACCAATGTGGTAAAATATATGAAATATATAAAAACATAAAAGCATGTTGGGTTTTTTTGGACTAAAGAATTGCCTTCTAAACTATTTGAACATAGACATACATTCAAATGATCTTTCTTGATATGTACTCCCACAAGCCACTACTTTTAGAAGTTTTATGTAAAAAAAAGATCTCTTATCAATTTGCTTTAAGAAATGTGGTACAGCCTTTAAAGCTCAGTGGATAGAGCATCAGCCTGCGGACTGAGGGGTCCCGGGTTTAATTCCAGTCAAGGGCATGTACCTTGGTTGTGGGCACATCCCCGGTAGGAAGTGAAGTGTGCAGGAGGCAGTTGATCAATGTTTCTGACTCTCTATCTCTCTCTCTTCCTCTCAGCAAAAAAATCAATAAAATATATTTTTAAAAATGTGGTACAGTCTACCGAACCCTATGCACTGAGAGAACCTCATAGCACATTTGCATTTTTAAAGGATTTTAAGAAATCCCATCATAAAGAAAATGCATTTTGTTTAACTTACTATTAAAAAACTATAGGAAATCAGAAAATTTCTGGCAATGATACTTATTAATGTCTCAAGAATCAATGTGAACCTTTGGAAAACATTGCCTTAGGAATATTTACATAACCTAAGAATAATCCTACCTCCAATGTATGGAGTGAAGAAATAGCCAACTTTCACCATGGTTTGCAATTTAAAAATAGGAAATATAAATAATTTGGAACTTATAGTCCAAATGAAAAATTTGGCACAGTATGTGTGGGTACATGCTGTTTGGAAGATTTGCAAATGAAAATTGAATTTTAAGACCTCAGCATCTAGTGCTTCCATGTGAAATGGGAAATAGTGATGTGAAATGTCATGAAGTTCTGGAATGGCAAAATAAAAGAGTAAAAAAAGTAAGTATATTTCATGGTACATAGCTGAGCTAGAGTTGCAATATTGATGCTCTAAGCTTTTGTATTTGATAATTACAAGGGTAATATTAAGACTTGCCATTGTGAGACTTAGTCAGTAGGAAAAGAAATACAATGCTCTAAGAAAGAGAATTCCCTTAATGACTGAACAGTATTCTTAGAGAATACTGGGTCCACCTGGTGCTTTCTGGAACTCCTGATGGCTACCCATGAGGTCCAGCTGTTAATTCCTGAAAGAGTGAGCATGATGCCCTGTGAAAGCTGGAGTTGATGCAGCTTCCCTGAGCACCAGAATGACTCTCAAGGTCAATTCATACAGGATGAGAGTCTAGCTCTGTGCACAAGGTTCTCCTTTAAGGATATATTGCTCTTCTGGAATGAGTACAACACTATCAAAGAGATGACCTCCATCTCCAACACTACCAGTCTGGGCTGGATCACTCAGGTCTCCCTGGACCATTCCAGAGCCACCTTTGGTCTCCCTGCTTCCAGAAATCTCCCAGCATTAGGCCCCAATACTCTATTTTTTACATGGCAGTCACTGTGATATTTAAATATGGGAATCTGATCATGTCACTTTCCTGTCAAAATTTCTCTAGTGGCTTCCCGTTGCATTTAGAAATAGTGGTCTATGGATAATTAGCAAGATATAGTCTGGAATAGTTCTCAGACTTCACCTCATTGTACCTCTGCTCCCCTTCTTTCTGCTCCTTTACCACCTCAGGCTTACTCCCAAATCAGAGCCTTTTGCATGTGCTATTCCAGGCAACACTGCTTCTGCTCATCACTCAGATCTCAACTCAGATGGGTCTTTCTTAGAGAAGTCTTCCCTGACCACCCTGTCTAAAGTAGTGCTAGCAACTGGCTATAAATTTACCACATTTTCTTTCTTTCTTTTTCTTGTAGTAATCTCTAAAACTATCTGTATTCACTACTTGTTTGTTGGCTATCTCCCCCACCACTAGAATATTAGTGCCCCTGAATACAGAAAAATTGTCTGCATTTTTCAACATTTTGTTCTTGGAACTCAGATCTGTCCCTAACACATAGTAAGTGTTCAAGAAACACTGGTCAATAAGGCACAATGGAAGGCTAGCCAAAAAGCAGAAGAAAGGCAAATAGGAAGGAAGATATAAAGGAAAAGAACTGAAGGGAAAGAAAAAGGAAGCAGAGGGGAAAATAAATGTGAAAAGAAAAGGTTTAAGAGAGAATGGTAGTAGACAAAAGTATTGCTGAATTGGTTGAGAATTAATCAATTCAGCAATAGAAGCCAGGATCAAATTTTGGAAAAATAGATCATTTATTCATTCTTTCATTTTCTCATTGATTCAGCAGTTATGTGCTTACTCAGTAACAAAAAGTATGCTGAGAACTAAAGGTATGGAGAAAGGGTATAGTACTCGTTCAGCTCACGGGAGAGAAAAAAAAGTGAATGATGGAGGGCTGATAAATGCCAAGATGGAAATATGCAAGGAATGACAAAGCAAGGAAGTCGGGAGATGAGCCCTTCCTTTCATCCAGGGTAAAGCCAGGCAAGTTTTCTAGGACAGCCTCTAATGAACAAGCAGAAGTTAGCCAAGTGAAAAATGGCAAGTGTATTCCAGACAGTTTACTCAGCAGGGAGGAGGAAATCATCATGATTAATTTCAAAACCATGAAATAACAAGTCATGGTGCAAAGTGGGAGCCCAGGTTTGAACTTCAAGGAGGTGATCACAATAAATTAGGAAATAAGGAATACATTTCAGGAATTAAATCAATGCATGTGGTGGAATTACTCAGAGTTTTGAATGTTCCCAAACAGGTGAATTTGAGTATTGATAACATTGTTGGGCAGGGTCTCCTTATTTAAAACAAAATATATTAAGGTACTATATATGTCTTTGTAAATCGCTCCTTTTGTAAACAAGCCCATTCCCAGAATTAATAACCTGCTCTTGCTATTTAGATGCCAAATTGCTTCTGCCAGCATCTGATCCCTTTCTTCCCACGTAGGCCCTAGCAACTGTGGAAGAGTGGAAAGAAAAATGATGTTCATTTGAAAAATAGAGTCACACTGGTGTCCATTTCATAATTAGCCATGTGAAACTTGGCAAGTCATTAAAATCCTCTGAGCCTGTTTCTTCATCTATAACATGGACTCAATTAGGTACATGTACAAGCACATTGTGGTCATTAAACAACATAATGCTTTTGAAAATGATATGAAAAACAATGCTCTGAAAATGTGGTGAATGATAGAAACACAGAGAGGTATGAGCCTTGCCTACACCATGGGCTGCCGCCACTGTGATCCATCTGAAGCTGAAGTAAAAGGCGAGGAGTTAACATAGACTGCTTTTCTACGCTAAACACATACACAAACAGTGTTGGCACATGCATGCCCATCGTAATAAAAAACATGCGTTCAACAGCCTACTTTCTAGGTCCCAATGACCTTACTATTCTTACACTTTATTTTCTGACAAACTCTGACCTCATAACTGTCATTGAGATGTGTCAGTGTAACAGAAGGATGGTCTAGTAATTTTCCTCAATAAAGGCTAAAAGGAACCTTCAAGTGACAGTAATATCCAGAACATTTGCTTCACCCAAAGTCAGATAGAAGTATAACTCATATTAAGACAAATTCCTCTACAGGCTCACAAGGTCGGGGAAGGTGGGAGTTCATAAAGAAAAAATAATTTAGTAGCATGATATGGAAAGCTTTACTATAATTACTGTGAAATACCTGGCAATAAATCACTAATGAAAAAAATAGATTACTAATGAGTTCAATAAATTTTTAAATTAAACTTATTGGGGTGACACTGGTTAATAGGATCATATAGGTTTTAAGTGTACATTTCTATGACACATGATCTGTATATTGCATTGTGTGCCCACCACTCACAGTCAAATCATCTTCTGTTGCCATATTTTTAGCCTTTTTTACTGTTTACTATCCCCAATCCTTTCCCTCTGTTGCCTGTGTCTATGAATCTCAGTATATCCCACATGTGAGTGATATCATATGGTTCTCAACTTTTTCTGACTGACTTATTTCACTTAGCATAATATTCTCAAAGTCTCATCCATGTGGGCACAAATGGTGGTATTTTGTATTTTCTTATGGTTGAGTAGTATCCCACTATATATATGTACCACATATTCTTTATTGAATGTAATGAAATCTACATAATCCTTGCTAGGGACTGTCATTGTTCTTTTTTTTAAATATATTTTTATTGATTTCAGAGAGAAAGGGAGAAGGAGAGAGAGATAGAAACACCACCAACAAGAGAGGGGACCGTTGATTAGCTGCCTCCTCTGCATGCCCCAAACTGGGAGTTGAGCCCATAACCCAGGTTTTTGCTGTGACCTGGAATTGAATCATGACCTCTTGGTTCACAGGTCAACATTCAACCACTGAGCCATGCCAGCCAGATACTAAGGACTGTCATTGCAATGCATTAGCTTTCAAAGGAGTTGAGGGATATATATTAGATAGCAGGATTATCAATGAAAGACACATTAACTGCACTAATGAAATATTATTCCTTCTCCCTAACTCCTTTGTGTTCTATTTTGTCATGAGATAGGTACTAATTTGTAAAATGATGAGAATAATACTAATCATAATATAGTTATATTAATTTAGCTTCTGACTTTGCAGTTCATCATCTTAACCGTGAGGCTCTACTGTCTCCAAGATGATGTGCCAAGGAATTTATGCATATTTTAGCAAGGGCTAACTGGACACAATGTCTTAATTCAAAGAATGTCCAAAAGTTCTCAAATACCAAATGTGGCAGCAATGTGGGTATTTTTCAGTAGGTGAGCTTTGATTTATCCTTCAAATTATTCCATAAAGTGGTCACTTGCCATTGTCCTATGCTTGGCATGAACTCATTGTTTTATAATGACAGAAGAAAACAAACCATTCAAGGGTTATTTTGGTTATTTTATAGGTTACATGGGATTGTTTTTATAGTGAAATTCTCTTATTTTCATTACTTTTGGCACGCAAAGTAAAAGAAAAAGAAACAAAAGGTCACTTGAGGGTAGGATTGTAGAAAAAAGTTTCAAACACTTAAGTGTATAAATAGGGATTTTTTTAAAGTGGAGTTTTTTCACATTCTTTAATTCATAGGTGAACTGCATTGTTCAATGTCAAGCCATAAACAGAAAAATCTCATAATAATTTACAAATTTATAATGCTTTGGTAGAACTTAAAACTTTATGTCAATAAACCCTGAGTTCATTTTATGTATTAGAATTCTGATAAAAAATAAAGAGACCCTCCGTAAACATCTAATCCACACTGATATATCCATTTATTACTCTTTAATAAAATCAAGTTCATGAAACTATTAAGTAGGGTAATGCTTCTTTCTACTTAGCACCTAAATATTCTTTATCATAGAAATTCTAGAAATTTTCCTGCAGATTTATGACCATTTCTTCTCTTCTCCAGGCTGAAAATATCAGACCTATTTTTTACCTTGAAAATAAAACTACTCACCATTTTCTCGAAGACATCAGTGTTACCTTTTTATTGGTTAAATGTCTTAGATAATCAGTGATATTGATATTTTACATTACAAATGTTTGATTCATTTATAAATCAAAAAAAAATTTTTTGTGATTGGGCCTACATTTTTCAGCCTATTTTGTCTTTGCAATTCTTTGTTTTGACATATTGTGCACAAAGGTAAAAATTAACAAAAATGGAAATCCTAAAGGAAGAATATGGAGAGGATTTAATAATTAAAGAGAAGGGAAGAAAATCCTCACCCACTATATTTTTTCCCAAAACTCCAAGGTGAATTTTCATTTTTTGGTATTTGTTCTAGAAAAGGTGAAAATGTACATGCATACAAAATCCTATACATGAGTGCTCCTAATAGTATTATTTGTCAGATTCCAAAACAGGAAACCAAACGAATGCCCTTTACTGAGTGAACAAATAAATAAACTGTGGTACATTCTTACAGTGGGATACTAAGCATTAATAAAAAATGAGTTATAAATTCAAACAACCATTTGGATGATTCTCTAAGGCATGTGAGTAAAAAATGCCAGTTTCCTACTATTTGGTTCCATTTATTAACATTCTCAAAAAGATAACACTACTGAGATAGAGAACAGAACAGTCAGGGAAAGAAGTGTAATGGATGATTCCATATCCTGATTGTGGTGGTGTTTCCATGGATCTATGCATGTGTGTGTTAATATTCTCAGAACTGTACAACAAAGGCAGCATTAGTGTGTGATAATTTTAAAAATAAAATAAAAGAAAAATGTCCTAGGTGTCCTAGAGTTGTTTTTTATATTCTATATTCTGTTTTCTCTCCACTTTCATGTACCATCCATTCTGACAGAACAAAATATGTGATTTCAATTGAAACTGAGAAATCCTCCCCTGCAAACTAGAAAATCCAGAATCAGAGGATATCAATATGAGGGAGATCAAGTGGCCAGAGAATTACGTGTGAGGGAGATAACATCCCTGGTTGATGGGGATAACAGGACACTAAGCAATTATCCTGCAAGGCAATGTTTACACCCATGGTGGACGGGCCTGAGCCAACACCAGCCTCTAGATATGGACAATTATGTATTAAAAGAACCAAGGACATTTTTGGAGGCTTAAGTCATTTTGAACACAGATGGGAGAATCCATCACCTTCTTCTAAGTTCCTTGTTCACCTTTAACTATTGGAGAAAAATACCCACAGCAAAGGACGTCCTGAAGTGGTAGAGAATTACATATATGCCTAAATCAAGACCATACATGTAACTATAGCAGAGTTCTTTTTAAAAATATATATATTTTATTGATTTTTTTACAGAAAGGAAGGGAGAGAGATAGAGTTAGAAACATCGATGAGAGAGAGACATCGATCAGCTGCCTCTTGCACGCCCCCTACTGGGGATGTGCCTGCAACCAAGATGCATGCCCTTGACCGGAATCAAACCTGGGACCTTTTAGTCCACAGACCTATGCTCTATTCACTGAGCCAAACCAGTTTCGGCTATATCAGAATTCTTAAAGCCAAAGATATTTTCCCTTAAATTAACTCATCTGAATTATAAATAAGCCAAACATTTGTAATGTAAAAATTAAAAATATGCATTCAAAACTCAGTTGGATCACAACATCCTTCAGAGTCTTGGTAAAACTTTTAAAAAATATATTTTTATTGATTTCAGAGAGTAAGGGAGAGGGAGAGAGAGAAACATCAATGATGAGAGAAAATCACTGATCAGCAGCCTCCTGCACACCCCACGCTGGGGGTTGAGCCTGCAACCCAGGCATATGCCCTGACTGGAAATTGAACCATGACCTTCTGGTTTATAGTTGACTCTCTACCAGTAAGCCATGCTGGCCGGCCTTGGTAAAACATTTTAACTGACTTCCATTCCACAGCCCCCAGAAGTGTCTCTATAGTCTTGCCAGGACTCCCTGTTTCTGCCTCTGTATCCAATCTCTTAGTTCTGTTTCAAGGCAGGTTAAAAATAAAGCCCGGCTTCTCAAGGTTTTGCATCAGAAGACAATTCCCTCTTAAGTTTAAATTTTTTAACTTTATAATTTTTCCAATTTACATTGGATGAATCATGAAGAGGGTCAAGTTTTATTTGCTTTTCCTTCCCAAGATTTCATCTTCATTAAAACTTAAACAAACACAAACATATTATGAAATTGAAGTTAGCAAAATATACTCCTTTTTAACATTTGGCCCTACAAAGCAGTAATTTTAAAATTCTAAAAGCTGGCTGGTAAAAAAATAAAGAAAAAGATGACTTGTTGACATTTAGTGTTGTTTAATAAGAAAAAATAATTGTATGTCTCATTCCTATGTCTATGACCGGTAACATGCTTCCTTTCACAGAGCCACACACACATTACTGTATATAATTGGCCAGACCAATAATCACACATAACTTGGTAAATAGGTTCTGGTACTAATTCCAATGTGGGGTTGGGGTTCCCTAAACCAACAAGCCATTCTCAGGATGTCAGCTGGGTACTTAAAATTTAACTCAATTTTGACACTCTCCACCTGCAGATACCATTAGATTCTACAGGTTGAAGGCTCAGTCCTAACTTCAGATGTCAGTCGTAAGTCCAGGCTGTTGGTACCTGCACTTCTGACTGACTGGTTATAAATCAGAGGTTTCCAGGACACTATCCTCAGGTTTGCTAGAGTGGCTCACAAAACTCAGAGAAATATTTTATTCACTAGGGTACTGATTTATTATAAAAGAAAAAACTCAGAGACAGCTATATGGAAGAGTTGCATGGGGGAAGGTATAGGAAAAGGGCACAGAGCTTTTATGTTATTTCCCACACACTACTCTCAGTGCCTCTATTTGCTCACCAACACTATCCTTTTGGGGGTTTTATAGAGGTGTCATTGCATAATATTTATTGATTAAATCATTGGGCATTGGTGATTGATTTAACTTCCAGTCTCTCCTTCCTCCTGGAGGCTGAGGGGGGTGGGTAGTGAAAGTTTCAACATTCTAATCACATAGGCTGGTTTATATAGCAATTAGTCCAATATCTCAATAAGTATAGATCTTTGTAATTTTTTTTAAATGGGTTGATTATTCTGGGATCTCAATAGGCAATTATTTAATTTCTGTATCAGAATGTTAAGTTGTTTGACTCTTCAGCTATTTTAAACTTTTATTTTTAAACTATAGTTGACATGCAATGTGATATGACTTTCAGGTATACAGTGATTAGACTATGTACCTTATGAAGTAATCATCATGAGGTGGGCTAGTCCCTATTTGGCACCATACTTGCTATTGCAATATTATTATGCAATGCCTTTTCAGCTATTAATAGGTATAACTGAGATGAACATACTCATAGAAAAATCTGCATGCATCACCATGATCAGCATGGAAAGCCCTGGAAATGTGATGATTGAACATAAAGTTTACAAAGCATATGGTCATTGATATGTTTGCCTCCAAGTTTCTGAGGCTTATGGTGAACATGGAAGATACCAAATGTGCTCCTTTACCCATTGGCAGGGAAGCCTCGACTCTCAGGCTGTCCAGGCAGTTCTTCTTCCCCTGAATGTCTTATTGAACATAGTGTGACTTGCCATCCTGACTACTGGCATTCCCAGCTTGCCTGCGAATGTTTATATCAATATCTTTATTTGATTAATAGAAAACAGGAAACTTCCTATTAGAAAATCTTAAGTGGGTTTCTTTTTTTGTTGTTGATGTTACTGGGAGATATTTTAGCGTAGGTACTTGCTAATCAACCAGGTATATTTTAAGGATAAAATAGGTATACTGCAATAAACTGTTTTATTATCTCACTTCCTACTTAGCTAAGAAGCTACTCTGAAAAATGTATGCATTTTTCCAGCAACTTCTAACTATAAGAACTTGGGCAGAGTAAAAATCAGTTGTGTGGCCCTAGCTAGTTTGGCTCAGTGGATAGAGTGTTGGCCTGCGGACCAAAAGATCTCAGATTTCTTTCTGGTCAAGGGCATGTACCTCCATTGCTGGCTCCTTTTCCTCTCTATTCTGCTCTCCCTAAAAATCAATGGAAAAATATAATCCAGTGAGGATTAACCAAAAAAAAAAAAATCAATTGTGTGAACTCTTCTTTCTAGGCCTCCTTTATTTTAAGCCACTAACAAGGATGAATGATTATTCTGGAAGTGTTTTGAAGTCTGCCTTCCCAACTTGAAAGAACAATGCTAAACAAATGACAACAGACACATGAACTCTGGACTAATAAGTTTCTACCTGTTAACAAAGCCTTTCCCATTATTTTTTAAGAAAAAGAAGTGTTCTAAGAGGTCAGTCCATCTTCTGCCATGCTACTGCGCTCTCCTTTAATGGAAATAATGTAGGTAAGTTATCCTCTCCCCCACTCACCTCTATTAGGGAAAGTAGCAAATAAAACATTCTGATTCTGCAGTTTTACCTAACCAACATTCATATGACTAAGTAACATCTCTGCTCTGCTGGTAGGAAATTATTCTGGAAAAACAATAAAGCTTAGTGCCCAATAGCAATTTAATTGCTGGATCAAATGAGGGAGAAAGTACTAAAGCAATAACTAGCATTGCCCTTGTTGTATTGTTGCAGCCATTCAAATGAAAATAACAAAAAACTAAAAAAAAACTACCCAAAACTCAAAACTCAGTAGGTTAAGATAATAGAAATGCATTTGATTCTAGTCCTGAAGGCCAGAAGTCCAAAATCAAGGCGTTGGCAGGGCCATACTCTCCCCAGAGCTTAAGGGAGAATCTTTCCTCGACTCTTCCAATTTCTGGTGGTTCTAGAGGTTCCTTGACTCGTCGCTGCATCATTCCATCTCAGCATCTGTCTCCACCTGTCTTTTCTTCCCTGTGTGTCTCCCCTGCTGTCTGCGTCAAGTCTCCCTCTGCCTTTCTATTATGAGATGCCTTCCCTCATCTCTGGACGTAGGACCCACTCGGATAATCTAGGATGATTTCATTTTGAGATCCTTCATTAAGTCTGTAAAGATTCTTTCTCTAGATATGTTCCAATCCACAGGTTCTGTGGGTAAGGACATTGATATATACTTCTAGGAGTCACCATTCAATTCACCTTGCTTGCTTACCTGGAACCTTTAAAATAAAACATATTATTTATTAACACAGAATGAGAGAGAACTTCATTTTCCCAACTTATTTTTACAGAAAAGTAGTTTGTCTTCCCAGAGTCACTCAATCATTAGCAAAAATACTACCATGTAAAACTACTTTCAAAGACAATTTACCGAGAATTTATAACCCACCAAGTTGTGTATGAGGCCAGGACTTGGCAATTTCCAAATATCCCAGTCCAGTTTCCTCTGTCCATCTGTACCTAGGCTCAGTCTAGTAAAATCTACCAAGGAATTCATCCACAGTATAAAGAATAAACATCGAATTGGTTTTTAAATCATATTTATGTGTAGTTTGTTGGTTCTCTTGTTTGTTCTTGCTTTTGTTTGTGGGTTGGGATAGTTCCCTTCACTTAATGGTGGACTGGTATTGCTGAATCTAAATTCAGATGCCTCATTTTTCTGCAACCCCTGACATTAAGGAGAAGAAAAGATTAGGGATGCATAATAGAATAGAGTGATCCTAAAGACCAATTTTAACCATTCATCTTACAAAATAACACACACACACACACACACACACACACACACACACACACACACACACCAGGTTAGTTGTGCCATTACAGGTATGGGAGAAATATCAGCACAAAATAAAGAATAAGGATAAATTACAAATTAAAAGTGTTCTGGTAAATGGCCCAAGAGAACAACAGCCAGCACCCACAGGAATCAGGAAAGCAAAACCTTTATTATGCAGCGCTGCTAGTTCAGGGGACTTGGATCCAAAGCCTGAACTATCAATATGGGGAGGTTTTGATATATACCAGTATATATCTTCTTGTGGCAGGCCCCTGACGGTGGGCTTCGCAGCTCCACCCAGGTCAGAATGGGGAAGTAAGATTACTGTTTAACTAGATATTGAAGTAGGCTGTAAGCTCCCAAGTTGCCCTACTATTTTTTTTTTCCAAAAGTACTCTTGTGTTTAGTAAAGGTAACATCTAGTTTCCTTTGCTTACCTGTGATGCTAGTGCAGCAGCAAATGGCAGCAAGTAACTCCTAACCTTCTCCGTAGCCCACTACTCAGCCAGCAGTTGGCCTCACCATTCCTGCCTGGCTTGCCAACATTGGATATGATCATTGAATACGTGGCCCAGAGTCATTTCAATTAGCAATTGCCCACTCAGTAACTATAAATTCATTCATAGTCACTTTATAGCATAGTTCAGCCTTTGCATGGGAATCTAGGGATACAATCATCCCTTGGCTGCATTCTAGGGCCAGGATTATCTACTTTTGAAAGAGACAAAGAAGTAAGAGGGAAGAGGATTTATCTCAGAGCCTGAGGTGATCCCCTGCTAGATATTCCTGCTACTATCACTAGCCTTTCAAACAGTAATGAACTTTATCTCTCCCATGTATATGGTACTCAGAATAGTAGGTTTTGTTTGAGCATACTGTACTTATAAAAGGAAAAGTAAACTCAGAGATATAAGGGTGAGAATGCTGGTGAATTAATAAACTTAGAACCCCAAAGTTTTAGCAGTTTGGACATAAATGAAGAACTGATGATGAACATGAGGAAACTTCGTTCCCCAACTGCCCAACCTGGGGACCAAACTCACAACTACTGATTTCAGAGTTATTGACCCCCCCAAAAAATGAAACAAAAATATTAATCTATATGTATAATGATCATATACATTTTTGTCAAAACAAGGACTATGAGGATTGAAAGGGTGGTGTTGCTAACAATTACACTTATACAATAGATGTGAATAGAGACTGTCCCAGAGAAGTGAGATGTGTAGCCTCCCCACTTACAGTCAGTATTTTTTTCCTGGCATTTGACTTTTAATTAGCTGCCTGATTTCTTGTTTATCTATGGGAAGTTTAGCTAATCAAGTATCATCCCATTATAATTTGTAAGCTATTATCATTATTTTCTTTATTGATACCTGAAGATGAAAGAGGTTAAGCTTTCATCTTAACTAGGAATCAGATAAATTATAAATGCCAAGGCCAAAACTTATACTTCCAGATCTCTTATCCCAAACTCTTGCTCTCACTACACTACATCTAGGCTCCTTCCATTTTGTTTATTAGCAATCACAGACTCTTGCTTTATAGATCAGTTACTGCCATAGTTTCCATATCTGATTTGAAGAATGTGCCTCTTCTCTTTGAGGCGTTTTCTACTACGGCAAAGGTTGGAACTTTCTAATAGATGTACTGATATGTCACATATAGTGAACGTAAACAGGGCTTTCAGTTTTTAAAAATGTCATGCAGGAGGAATTCAGGAAGACAAAGAAATGGTTGTACAAACTATTTACTGAATCAAATCTAATAAGCAATCTTTAGAAAGTTCACCAATTGGTAAAATCTGGCTCTGCTCTCAGAATATGTATTCGTTGTAAAAAACTGCAAACTGTAAAAATATAGCTTCTTCATATAGCTGGAGCCCTCCCAAAAGTCCCCAACTTAGAGGTTCACTGTGTTGTTAGTCCAACTGTGCATCCTTATGTCTTTCTCTTTTTGTTTAAGGTTATTCTATTTTGATCTGCAAAACAGAAGAACCAATTAGGAAGGAAAATTATATTGTCACAATTTTTTCACCTCCTGCCTACTCTAATTATGTGGTCTGATAGAGAGAGAGATTAAAATGATGCTATTAAAATACATAAAATAAATTATAGAAGTGAAAACAGTTCCCTGAATCTAGCCAGTCCTTGTGGAATCATAGTAAATTCTTCTTAACATCACAAGAACCTGGGTTGGGGGAGAACCTAAAGGGCATTTAATACAACCATCAATGTTATTTGCATTTTCTCTAAAAGATTCCTGCAAAGTAATTCTCCAAGCTTTGTGAATCTCTGAGATCACCTGATGCAATTGATAGGGGGTGATAACAGGACCATTTCAAAGCACTATTTCTGTTCAGTATGGACAGTGTTTCTCAATTGAAGTGTGACCTGTTTGTGAATATGCTGAAAAGTTGCTCCTCCAGGGGTCCATTATCAGCAGACCCTTCCACTGATGCAGACAAAATGGTGCTCATTCATTTCCCCAGAAAGCAATAACAAGTGGTTGTTCCCAGGCAGAAACTGGGTTAAGAAGGCTGAAATTTTAAGTGAAGGGCAGCTGATGTGGCTCAGTGGTGGAGTGTTGACCTATGAACCAGAAGGTCAGGGTCCAGTTCCCAATCAGGGTACATGCCCAGGTTGTGGACTCATTCCCCAGTGTAAGGCATGCAGGAGGCACCAATCAATGATTCTATCTCATCATTGATGTTTCTATCTTCTCTCCTTCTCCCGTCCTCACTGAAATCAATAAAAATATAAATTAAAAATTTTAAATTAAGGAATCTCCTTATAGCACATACTTGAGCTATTAGATGCAGACAGGAAGTGAAAAGTCTTGCTAATAAAATTAAGGGAAAGAAGGTGCTGTCTACAAGCCAAGTCATCAAAGAGAACTAGGATTCTTCTCAGGCAGCTCAACCTCTCTGTACTCCAGCCACATTGGTTTTCAATCAAGTCCTCTCAAATAGCAAGTGGCATGCTGCCTCCCACTCATATCTTGGGACATGGGTTCTCACTGCTGGGAGTGTTCTTCATCTATCTTTCCATCAGCCAACATCTCCTTGTATCCCTCTTATCTCAGACCAAATGCCATTTTGTCAATAAAGCCTTCTTTAAACACATACATCTCACCCCCATATTTCACAGCTATAAATACAAACTCTGCCAGATTTCCCTTATAGCTCTTACTGTTTGTGCTTATACCTATAAATAATAATTTGATTTCTATTGATCTCCTCCATTAAACAATGGGGTGCAGAGAAGTAGAAACAGGTTCTGTTTGTTCATCATTTATTTCTCTAGTTTCTAGGACTGTGCCCAGGATATACAAGATGGCCAATAAGTTCCAACTGAATAAATCATTGAATATGTTATAATATATATTTCCTTCCAGATATTTCTTATGCTCTTCTGTCTTCAGGTGTGATATCTTCTCCTCATTAGCAAAACATTCCTTTTTGATAATGCATGACTTTAACATAATTTAATAATATGATGTTAATTATTACATGAAAATATTAAGATCCAGAAAAGAAAAATAATAATAACCCCAAATAATTTTGATTACTTTAAACAACAATAGTTAATACATGTATGCATACTTTTAGGTAAACATTCAAATAGAAACAACAGCAAGATCATATTATATAAACAATTTTATAATATTTTAGTAAATTGAATAACATTTATAAACACCTTTCCAAGTCAGTATGGTTATATAGCATAATTTCAAATGACTGAAGTGTATTTCGTTATAAGGAATTCATTTAATCAATCCCCCTTTTTGGAATCCTGAGTTTTATAAAATGAAATTAACTCCATATAATGAAATATTATGCAACAATTTTAAATGCCCCCATGTTTGATGTTTAGATTGTATATAATTTATCAATAATCCTGTTTAAAATAGTACCTTTAAATGAAAAATATGTTAAATAGGGAACACATTGGTAGTCATCCACTGACATTTGTTGATTTTATGGGGAAGAGCAAAGTTGAAGTCTGAATCTTAGGATGATATTATGAAGGTATGTGGAGGGAGTGGATTCAGCGCAGAGGCACCAGATATGGTGGGAAATGGGACAAGTCACAATGGAGGCAAGAGGAAGTTTGAAGAGAAGGTGAATGCTTAATGTCAAAAGCTATCAAGAGGCTTTTAAATTTGGTGATTAAGAGACTATTATGTCCACATTTTACAATATACAAAAACTTCAAATTATCATGTTATACACCTAAAACTAATATATATATTGTATGTCAATTACACCTTAAAATAAATTTTAAAAATAAATCTATTCTTGACCTTGCAAACACCAGCTTCACTTAAACATTGCATAAAGAGGTGAGGGCAGGACTGTTAATCAGTGGTGAGAACAGGGAGGTAGCAAATGTAGATAGTCTCATACAGAAATTAAGTGGTAAAATGAACTAAAGTGTCAAACAAAAAAATCTTCAGAGAAAACTCCAATAGAATTTCAGCTTAGCAAAAATTGATGTGCACAGTGGAAATGAAAAATAGGTTATATTTTCTTATTCACACTAAGAATACCCTATCACTCGTGTTTATTTAATCTAAATTAAGATGTCATTCATGTAAATCATACCATCTATATAATAAAAGCCTAAGCAATAGTAGAAGCCAAAACAACTGAACGGATGACCGAAAGACTGCGTGGGGCAACCACACCAGCAAGGGGGTTAGTGAAGGACAACCAAATGACCGAGCAGCAGGTAGCATGGGGTGATCAGGCCAGCAGGGGGGGGGAGTTAGGGGTGACCAGGTGGCCAGCAGGGGAGAGGGAGCAGGAGATAGGGGAGACCAGGCCAGCAGGGTAGGAGGCAGTTAGGGATGACAAGAATGGCAGGGGAGGCAATTAGGGGTGATCAGGCAGGCAGGCAGGTGAGCCGTTAGGAGCCAGTGGTCCTGGATTGTGAGAGAGATGTCAGACTGCCAGTTTAGGCCCCATCCCTGTCTAAACCAGCAGTCAGACATCCTCCAAAGGATCCTGGGTTGGAGAGGGTTCAGGCTGGGCTGAGGTGACCTCCCCACCCCCGCATGATTGCATGCACTGGGCCTCTAGTTCTTTTATAAGAGGAGAAAGCACTACCAATTACACTATGATCTGCACCAATTGTTAAGCTATACTCTGAATTCAGAAATGCTAAAATGCATGTGGGTGAAATTCAGCATTAGGATTACCACTTTTATTCTCCAGGGATATATATTTTTTTATGAGTAGACTACCCATACATCATTGTCATGATATAGCTCCAGAAACATCTGGATTCTGGCAGTGCTATTACACAGATGTTGTTTTCAATTATAAAGTAGGCATTTGAGGTTGCTGAGCTCAAGAAAGCAGGAATCAGTCAATGAAAGTTCTTAAGTGCCTTCAACTTCTGAATTTTCTACATGGCCCTCTTTTGGCAAATAATTTGCTTCTCTTCTAGCAAAACTGCAGAGTTCATGTTTATGCTGAAGCAGCAGCTATGCCCACTTTGCAGAACACTGACCACCTGAAAAACATCCCCAAAGGGAATAAGGACTCCCAGAGATGATCAAGAGTCTTTTAAATCTTATTTGAAAAAGCTGCACTTATACTCTGTAGAAGAGCGAAGTGAGCTGGGTCCGCTGGCAGTTTTCCAGCGACGAAGGAAGTTTTCCCTGCATTTAACCTTGAAGTAGACTTCCTCACAATCGCTTCGTGATTGATAATAGCTGGAGACAAGCAAGCAGCTTAAATCTTAAAAGTAAAATGATTACAGCCTTTTTTTTTTAAAGGAAGAAGTCCTCTCCACTTTATTTTTTACTGGCTTGTTTGTCTTCTTGATGAAACCTGAACTATCCCCTTCCAATACTTTGGGGGTGTCATTCATGCTGCAGTGTGTATAGTATAGTGAGTGGGAGCAAGAATTCTAGTTAGTTATGGGTTTAAACCCCAATCTTTTCAGATCCTTGTCAAATTACTTGTGGTAAAGAAAACTTATCCTGTTTAACCTCTTCTTACCTGCATTAAATGTGTCAACTAAATGGGGGTAAATATATGCCATCATTATTAGTTATCTTAATTTTATTTCTGTCCTCATTGTTGGTTTGGAGGTCCAGTGAGACACTAGTGTGAGACTAATAGGAACACTTGTGCATTTTTCACAAGCTCCATTCTACTATTTAGCTTTAGGGGTCTATTAGGTGGGGAGTTAGAGTAGGGTTGTAAGGAAAGTGGAACAGTTGGAAAGGAACAAAGGATTTGAGGGTGTGTTCAAGGAAATGATTATGACAAGGACCAGAACAATAAAACTGGTGAGGAGGAGTTGACTTACATGGGGGTTATTAGAGATCTGAAAGGAATCAGCAAATTGTAAGAGAGAATATTGTGTGATATGGAAAGATAGGACGTGGCTGTGAGAACGTGAGATGTTAGCAACTGAGGTTTGGGAAATGGCACTTATTGATGATGATAAATTCTAGGATGGACCAAAGGAATGAGAGGCTGAAGTTGGGTAGAAGGGAAGACCACTCAGTGTACAGAGGCCAACGAACTGAGAGAATGGGATTTGGGGCAGATTATCCACATGAATTTTGAAATTTCAAAAATAGTAACAAGAATAGTGATGGACAGAAGGCTGCAAGAAAAAAGATTCAGGAAAAGAAATGAATGAGATGTAATATATGGGTAGGACAACCAGGATAGTATAGTTTGTTGGCATGTGCTTCAAACAAGGTGAGTTTTTGTTTTGTTTTGTTTTGTTTTGTTTTTTTAATTAGAGGAAATGACTTAGAAATAGCAATGAGGGGGAAGAGAATGACAAACTAGTCTCTAAGCCCTAAGAGAGGTAGTACGGAGGAAGAGAAAGAGTTCTTCTCTTAGGGGCAGTAAGGAGAATTATGTCATCAGTGGAAGTCAGTTTTTTTGTTGTTGTCTTTAAGTTTGTTTATTTATTTATTTTAATTTTATTTTCCAACTACAGTTTACATTCAATATTATTATTTTTAATATATATATTATTGATTTTTTACAGAGAGGAAGGGAGAAGGATAGAGAGATAGAAACATTGATCAGCTGCCTCCTGCACACCCCATATTGGGGATGTGCCCGAAACCAAGGTACATGACGTTGACCGGAATTGAACCGGGGACTCTTCAATCTGCAGGCCAACTCTCTATCCACTGAGCCAAACCAGTTAGGGCTTCAATATTATTTTGTATTAGTATTTTTTATTTAAGCCAGAAGGTAAAAGAAACATTAAGATAGGATATCAAAGATTGGAATTTTGGTAATGACTGGTTGTTTCTTCCAAATGATACATAGAAAGTATTTGGAAAGGAAGTGTTTGAAGAGATTTGGAAGAAATGTCAGTTTAAGAGATGTAAAGGACTATGGAGCTAAAATCTGGGTATTTAAAGATCCTGAAATCCTTGGAGTTTTGGTGGTTACAGAGTAAAATGGAGGAGTGAAGACATGAAGAAGTTAAGCCTGCCTGTCTTTGAAGGAAGATGAGTCAATGATCAGAACAAAGTTGCGGAGAGAGGCTGATTTGTGTTGGTGGAAAATGTTGATTACACAACATGCTTGGCAGGCTTTCAAAACTCTAAAGGTGAGATCATGGCTGGGGATGGGGAAGTCTATACCTGGACCACATTTGGGCATTTCTTAAGTCCAGGAGAGGGAAATATATCAAAAAGAGGGGAGGTTGGGAATCAGCCAACATAAAAAGGTCGGGGAAAGCAGAGGAATGGATCGGGGGCAGAATGACCTTGAGTCACTGTCTGGAGCTAAGTACTCCTTAAAAGAGAGCTGTGGAGTACGTGTTTAAGGCATTGCTCAAATTAATTACTCCAAGTAAGAAGTGTTTAGGAATGTAGGAGTGTACCACTCATAAGTATGAAAAAAAAATTAATCTCCCAGTAGAGACACCATATTTTAAACTTGCCATAAGGAAAATGAGCATTGATGGGGGTTTGTATGATCATGAACTGATGATCCATAATGCATATAGTCATAAAGACAAGTGAATTGTGAATGGACCTGGTAATAGGTTCTATTTATAATCTTAGTACTTCTTAGAAAAGTATAGGTTCATTTGAGGGATATACGTTCCTTGCAATTAGAGATGATAACCAGCCCCTTAATGAGTCCCTATGAGATAATACATTGTCTAGTATTAGCAGCATGTTCTTGCCACATTTTTTTTTAAAGCTGAGCTTATCTGTAATTTTCATCCAGATAATTACAAATTATCTGGGAAATGGTAGGGGTTTTTATTGTTGTTTGTTTGTTTTTTAATCCTCATCCAAGGATATGCTTAGAGAGAGGAAGGGGTGGGGAGAGATAGAGAGAGAGAGATATCAGTTCCCCAACCAGGGAACACACCCACAATCCAAATACATGCCCTGATCCAGGATTGAACCAGCAACCTTTCAATGCACAGAATGATGCTCAGCCAACACCGCCACTCTGGGCAAGCATCTTGGCACCTTTCAGGAAGTATTGTTTGCTAGAACCTTGTCATTGTCTCACAGCTAATCATGAAGTGTAATGCAATCATTGGAAAGCATTGATAGAAAAACTTCATTTACTTGGTATGGCTGGGAAATAAATGTTTCTACCTTAAATATTATTTTAGACCACTCAAGATCTCCCTAGAGAATCCAAAATTTAAAAAATATGTGGTTTTGATGAAATTCTTTTAACATTTACTCTTTCTTTAAATAGAGTAAAGTAACATAATTTATTCTTTTCTTGATTACTTAGACTAAGCAGGCTAGAGATAAAAGCTATGTAACAAAGGCCAAAATATATAACTTTTCTTAGCTTTCCATTTCTCTTCTATAAAATATATCAATATCTATATTATAGAGTGATCACTGGAATTTAATGAGCTAATGCATAGGAAGAGCTTAGCTTTAATTCTAGCACATAGAACACAATCAAGGGGATATATCAATATTAGGAGCCTCATCAAATCAGTATTTAGTTAGTTACTGTCTCTATGTTTAAAAAAATTGTCTCATCCTGGCCATTGTTGCTCAATGGTTAAAGCATCAGCAAATTAAAGCACTAAGGGTCACAATTTGATTCCAGGTCAAGGACATGTACCTGGGTTGTAGATTTGATTTCTGCCCTGCTTGGGGTGCATGCATGAGAACCAATACATGTGTCTCTCTCGCATCTATGTTTTTCTCTATCTTCCCCCCTCCCTACACCCTCCTTCCTTTCCACTATCTCTAAAACTCAATAAAAAATTGAGGATTAACAAAAAAGTCTCTATTTTAATCAAGTAATATTATAATATTATATGAGTCTGGACAAAATTGTCCTAAACTACTGAGGTTTTAAAGTATAATTTTATGTGTCCTGGTATCTTCACTCTTTGCTGCAGTCTGTGTACCTATACATATGTACATTAATTCTTCTCTTTGACCACTGGGTTTTCTGCTTATTATGTACTTTGCTATAAAAACATGGCACCTGAACTTACTAGAAATGTAAAATGTTGAGTATAAAGTGATTTTTGTGCTTATTATTTTATTTTAAATGTTTATTGTTGAAAGTATTACATAAGTCCCCCTTTTCCCCCACTGACCCCTCCCAGCTTTTACCTCCCTATTCTCTGTGTCCATGGGTTATGCATATATGCACACAAGTTCATTGGTTGATCTCTTCTCACTCACCTACCCATCAGAAGGACTCTCTTATAAGCAAAGTCATGGATTTTAGTGTATGAAATTGGTGACATCCATATTGGTTACTGGAAACCCTTCTTGAATTTAATTTATCTCAGCTTCTCATCTTAACTATTTGTCAGGTATCTGTTATATAAGGTCTAGGACATTGTCACAGCTGTTTATTCAAATCAAATGTGCTCAAGGATATAATATGTTCAAGATGGGCTGCTATACTAAGAACTAGGGATGCAATGATAAATAAAATTAGTAATTAGAGGGGCTGACCAGAATCTTGACCATGGCAATAACTTAAGATTGATATGGAATATCAGGCTAAAAATGTTACTTTGCTTAGAGGTGATCATTTCTAAGGAAAATAATATTTAAGTTGATTAAGTAAGAGTTGACAAATAAATGGGGAGAGAGACAGGGCGATTGAGAATGTCAAAGTCAAAGGGTGAGAAAGAACTTTGATTCCCTGAATAAAAGCCCATTATGGGGAAAACAGAAAAAGGAATAGGAGGGTAAAATAATACAGAGAATAATGCTAGAGTGTGCACTACAGAAAGACATGGCTATGCAGACTATGTAAAACCAAGGTACAGATTTGGGGCTTTACTCCACTATTATGAAGGGCATTAAAAGGTTTGTTCTGTATAGTGAAATACTCAGATTTACAGAATTGAAGGTCATTATATCTTAACTACAGATAATGGATGAAGAGAGCAAGTTAAGGGATGTAGTGGTCCAGGAGACAGGCCACAGTGACCTATACTTGGGCAATGGCAGTGTGAATGGAAGAGATGTTCATGAGGGGAATATATTGGAATTAAAGAGGGTGCAAAGGGGGTAGGTGTCAAGGTCAGCTTTAAGTTTTGCAGCTGTGAACATGATGATGCTATTTTCTGAATTAAAAAATACTGATGTGACCATATGTGAAAGTAAAGATCAAGAAAAAAGTAAAACTTGCCAAATATGAGGTACCTTTGAACTAGTTCGCCATTTGGGAAGGGATCAAAGGATGTCCCAGCTCTCCTCCTCCAACATTCATTTCTATGCTCACTTTGACCTCTTATGCTGTTCCCCTGCACCAGTCAAAACATGTGCCAGCAATTCTACTCCTAGGGAGTTACCCAAAGGAAATGAAAGTATAATGTATGAGTTATAGATAAGTATTCCAGCAGGTGACAGATACGTTCTTACAGTGGAACACTATTCAGCAAGAGATAAATTCCTGGAGAAAACTACTGATACATTCATAAAATGGATGGACCTCAAAATCATCAGGCTGAGTAAAACAAGCTAAATCAGGAAAAAAAGAGTACATGTTGCTATTTTTCTAACATTCTAGAAAATGTAAAGTAATATATAGTAAGACAGAGAGAAATAAAAGGATTTCAAAGGGAATGAGAAAACATGAAGGGTGATAACATAGCTGGTATTGTGATTGTGAGGATGACTTCATAGGTGTGTGTATGTGTGTGTGTGTGTGTAATTTAATATACTTTATAACTTAATATACTTTAAATATGTTCAATGTATGGTATATAAATCATGCCTCAATAAATTGATATAAAAGGAACATCTGTTATCCCTCCATCACCTGCTTCCAAACAAGATGAGCTCTTCTTCCTCATTCTATGTCCCATCAAAACACTGTGCATTTATAAAATACATGCAGTTGTGTTCTATAATTAGTGGCATATCTGAATCTGTCTTCCTCTCTGCATTGTCAGCTGCATGCATGGAGAGACTGTGCCTGTTTTATTCACTGTGTTTCCTCAATGCCGAGCACCTTGAATGAACGGATGGAGCATTGATAGTCCCACATGTGCTGGTGAGTGTCTGGAAATCAAAGTCAGGGCTTTGAGGGCAGGACAGTAGGGTTCATACTGCTGGTGAATGTGAGGAAAGGTGTCCACACTGTGCTTTACTATACAGGTGAGCAATGGGAGGGTGAACAGGGATTGGCATGAGATAGGCCGGAAACAATGCTTTGATTTGAGACACACTCAGAAAACAGTAAACACACACACACACACACACACACACCTACACAGAGATGTAATACAACTTAAAATGTAAGATGTTCTGTGAGATGTTTTGCTCGTGGGACACCAAAGAACAATGCTTACATTTTACGTTTGGCCTTGGAAATGCAAGTATTGGGGCGGGGGAGTTCTGTGCCTATTCAGATGCAGCCCTCGGGGGACACCCACTTTGGAAGGAAGTGATGTCACACATCACAGTGAGGTTCCACCGCCATCCAGCTACATTCTGAGCTCACTGCCCTCGGAAAGCTGGCCTATTTAGCCCCTTCACTGGGAAGGAGAGCTCCCAGTTTTTGGAAAGAGTCCTGCAGCCAAAACAGCTCCTGAGATAAACAAAAGAGTGAGTCTTTCTGTAAAGTTTTAGGATTGCACATGGTGGAAGCCCCAAAATGTAATACCAGGGTCCAAAGGTTCTATTAAAAAGATGCTCAGAGGATCACTTAAGGCATGTGGAATGCATGCCCTCCCATGGAAAATAAAATTCTAGTGAGCAAATTCTTACACTATATCAGTACATCTAAATGGAAGGTTAAATAATCATCTAGCTATGTTTAGATAATCAGTCTGATGTGATCTTTATGTTACTCTAAACAGGATTTTTATGAAGCCATCACTGCATGTCATTTTAATTGAATTGCTATTTATTTAGCCAAAGTGTTCAATATCACCAGGTTGCTAGTTGTAATTTAAGATATAATCGATGCCTGCCTTTAAGAATTAGCCTCTCCCCTCAAGTAGCATTCTGTGCCCCCTATGCTACTGGAACAAAACATAGTAACCTACTTAAATAAAATGAAAGAAATTCTGTGATGTAATGCTTAATTGAAAACTATGAACATTGTTTCAAGAGTTTCAGAGAAAAGATAGAGATGTGAATAGCACTGAATAGGTAACTACAGAGAAGAGGCTGGGATCCTTGAAGGATTCTTGGAATTGGGGAGGTGATATAAGATAGAGCACCCACAGAGACAGGAGGAAGGGGATGAGAGAGATACTAGAAAAAGCTCTCAGATTTCTTATTTAAAAAAAAAAATCATATGGTGTCTGAGTTTGTTCCAAGTCTCAGAGAAATATATATGAGAGTAAGAGGGCTTCTCTATAATAATGACCTAATCTGAATCAGACACCACTGCAGGACAGAGGAAGCTTACAGGATCACACTTCTTCCACCTCCACCAATGTTCACATTGTAGGGACTTTCTTAACACAGGATGAGCCCGTTGACTGTGGACCTCAGACCTGGCCTCCCTGGGAATACTGTGTTCAGTGGCATAGGCTAGTTTGATTTGTTTCTGAATTTATTTGTATGCTCTTCTAAAAATCCAGGGCCTAAAACGGTTTGGCTCAGTGGATAGAGGATCCGTCTGTGGACTGAAAGGTCCCAGGTTCGATTCCGGTCAAGGGCACATCCCCAGTAGGGGGAGTGCAAGAGGCAGCTGATTGATGTCTCTCTCTCATCGATGTTTCTAGGCTTGGATGGGGAACTGGGGGTGAGTGGTGGTGGATGTAGGTGGTGAGGGAAGAAGGAGTTGGGGAGGCTGGGAGTCAGGGAACCATGCTGTGGCAGCATGCAAGAGGTTAGGGAAGGAGGAGGGGGGGAGGCAGGGAGGGAGGGAAGTGGAGAACCTGATCAGCCCTGATTGTTGACCAGGCCTAGGGACCATACCTGTGCATGAAATTTGTGGACCAGGCCTCTAGTTCCATCATAATATCCATGTGAAAGACTATTACTGGCTAAAATTCACAGATTGGATAAGGTTGCAATGGAAGTAGACTCCAAACTCTGGGTTTAGTTAAAGCTCTTTATTAGTATGCACTGCTGTCTCTTACAGGGTGGTTAAATCCTAAAAGTGAATCCAGTTACAAGTATTCAGACCTTATTCAAGTGACTCTATGTGATAAGGATTAAAAAAAAAATCCATTCTCTTAAGGAATCACACAGCAAATACACATTGTAACCTTACTAGAAGTTAGTTGCAGAAAATAATGCAGGTTTAAATTTATCAATATACCATCACCGTCCACCAGAAACACACTTCAATTTTTGCTTACTATCCTATCTTTAATTAATAATCACAAAAGTCTCAATTACAGATTTCTTTTAATATTGCCTGATACCACATTTAGCACGTTACATTAAATATCTCATTTGGTCCTCAAAACCAGCCTATGGGATCTATGATTTATTCATACACATCAAGGGAGCAGTCCACAAAGCCTGAAGACACAGGTACTAACCTGCCTAGTTAGGAGTGGGTTAATAGGTTAGTAGTAAGGAGCATCACAACTAGGCCCACAAACACCCTGGAAGTTAATCACTTTCCTTTCATGGGAATGTCACAGTTTTGAAATTGTTCAGCAGCAAATTGTTGTTGTGTAAGGCATCATTTTGATCCAACTGTGGGAAATGTGCTATGAAAAGGAGCCCAATGTGCTGTACTTGTGGTGCAAAAGGAGCAGGCTCCTGGACAGTGTGAGTGGATGAAACATGGCACAGATATTTAGGCTCCTGACTCTGGTCAGAGTTGAAGGATGGGGAAAAAAGTGAAGGGGTAAAAGGTTAAGAGATAGTCAGCAATTTAGGAAAGAGCCTGCTTCCTTCCATCATGTAAAGTTGTTGCTAGATGCTGGGCTACCAAGGGCTATATGTCTCAGCACCTCCTACAGCTAGATCTTGCTAATGAAAGGTAAGCTGACATCAATGAATGTCACTTCTGGGTTGAGGTGATTGAGAACAGAGCATTCCATACTATCTTCTCCTCTGTTTTCCAGCTATATTCTAAAGAAGCCCACAGGTTGAGAACCGCTGCTGTAGAGTCTAAGACCATTGGAAAACACAGATATTTACATTATAATTCATTGACAGTAGCAAAATTACAGTTATGAAGTAGCAACGAAAATAATCTTATGGTTGGGGTCACACAACATGAGGAACTGTATTAAAGGGTCATGGGTCACGGCATTAAAAAAGTTGAGAACCACTGTCCTAAAGGCTCTGAGGCCCTCAGAAATGGTAGAGTCGGGACTTAGAAGAAGCCAGATCTCCAATTCATTGCATGGAGAAAAGCCATAGCAAATCAGAAACACCATTTGGATTACTGTGTGAACAAGAAGTAAACATTTGGTTTCTATGTTAAGTCAGTAACAAATAAAGATTTGTTGTTACACCAGCTCTCATTACCCTCACTAATACAGTGTAGAAATGTGAATCTTCTTTATTTCATTAAGAACAGATGGTGTATTGTGTGGTCTATTATCCATTGTCATTGGATTTCTGCATCATGACTACATTGAGGAAATCCACAGGGAACCATGAAACTTCATTTTAACTATGTGAATGTTGGTAATAGAGTGATAGAGGAAGGAACATCATATGGTACCATTACTTCAATTCTGTATGCTCACTCCCAATCCTGGCTAGGGTGGAATACTGGAATATGTGATGATGACTAGATTCACCCTCCTATCCAAAATATTAAAAAGTGAAGAGGAGAGGGGTAGGGGAAGGGAGAGGGAGAGGAAGAGAAAGAAAGAGGAGGAGGGGAAGGGAGAGGGAGAGGGAGGGAGGGAGGGTGGGAAGGAGAGGAGGAGGAGGAGGAGGAGGAGGAGGAGGAGAGAGAGAGAGAGAGAGAGAGAGAGAGAGAGAGAGAGAGAGAGAGAGAGAGA
>JAAGEH010000125.1:1805588-1868575 GCA_011751065.1 Lasiurus cinereus | reverse complement strand
AGAGAGAGAGAGAGAGAGAGAGAGAGAGAGAGAGAGAGAGAGAGAGAAGAAAGAAAGAAAAACAGAGAAGACATATGAAGCTAATTTTTAAGAAGCTGGATATCAGGAATGAAGGTCAGTGATTCCTAAGAGATATTAAACAAATGCGGCAAGATCTGTGATTGCCCCAGCTTACTGAGTTGGTAGAATTTTCAGACCACAGAGCAGAGAAGGAAAATATGATTATGCTTGGTAGTCTTTCTGAATTGAGAAAATAGAACTGAGAGCCTGGAAAGATAAGGCTGCTTGAGTTCATAGAACAGAAAACCAGAAAGAGAGATCTTTAAAAAGGAGCCTACTTGAGTGTTTATCAGAATATTGATTAGACCAGACCTGTGAAGAAATCATTAGAAATCAGGAAAAGGTTAATGATTAGTGGTACACAAAGGGTGGAATAGTGCCAACTCCCACTACCCAGACTAGCAAACCACATGATTAATGGGATACTGGGTATATAACTCAGAGGGACTTTCCTCAGTTGTGTGGAATACTTAGTCCTACACTAACAGTGATCCTAGAAGAAAGCTAAAAAAATATTTGAATTCTAAGACAAAAACAGATTGGAGCAATAGAAAATACTTGGCAAGGTGTTAAAACTAATGATATCAATAATCATTAATAAAGAACGCTGAGGGATTTCCAGCCAAAGTGGATTTCAGAGCACAGAAATTTACCAGGCCTAAAAAAGATAATTTCAGCCGAGACTGGTTTGGCTCAGTGGATAGAGCGTCGGCTTGCGGACTGAAGGGTCCCAGGTTCGATTCTGGTTGGGGGCATGTACCTTGCTTGCGGGCACATCTCCACTGTGGGGCGTGCAGGAGGCGGCTGAGCGATGTCTCTCTCATCGATGTTTCTGACTTTCTGTCTCTCTCCCTTCCTCTCTGTGAAGAATCAATAAAATATATTTTTTTAAAAAAGATAATTTCATAAGATAGAGGGATCATTAATCAAATAGACATAATAGTCCTAAATGTCTAGGCAAAAAAAATAAACAAACAAAGCAAAAACTACAGATCTACAAAATGCATCAAGCAAAGTCAAGAGTAAGCTAACAGAAAAATCAGTAAGGATGTACTAGATTTTTACAACACTATTAACTAACTTGATCTAATTAACATTTATCACACACACACATATACACGGAACATTTATCAATATAGATCATATTCTGGACAGCAAAACAAAACAAAACAAACAAACAAAACAAGAAACAAGCCTCAAAATGTTTCAAGTTGTACAAATGAGCAATCAATAACAGAAAGTTCTGTAAAAACCCCTACAAAAACTTGTTAATTTTAACACCCTTTTAAATAACTGATGTGCAAAAGAAGAAATCAAAAAGGAAGTTTAAAACTATTTTAAATTAAATTTCAATGAAAGAAAAAATCATCAGTATTTGTGAAATGCCACTAAAGCAATACTTAAGAGGAAATTTATAGCAGTACATGCCTATGTTGGAAAAAGAAGAAAGATCTTAAATCAAATACGACAGGTTTCACATTAAGAGACTAGACTAAAAGGCAAAATTGTACCCTAAGTGAATAGTCCCAAGCTCATTTTATGAGGCCAGCATTATCTTAATTCCGAAATCAGATAGATAGTAGAAAGAAAGAAAATTATAGGCCAATATCCCTGATGAGCATAGATGCAAAAACCCTAAACAAAATATTAGCAAACTGAATTTAGCAATACATTAAAAAGATCACACTCCATAATCAAGTGGGATTTATTCCTGGAATGTAAGGTTGGTACAATACTGGCAAATCAATTAATGTGATACACCACATAAACAAAATTAACATGAAAATTATATGATCATATCAATAGATGCAGAGAAAGTATTTAGATGCAGCCATTTATGTTAAAAACTCTCAGCAAAGTGGGAATAGATGATATATATCTCAACACAATAAAGGCCAAACTTGACAAACCTACAGCTAATATCATACTCAAAGGGCAAAAACTAAAAGCATTTCTCTTAAGACCAGGAACAACACAGGGATTTCCATTTTCACCACACTTCTTCAGCACAGTACTGGAAGTCCTAGCCACAGCGATCAGACAAGAAGAAATACAAAGCTTCCAAATTGAAAAGGAAATAGTAAAACTGCCATTATATGCAGATGACATGATATTGTAAATAGAGAACCATAAAGACTCTACCAAAAATACTCAGAACTATTAGAACTGATAAATTCAATAAAATAGCAGGATTCAAAACAAATATTCAGAAATTGGTTACTTTTTTTATACACAGATATACAGAATATGTAGATGTCCACAGTGGCCAAGGGATTGCCGAGATCACTAGAACAACTCATATTCCAGAGCAGAGGCACAGCTGGTCTGGAGTGGGATTTCAGGGAGAACTTGTCAGCATGGTCTTAGGTAGTTGCTCCATATCTTGTCTTCACATAAAGATGATATGACTGTCTAGTAGGTGCAGGGCCTTTAACACAGCCTGTAGCTTGCACCATCATTATTGTGACATTCTACAAAAGCAACAACACACTTGGACTGAATTCAATATCATACACATTGTCAGAAGGTATTCCAATGCTTTTTTTTCCTGCATGTGAAAGCAAGAAGAAACTAGATTCTTATAAAAAAAATGACTTGTTAATCTTTGAATGGCTGTAAAAATGATTAAACATTTCTTGTCAAAGGTGACTACCAAAAACTGGAAGATAATATTAAAACATCTTGGTTAGAATTATAGTCACCACTTAAAACATAAAATCTAATTGAAAGAAAAAATTATGTTTGTGGAAGCAAGCACAAATTTCTCTTTAAAATTAAAATAAAAAAACATTGATAATTTTGTAGAAATTCATTTATTTAACATGTTCCAAAATACTTTTATATTTTATTGTAGTTTATTTTCTGTTTAATTTTTCTTATGGGTTATTTATATTATTTTTTTATTCCTGTTTAAATTGAAGAAGGATATATAATCTTTACCAAGCACCATTTAGATCTCCTCCAGTTTACCATATATATATTAGAAGCCTGATGCACAAAGATTCGTGCAAGAATGGGCCTTCCTTCCCCTGGCTGCCGGTACTGCCTTTGCTCCAGCCCAGAGCTGCCTTTCCCTGTCCCTGGCCACTGGGCACCTGAATTTGCAAATTAACTTGCCATCTTTGTTGGGTTAATTTGCATACTCACTTCTGATTGGCTGATGGGCATCACAAACATATGGTCAATTTGCATCTTACTCTTTTATCAGTGTGTGTGTATATGTATACACACACACACACATACATATGTATGTGTGTGTGTGTATGTGTGTGTATGTTACAAGTGTACCATGAAGTGAAACAGTAAGCAGTGACATCCTAGTATATGAGCAACATGTTAACATTCATAATTTGATACTTTGTTCTAAATGTAAAGGGGTCAGAAACCAGAGGACATCTTTAGCCTGTTCATTAAGTAAATACTCAATTTAAGATTATATAGTCCTTAGACTGCACAAGCAAAAACATAAATGCCAGGATAATGATGGTATTGAGGTCTATAATTTCTCCTGATAATACAGCCCTTAGGGCAGAAATTGCTGGTGTTTTATGCATTAACTGCCTACCATGGAGCTTTTTGACACAGAACAGAAATTAACTTCATATAGCTCACGATTGTAAAACATTTTTCATGTCACTATAAAATCTAAAGATTTATAAGTATGGAATAATTATACTTTCAATTTAAATGCAGCATCAATCTATATCTCTGAGCCCAAAATAACATTGTGAATAACTGTGGTTATTAAAAACAAAAAGCCCCAGCTTTACTTAATTTTTGCTATTTGTTCTTTCACCCACTTAAAAAAAAAATTCCTACCCTATGAAGCCAAGCCCAAATATTCCATATTTGAAAAATCAGATTTATTTATTGATGGTGAGGTGGATGAATCACAAAATTAGGAGGTATGACAAGTGGGTATTTCTGGTAACAACTCCTTTACAGATTTTTTTTTTTGGTTGAGTATGAATCATATCACATTTTTTTTATTTTGGTTGGAGTTTCTTCATCTCTAGAATGAAGGTGTGCATTACATATTTATGGAGTTGCCTTGAGCATCATGTGATTTTGTGATCTTGTTTAACTTGCTGCAAAGACTAAATATTTAAAAGTATAGAATCCTAGCAGTTCTTTTAATCATAAGTTCAAAGACAGTGTGAGGGGTTTAATTTATATCCTAAGTTATTTTGATTTTTATGCCATGCTGCCTACTAATAAATCAACAGCAAGTTATGGAAATAATTCTATAATATGGGATATCAATAGATCTTGGGATTGGAAGTTGGCTTGACCTTCTTTGTTTTTTTAGACACAACTTTATGATTTGCTAGCTGTCTCATCTACTATTACTTCCTGTCCCCTTTATTGTTTTTCCAGAAATTGTTTAACACTGAGCAAGAGCTTCATGGTGCAGAATTTCCTAGAAGTGGGCCACATTTAAACAGCAGAATTCTAATTAAGAAACTTGAGAATGGGCCACACTCACATTCCCTGTTGACATGTCCCTCTTCCCGCTTCCTTCTCCTCTTGACTGCCTGATGATTAAAGTGACTTTTGTCAATGGCATCAATGCTTATCTTTCCTAGGCTCTCTTATTATTTTTAAAATAGAGGCCCATTGAACGAAATTTGTGCATGGGAGCAGGGAGGGTCCCTCAGCCTGGCCTACAGCCTCTCACAATCCAAGACCACTGGCTTCTAACCACTCACCTGTCTGCCTGCCTGATCACCCCTAACCCCTCTGCCTGGCTGCCTGATTGCCCCTAACCACTGGCCTGCCAGCCTGATTGCACCTAACCACTGGCCTGCCAGCCTGATTGCCCCTAACCACTGGCTTGCCTGCCTAATTGCTCCTATCAGTCATCTGCCTGCATAATCACCCTTAACCAATCACCTGCTTGCCTAATTGCCCCTAACTGCTTCTGCCTTGGCCCCTGCCACCTTAGCTTCATCTGGAAGGTTGTCTGGAAGGATGTCCGAATAATGTCTGGAAGGTCATTCAGCTGTCTGGTCTAATTAGCATATTACACTTTTATTATTATAGAACCTCTACAAGTCTACATTAGTGATCCAGCTCTTTGCATGTTATATTTGTTCAAGATATATTTTTAAGCCAACAGCTCTCTCTCAACTTCTCTAGACTGGGGGTCCTTAACTGCAGACTCTGGGAGACAAAGGTACAGAGTGACAGCTGACCTGGAAGAAATTTTACAAATCTACAGACTCTTACCTTTGCCAATTCACATATTAATTTTGGATAAGTATATGAGAAAATGTTATGAGTGTGAGTTTTATTTGTCATGTCTGGTGATATTGGGTGGGAAAGAGTTGATAATAGTTATGCTAACTCACATTGCACTATAAAACATGATAAATCTAAGAAATTCAATTCAAACTGGTGAATTAAGGGGGGGAATGCAGTCAACTTAATTTGATAGCATTAGATGATACATTAAGTCTCTCAAAAACTACATTGAAATCAAAGGTGAAAGGATTTGCCTAAATATAAAGGAAGATTCCCTTTAAGGTCAACTATTCCATTTCTTTTAGCTCCTAAACATGTGGGAAGCAGTAGAGCAAGTGCTTAGGCCACTGCACTTACCTGATCTTGGAGACAGTCTAATTTGGCTGAATAGATGGATAACTATGAGATCATAAGCAAATTCTTAACTTTTCTCTTCCTCGGTGTTTTTATCTGTAAAATGGGAATATCATGGGTACTTGCTTCTTAAAGGCTTTGTGAGTACAAACTAAACCTATTTATGAATAAGAGGCACATTGTCTACAAAGCAGGTGCTCAATAAGTGATAATGATTGTGGTGTTGATGATAGTAACCATGACAGTGATGATGCCACATGTCTGTTTTTGTAATAATATTGTGACTAGAGGCCCAGTGCACAAATTTGTGTATGCATGGCATCCCTCAACCTGGCCGGAGATCAGGGAGAGGGGCTGCAGGAGGTTGTCTGGCTGTGGGAGGTTGGTTGTGGGAGTTCACTGACCATCAGGGGGCAGCTCCTGCATTGAGCATCTGCCCTCTGGTGGTCAGTGCACATCATAGTGACTGGTCAACCAGTTGTTCAATTGTTTGGTCGCTGAGGCTTTTATATATAGAGAGATTATACATAATATATGCAACATCTTGTTCTAAGATGAGCACAGCCTTTCCTGCAAACCACCAAATGGCTTACTGGGTACTAATATTTCCCCCAGTTCATTTGGGAAACACCTAGGAGCAAATGGAAAACAAACACTGAGTAAAAATGAGCACTTTCAGGAGCACGTCTGGTTCTCAAAAGGATGGTTCCTGTGTACTTCCTGGTGGGAGAGAATTTTCAATGGTTGCCAGTTAGGATCATTCCCTTCTTCGCTCAAAGTATCCTCAGGTTCATTTACTACACGAGATGTAGTAATATCAAGAAAACAACAACTGAGCCAGTGGTGTGTGTGGGGTTTCCAGCGAAAGCCACAAGGATTCTTTTTCTGGAATAGCCGGTAATCAGCCAAGCTTAATTTGTGTAACAAGTTTAGGTGAACACTTTGCTTTCTCAAAACACTCTCCCTTCTGAGAACAACCAAGAGATTCCGAATCATTTACTTCTTTCCCATTTACCATTCTTTTGATGAGGTGGATTCCCCAATTGTAAAACATGAGGAAAACATTCAATCAGAAACACAGCTAGAAGTGATTTAGGATAATTGATATTCAGTAGCTCAATCTCAAATCCAGCTTGTTTTTATGTCACACAAGAGATTTGTCAGATTCCTGCTATGACAGTTTGGCAGAAGACAATAAAAAAACACGATTTTCTCACTTTTTTCTGAAGTTTCATTATATCACTAAGTAATATGCTCAATATTCTCTGGAAATACATAATCCACTTTACCTGGTGTGTTCATCATTTGTCTCTGACTAAAATATCCAAGTGACTAAAAGTTAACTGTAAGAAAATCATTATGAATATGAGCAAAGGATGTTAGTTAATTGTAAGAAAATCATGACTATGAGAAAAGGGTGTTCATCAGAACACTGTTTAGAATTCTGGAAAATGAAAATCACAAATTCATATATACACAACCACTACAATGGAAGAGAAAAAAATGAAGTATCTAGTACTACATGGGCTACTGTGCAAAAACTGAAATAATGATGTAGAAACACAGAGAATGTGGTGAAGAGGGGTTCATGATTCTGTTTAAAGTTGAAACAATAATACAGACACCAACATTAGATTCAGTAATTTGTCAGTTATTATTCTGGCTCCAACCAGGAGAAAGAAAACATAATTTTAGCTTTGATATTTTAAATAAAATAATTAACTATAAAAGGGGATTATTTTAATGAAAGAATGGCTAGTGACAAGTAAAATGAACTCTAAAAAATATAGAGACAGCAGATATAAGGAATAACTACTAACCCCAGCTGTGAAAGGAGTCTTCCTCCAACCCCACAGGACTAAGGCTCAAGCCTGGCTGATGAAAGCACAGCATACTGGATGGTACAGAAGTTGCTGTGCTTCCTAGTGGTGAAATTTTGGGGATGTATGACCTCTGTGACATGTAGAAATACACCTTTTAGGGTTCCAGGAAAGCTATTCCTGACATGTTTCTCACCTGAGACACTCTACTGAAAAACTTCTTCTAAAAAGGATCATATATATATATATATATATGGCTAAATGTCCTTCTGACTGTTCAACTGACAGCTATTGTGCACACTCACCACCAGGGGGCAGATGTTCAATGCAGAAGCTGCTGAGCTGCCGTGACTTGGGAAAGGCAGTTCTTGGGAGACACACTCGGAACTAGAGAGGAGGGAGCCCCATTCTGGGGGGTGTCACTTGAGACTGCCCTCTTGCAATCTGGGACCCCTCGGGGGATGTCATAGAGCAGGTTTCGGACCCATCCTCCCAAGCCAGGCCAAGGGACACCACCTGCCAGAGGAACCCCATTCACTCTGCAGACAACCTTTGAGCCACAGTGCCACCCTAGGTGTGGCCAGCTGGGGAGGTATTCTGGGCGGTTGGCTCCAGGGCATGTCTGGCCCATCTTGCCCAGTCCTGCCCTGCTGGCCACCTTCTAATTAATTTCCTTTCAATGTGCACAAATCCATGCACTGGGTCACTAGTATCCTATATAATAAAAGAGCAATATGAAAATGGCTCATGCTTCTGCTACACCACAAGCCATGCCCACCAGCCAATCAGGAGTGAGTATGCAAATTAACCTCATCCAAGATGTCTGTGGCCATGGGAGAACAGGACAAAGGCTTGGGTTTCCCTGGCAATGGAGGAAGCCAAGCTTTCTGCACACCCTGGCTGGCCTAGGCCTCTATTCAATGCTACAAAGTTTCAATTATAGAAGATAAATAAATTCCAACAAAAATGGTGGCAGCCATGGAACTGAAGAGAGCAGGAGGTTAGGGTTTCCCCCAGTGATGGAAGAAGCCAAGCTTTCTGCAGCTCTGCCCTGTCTTGGCCTCTACTCAAGGCTACAAATTTTCAATTGTAGAAGATAAATACCACTTGGGTACAATGTGGTGTGGTCAGCCTGTAAACCACCACAAGTCCCTTGCCCAGGCCACCCCATATCCCAAGGAAATACCCACCCTGATCCAGGATACCTTTCAGGGCATATCAGCTGGCCCCCACATGTATGACAGGCCTCTATCCTATCTAATAAGAGTAATATGCAAACTGACCATCACTCCAACACACAAGATATCCACCCCATGTGTTCAAAGATGGCTGCCTCATGTGGACACAAGATAGCCACCACAAGATGGCCTGCAAGGAAAGGCAGTTTGAGGGGACCTAGGCCTGCAGGGGAAAGCAGTTGGGGGGACTAGGCCAGCAGGGGAGGGCTGTTAGGGGAAAATGGCTGGCAGGGGGGCAGTTAGGCATCAATCAGGCTAGCAGGGAAATGGTTAGGGGTGATAAGGCTGGCAGGCAGAATCAGTTAGGGGAAAACAGGAAGGCAGGCAGGAGAGCAATTTGGAGCCAGCAGTCCTGGATTGTGAGAGGGATGTCCAACTGCCCATTTAGGCCTGATCCCTGGTAGAATTGGGCCTCATCGGGGAGTCTGACATCTCTTGAGGGGTCCCATATTAGAGAGAGTGCAGGCTGGTCTGAGGGACACACTCTCCACCCCCTGTGCATGAATTTCATGCACCAAGCCTCTAGTATATATATAAATTTATAGAGTAAGGGAAAGGGAGAGAGAGATTAAAAAAAAAAAAACATCCATGCTGAAAGAGAATAATTAATAGTCTGCCTCCTGCACACCTCCTTCTGGGGATCAAGCCTACAACCTGGGTATGTGCCCTGATGGGGAATCAAACTGTGACCTCCTGGTTCACAGATTGAGGCTCCACCCCTGAGCCATGCTGGCATGGCTACAAAACTCCTTGACCAGAGATGCTGGGGAAGCTGTTGGCTGCTGAGTACTGAAGAAGACACCTTCGAAGAGGTTGAGGACACTGCCGGAGCAGGACATGGAGCAAGCCCTCAGAGCTGCAGGAACTGGTGCAGGAGAAACCCTGAGGGCTGGAGAAATTGCATGCATTGCAGAGCTGGGTACTGGGAAAATCACAGATGCTGCAGGAGCCAGGCACTGGAGAGGCCAACAGGAGCCTTCCAAGCAAGCACACCACCACCCCAAAGCAGAACCTTTCCTTCTGTAACATACCTAGCGCCATCTATCAGTAAAGCCTAAATTACATCCAGCAGCCAAAGGAAACACTATTTAAAGGGCCCTTATACATTTTTGCAGAGTAGATAAAAATGGATGAATTTAGAGGTGACAGGCAATAAATAAATACTGGAACAGAGAGTATATATTAAATTTCTAACAATGGATCTCTTTGAGTTGGGAAATTATAGGTTAATTTCACATTTTTCTTGGAGCATTGCCATATTTCTATAATTAAATGTAAATAGATTTCCTTTGTTAAAAAACAAAAACAAAAAAAAAACTAACAACTCAGCTACCCAAAAACTTAATATTCATTCAATAACTTTTATTTTATATTTAATTACTCATAGTGTAAAGTGTAAGCACAAGAGCTATAGAGATACTGCATATTTATGGGCATAATTGTTTTTTCTCATTTTGTGGGATCAAGAAGATAGGATCATTGACTTTTCTCTCTCAAGTTCTCTTCTGTTCTATTACCTAAAACACTTTTTAACTGGAGGAATAATGCAGATAAAGTTCTAGTTCCCCACACCAGCTGTTTCATGTATGTTTTAGGTGCATAAGTAAGTGCTTCTGTGGAGAATGGGTACAGATGAAAAAGTTTGGGAAATGATTTAAAAGGGAAAAGGTTTACATATTACTGAGATTCTCAGAACTTTAAAATTGTGGATGTGCACTGAACCTTGAAAAGAGGTTGGCTAGCCTTCTGACCCTTTTCCATTTAAATGTACACTCAAGCAAGAAAGTGAGATCTAGGTCTACTAAGGAATGATACTCTAAGTCAGTGGAGGAAGCATGAAAGAAACTCCCACAAAGCAATAGATTAAATTAATCGACACTGTTCTTTTAGCTATATTTCAAACAGAAGGTGGAAAGATACAGTGAGCAAGAGTTTTTATATGATACTAGAGGCCCAGTGCACAAAATTTGTGCATGGGGGGAGAGGCCCTTAGTCCAGCTGCACCCTCTCCAATTTGGGACCCCTTGGGGGATATCCAACTGCCAGTTTAGGCCTGATCTTGGGAATTGGGCCTAAACTGGCAGTCAGACAGACATCCCTCTCACAATCTGGGACTGCTGGCTCCTAACTGCTCACCAGACTGCCTGATTACCCCTAACTGGCCGCCTTGCCACCCTGATCATCTCTAACCACCTCTGCCTGCCGACCTGATTGCCCCTAACTGTCCCCCCTCACCAGCCTGGCTGACCTTTACTACTCCCCCTGCCAGCCTGGTTGCCCCCAATTTTCCCCCTCTGCCATTCTGGTTGCCCCTAACTGCCCCCCCCCATCCCCAGCCAGCTTGATCACCACTCACGGCCTCCCTGCTGGCCTGGTCACCAACTGCCACCTCTGCTGTCCTGGTTGCCCCTCACTGACCCCCTCTACTGGCCTAGTTGCCCCTCACTGCTCCCCCTGCCAGCCTGGTCATCCCATGCAGTCTGTTGCTCAGTCATTTTGTTGTCCCTCACTAATACCCCGGTTGGCCTCATTTCTCTACTCAGCCTGTTCAATCATCTGGTTGTTTTGATTGTTGACAGCCCCTGGCCCACATTCTCTCTCTCTCTCTCTCTCTCTCTCTCTCTCTCTATATATATATATATCTATCTATATCTCTCTCTCTCTCTCTCTCTCTCTCTCTCTCCATATATATATATATATATATTCTAAGGGGCTGAATAAGGACATGTGTAAGAGATGGGGTGGGTATACTTGTAAGGCCTAGTAGATAAACAAGAACAGAGAAAAGAAACCCGTTGATAGCATTGCCAATTCTGTGATAGAAAATCTATCTATGAATATTGTATATCATGTAGAAAAATATACCAAAAATAAAGTATCTGTGCTTAAGATCACATTCACTTCTGAGCAGTTCAGGAAACAAACTGTATTCATTATGAATGTTTCTGGAATGCATCTTCCACCTTTCTTATTGTTTCAGGCTGTGGTATTTCCACACATGGGGGGAAAAAGGTAATTCAGAGACCAGGTTCCAGATGAATGCCATCCATGTGTTGGAAACAGATGTGGCAGAGGTGGGAGTTCTAAGATTGGGTGTGATGTCCAAAGGTGGTGGGTAAGCACTAGACACAATCTTCATCCCAAGGCAGTGATTCCTAAACTTTCATGTGAATTATAGTCATCAAGAACCTTGTTAGAAAGAATGGTTCCAGGCCTGCACTTAAAGAGGGTCTGATGGAGTCGATCTGGAATAGGACTCTGTATTTGTCATTTTTAGGAGCATGCCAAGTGATTCTAATGCAATGGGGTTTGAACCAGATTTTGAAAAGTTCTTCACCATAGGATGCTGGCAAGCAAATGTAGGCACGTTTGCCTAATGCCCTTCTGGGAAATAGCCTCTCCCTCTCCTATCCACGTGATTTGGTGGGCACAGCCATGTTTCTGCCAAAGTTCTAACTGCAAGTAGTTGGGCCTGACGCAGTGATAATGACCCGCGGGCATGTAGAGGTAGAGCTAGCAGTTCCACACCAGTGTTATTGTTATTTTGAAAGGAGATATACATTTATAAGTGATGGCAGTTTTCACTTTCTATACTGTGCATAAGGAGACAAAGAAATTAGTGTAGGGATGAAGCCGGCATGCAAAGACACTACTAAGGAAAAGGAGAGAGAGTTTCTTGGTCTCCAAGGATCCCTGGAACCTATAAGTTCCTGAGATGTGGCTGCATCGATGCCTTTGGGTTTTTGAGACACATCTGTATCCTTATATTTAAACTTCTTTTTTGATCAAAGGTAAAATCAAGAGTCCTAAATAAGACAAAAAACATTCTCCCGCTCTATTTATTGGCTCCACTCGCCGTTCTGGCTTCTGGACGTTACTGACTCAAAACTGTTATCACTGAGGAGTCCAATGACTCTCCAGATCCAACAGGCATTGTACCTCATCTCCTTCACCTCTTAGATGTGTGACACTGCTGACCTCTTCCTCCCTCAAGAAACACACTTCCTTCTTGGTGTCTTTCACATCACATTTTCCCAGTTTTCCTCCTTTTTCTTTAAGTACTGTCTCTAAGGTTCATTTGCAAGCTTAATTTCTGTAGTCAGCTATTCAGTATTGGAGTTCTACAAATTATAGATTGTAGTCCTGGTTTGTTTGTTTTTTGTTTGTTTGTTTTCTTTTTTTTTTTTTTACTAATCTGAATCATGAACACAACTTTAGAGGCACATTTCAGGTTTGATTTTGCAAACCAGACTTTGTTGTTACTTTGTTTCCTCTTCAGCCTGTTTTAGTTTGATCTAAAGCAAGTCACAAGATGCATTTTCATCAATGGCCTCCTGTACTCCAAATAAAACAGGGCCTGAAAATGCCACTGACTTTGCATAAATCCGTCCACTTTAATGTAAAATTCACTGGAGAGCTTTCATCTTAAAGGAAGCCGCATCCTTTTGATTTAAGCGCTATTTCTGCATCCATCTGTACATGACATACAGGTTCCTACAGAACCGCAATGATGATAAGATCCAGGCAGTGCCTGGATATGTGGTCCTGCCTTACCAAACTGTGCCCCTGATTTGAGTCAAGGTGAATGAACATGTTTTGGGGAAAGATGAGAGACCTATGCAAAGCATATACAGCTCTCTGGAGTGCTGTGATGTAATGATAAAATCTTTCTTTTTTAAAAAAATGACTGCTGTCTTTCAGTCCTCCTTCCTGTATTTTATTCAACTCCATCTTATTTTAAATGTGTGTTAAGAAAATATTTGGCCCCATGCTTTCTTCATTTATACCCAACTTTCTTCCTCAATATCTTATTAAAAAATAAACAAATGATTAAGCCAAGAACTCCAGCGTATTCCTAAAAAGGCTTCAGCTACAAAGGGACACATTGCCGCCTGCTGCAATCAATACAATATCTAACAACTTATCACTGCAGCTGTAAGAAAGCTAGTGGCGTACCTAACACCATCTTTTATTTTAATTATCCCTTGCTGTACTAGTAATGACTTCTCCTTTCTTATTCCCAAGTTATACATTTAAATCTAAAAAGACAAATGCAATTTCAATCCTCTAAATGATTCCTCTATAACCACATGCTCCTTAACTGTAGGAGAGGCTTGAGCCATTTTCTGCTTAACTTTTCACAAGATTCAGCCTCACACAGTCCCCACTGGCCCTTTGGCAAGTGGACCAAGAGCTCCCATTAAAGCCCCTGGATCAGAATAATTAGTGGATATATCAAATAAAGAGCAGCATAAAGGGTTAACTCTAAGAATAGCCTTAAGGGGAAACCCTAGTTGTGTGCCTTCCATAGATAAGATGTTCATTATATTTCTTTTAAAATGCTTTCAAGGCAATATGATAGGTACATGTTAATATATCTATCATTTGATTAAAAAAACTTTAATAGTGGAACGCATCATTCAAATAGCACAAGTTACAGTGTTTGATTTTTAAGTGGCAATTGTATTAAGATCCATTTTTGCTCCTTATTCTTCAAAACCCAATCTTGATATCACCTCTACGAGGTCTATCCAACACCTGCCCTCTCCTCTTGGAGTTCCCTTATAGCTGTATTTCTGTTGCCACATTGCATCATAATTATTTACTTAGCAACTTTCTCCTTCACTAGACTATGAGTTCTCTGAGGCTTGGATCCTTGTTTTATGAAGTTTGAATCTCCAAAATGTAGTGTATTCGTTGTCCCAACAAATATATATTAAATGTCTCCTCTCTCCCAGATGTGTGTGCTGGGTACAGGGTGCTTGGTCAAAAAGAGAACTATGGTTCTAGAGTTCACCGGCTTTAGAGAGAAACAGTAAGTACACAAGTAAACATACTAACAAATTTGTAAAAATTACAAGTTTATATGAACTTTATAGTGTAAACCAAGAGGACATTGCCACATGCAATGCCCCAGGGAGTTTCTTAGAGTAAGCAGGGAAAGCACCCCCTCAGAGGTTGCTTTGGAGTTTGGGATGCATGGAGTGCAGAGCATCCAGGCAGGGGCCGTGGAGTGGGGGCAGTGTCTGAGTCAGGGAGGAGAGCAGGAATAAGTGGAGGATGGAGAGAATAAATAAATGGTCTGGAAATGAACTGCACAGCAACATGAGGGAAGGTGGACACATTATTCCTGTCTCCAAAAAGGTTATCAAGAGCGAGGAAATTAAGGGAGCTTGAGAATTGCCATTCTCTCAGTCCCGCTTGTCACTCTTCCTATTTGTTTGTTCTTCTTCCACCCAGGGCAGACATTGCTAATCAATCATGGCATTCTTCCCCACAAGGCTAGGCAGAGCCCAGAAATTTTTCTTAATCGATGCTTTTGGAAGCCACTACCAATCATTCAAAATGGGCACTCAGCATGATAGTGTTTTACTCTCTCTAAGTGGTTAATATCATTTTTATCTAATGGGTAAGTAAAGAAAGGATTTGACACCTGTTTGAGGGATACAAGAGCTAGCACATGGAACCTAGATATATAAAGCAGTGAGCATTGTAAATGGATGTGAATCTAGGTCCATAGAGATGCGAATTGATAGGAGTGATCATTATGATGGGGTGGTGAAGGTAATGATGGTAGAAAGGTATGAACATTCCAGTATCTGATGGCCACTAGCATTTGAGATTAGTCCTACAGGTGAGAGATGATCAAGTGGGATGTACTGAGTGCCCTTGAATGACCTCATGGTTTTTGTTTGATACAGCAGTACTGTCAAAAATACACAGAAAGAGCCGAACTGGTTTGGTTCAGTGGATAGAGCATCAGCCTGCGCACTGAAAGGTCCCAGGTTCGATTCCGGTCAAGGGCATGTATCTTGGTTGCGGGCACATCCCCAGTAGGGGGTGTGCAGGAGGCTGCTGATCCATGTCTCTCATCGATGTTTCTAACTTTCTATCTCCCTTCCTCTCTGTAAAAATCAATAAAATATATTTAAAGAAAAAAAAATACCCAGAAAGACATATCCTTACACTCAAGCAAAGAAGACCCCCTGAAAGGGACGATGCAGTTGGAAATTAGCATCTTGATCTGATCCTAGTTTCTTTAGAAATGACCAACCCGTGGGCTTTGCCACTCCACACCTTGTCTAGACTGAGATCAGAGCCCTAGCAAGCCAGTGTCAGCCAATCTAAAGCATTTATTTTTTCTCTACCTGCATTGAGCAAGCCATGCATCTTAGGTATAAAATGATAGCATTTATAATTTAGTAAGAGCTAGACTCAGAAGTACTCTAATGTATTATTAAGATTGAAAAATCAAACACTTAGAAACCAAAGAATTACAAAATTTAAGTTCTTTTGATGACATTAATTGGAAATATGCTGCCTAAGGTACCTGTTGTGAATCTCTTTGGCTATGAATTGATGTACTGAGACCTGGCCACTCAGAATTAGTTGAACCTTTGCTTACCTAGAAGTTCCTCTGAATAAGTTTTTATTCTATATTATTTCACATTAGGACTGCTCCATTGAATAGAGTACTCCCCTGAGTTATTGAATGATCACCAATTCGAGTGTCTGCTTTATGTCAGCACTGTGCTAGCCTTTTACATACATTATGTATAAAGCATAATGTGTAAGACAATAGCCCAGCAAGGACTGACCCTATTCCCACCTTATAGACAAAGCAACTGCAGTTCAAAGAATCTAAGGAACTTGTTCAATTTACATAATTAAATAAGTGATAGGGTTGGGTTCCTAATGCAGTCCACTGTCACTCTGAGCTCATATAATTTTCACTACCCTTTGTTTACCTCCATGTTAGTTTTATTTCATTCACAGCCACAGCTGGGTTAGGGGGAATTACATGATCACTTCAGACACAGTATTTGCAGGGACTTGCCTTTTAGAAGGGCGAGAAGTGGGTTATCTATATGGGGGCGGAAGTTGTTTCCATCTGATGCTAGAAAGATCTATGGCTCATAGACTCCCCATCACACCAGAAACAACTGACAGCACCCAAGCAAAGTGAGTGATTAGCACCTCCTACCTTCCCTATGGCTACTCAAGATGCTAATCAATCTTTATCTTCTAATAGATGTTCATTTTAACAAGACTCTCTTTGTAAACAGGCCAGATGCAGGACCCATTTTCTGTCCCATGCACCTCAGTGATGCCAAATGTTTCATGCATATCCTTTCCTAGTTTTATATCACAATTATGGACAATATCTGTTCTCTCTTTCCTGGAAAAACACACATACACCTGCTGGGTGATAATATGGCAGGCAGTCTACTGTATCATCTTTCTAAACAGAGTACCACAGTATAATTATTCAATTTTAGCTCAGACACCCTTTCGCTAGTTTCCTGATTCTCATTTTATTTTTTGTGGCTCAGAAAAGACATTCATTTTTGCAGAGATCAGGCCCTGTGCTCTCAGTGCCATCTCCACTAGATATTCCCAACCCAGAGTGGAGATGAGCAGCTGGTAAGATGGGGAGGTGATCAGGAAGGCATGGAGATCCAGACAGACTAGTGATGGGGACAAGGAAGGGAAGCTCTGTGCATTGTTGAAGATGGATATGAACCCTCCTGCTAAACACATGCACCATCTTACAGAACTGCAATGACCCCATTCCCACACCTCCCTGAAGTACCTGGCAGGCATTGACTCTGATTTTTACTGGTGACTCAGCATGTGCTATAATAACAATATCACACCAGATAGAACAGATTGACAGAGCCACAGCTAGCACAGTTTCTCTCCAATGTGTCCTCAGCTCTCCCAGGCTGTGGGTGTCCCGTGCAGCTTTTTCATTCTGCAGCAGAGGCCAAGTGCTGCAAGACATTAACTGAGCACCTAAATAAAGCTGCTAACAGGAAAGGTGGATAGAAAAAACACGGTTAAAGGACTATAACTGGCATTTCATGAGCCAGTTCAAATATGGGAGAACCTGATCATCGTGAAAGACAAACAAGCTCACAAACCCACTACTTATTAGCACAGCACACTCCATTTAAGAGGAGATTTTTAAGTGGCAAATATGGCAGAAGCTACCATTACAACCTTTCAATAACTGCAGTCCATGGAAAAGCCACTTAGTGATACATCGGAGGGCAAGAAAAGAGTACACGTGCTTAACTGAGCTTCCCTTGAGTCTATCAAGTTGTTTGCCTGGGAGTGTCTGGGCTACAATGAAAAAGAGGAAAAACTTACTGTTCCCTACCTCCTGCCTCATCTAAATATTACTCATTATAAGCCTTCATTTTGAAAGGTTTGTGGCACTTTGACAGGCAGAAAAGGATCTGCTTGACAACTAATTATACTTAATAATAATATTTATCACTTACAGAATTGTTTTCATATTCAAACAGGTTCACAGATTTTGCTTCCTCATAGACTGTGATGCATATATGGACTATCAGTGCAACTTCACAGTGCAAGTGAAGTTATGATATTCCGTGAAACCAGTCCCAAATAGTAAGCTATGATATGAAAATTGGAAGGGTTTCATCTTACCTATATTAACAAATGTTGGCAAATAAAATCCCATTTTTTAGGACTTGAGGAGGGGGACAGTATCGGGCAACTAGCTGAGGAAATTGGAAAGGACTTTTTTGGCAAAATGCCCAGTAAGTGCCCAAACTATGAAAAAGCAATTATAAGAGGCAGAGAGGTGAGGTAACAAGATCATTGAAAGATATATTAAATTAAAATATCTATCTATTAGCTAGCTGTACTGTCCAGCCACCTACCAACCTATCAACAGGGTTAAAACCAAAGAGAAAAGTAAATAAATTAAATTAATTAAATTAATCGCTGTAAATGTAAAGATCTGAATTTAGATTTTTTAAAAAAATTGTATATGAGTACAAATTGAAACAAACTGCAGAATCTCAGAAAGAAAGTGGGGAAGGGTGGGTTGGTGGGAAGAGATCAAAGAACTTGTATGTATATATGTATAACCCATGGACATAGACAATAGGTAGTGAAGGCCTAGGGAGGGTGGAGGCGGACTAGAAGAGTCAATGGGGGGAAGAGAGGGGCGTATGCAATACTTCCAGCAATAAAGATTTTTTTTTTAAATTGTATGTATAAGTACAAGTTGGATTTTTGACCTAGTAATTATAAAATGCAGAAATATATTCTGAGAGCAGTATTCAGCAAACTCATTAGTCAACAGAGCCAAATATCAATACTATGATTGAAATTTCTTTTGAGAGCCAAAAGCCGACTTCTGTGCTTGGACCACAAAGTTTCAATCGCACTATACATGCGCGCCCACACATGGTATTTTGTGGAAGAACCACACTCAAGGGGCCAAAGAGCCACATGTGACTTGCAAGCCATGGTTTGCCGACTACTGTTCTGAGAGTATAACTTGAAGAAGTCACGGAAATCTATATAAGTAGCGTTAATTAGTGCATTATTTGTTAAAAGAAAAACTTGAAAACAATGTAAGTGCCCAACAATAGGGGGGATTATTTAAATAAATGATCCCATATATTGAAATATGTAGCAACTTGTCAATTATCCAAATGAAAAATATTAAAGGATTAAAAATGGTTGCAGAATAAGTGGATGCTGCACAGTCATGCCCCCAGGATCAAACTGGATTTACAACTAAAATAAAGAAAAACTTCCCGAATAATTGAGGGAAAACTCGCAGGAGAGAACCCTTATACCCAAGGACTTACATAGAGTAGAGCCTGCATCCAGAAACAGGAAACACTGATGGTTTTATCTTTAGGGCTTGCTCTCAGAGTAAGTCTTCTCTAAATGGATTCCTTTTGCGTTTATCTTTCTTTGCTCTGTCTTCCCCACTTACACTTTAATTTCCTTCTTCAGTGACAGTTATTTGTCTTTTCCACTTCTAGCTGAGAAGTTTTAGGTGTCAATTTCCTATATAACAGGAACCAGGGGACAATGAGTTCTCATATTATGACCTCCAAAAGGATTACAAAGTTTCTCCAAAAATCTCAATAATTCTGGGCTCTATCCTGTATCACTCCCAATGATCCAGGTATGGAGGTTCCTATATCACAGGCCTAGAATCCCTTCTACTAAGTAGTGTGTTAAAAATGTAGTTTTAATGCTAAGATCCTGAAAGTTCCTTTAATTCGTGTCTTAAAGCCTCCCAAAGTGATTTCAGGTACATGACTGACTATTATTTATAAAGAGAAAAAAATCCACCTTGCTATTCATCCTCACTGAGCTGCCCAGGTAAGAAGCAGAATTGCTATCAGAACATCCACTTTCCTGATGCTTTAGCCACAGTATCTTCCCAGATACAGTAGTTTTTAATCCTCACTGTGTTTTGGAATCACCCTCCAAATTACAGTTATCCAGAGAAATAGAACTAATAGGATAAGTAGGATATATGAAAACATATATCCATATTCTTAACTTTGCCTATTCATCATACACACAGCTATATATACATACATAAATGTTTATATATAAATATAAATGCTTTGCTATATGTAATTAATATTAAACATATACTACATATTGAATATAAAACATATATGTGTATTAAATGTAAGCTGCAGATCCAAGAAAGCTCGTGGTGTAGTTTTGAGAACTGGAGGGCCTATGGGGTGAGTCCAGTCTGAGGGCAGAGGAATGCTGATGCTCCGGCTCAGAGAGTGAATTCTCTCTTCTGCCTTTTTATCCTCCCAGGCTCTCAACTGGTTGGATGAGGCCCACCTAATTGGGGAGAGCAGCCTGCTCTGCTTCATCTTCTGATTCAAATACTGATCTAATCTGGAATCACCTTCACTGACACACCCCGAAATAACATTTCTGGGTACAACATAATCCTGTCAAGTTGACACAATATTAACTATCACATTCTGCAAACCTTTAAATTTACCAATGCCTCAGATCAACTCCCCAGAAATTCATATTTAATTGATGTAAATTATAGCCTGGACATTAAGACTTTTAAAAGAGCCCCAGGAGATTTTAATGGATAGTCAAAGTTAAGAATTGTTAATACCATACCATAGATCATCTCTCTCCTGATGAGACGTCAAAATGCTTCTCACTTTATTTTAGTTGTTGATATTCTAGGAGATATTTTTCTACCTCTCTGAGGTGCCTGCAGAGTGTCCCACTCTGCTCCATGTAGCCAATGGGTTCAAACAAACCATTGGAAACATGTGCCTCCAAATCTGGTGGAAAAAAAATCCAATTATTTTTCCTAATCTTAGGATCTCTTATAGCAGATGAGTAGAATTTCTTTCAAATTTATCACATTGTGTGGTAGGCATAGTTATTCCCATATAGAAGGTGAATTGAGATCCAGAGAAAGGAAAAGATGTGCACATTGCCATGAAGCCAGCAAATTTAAAACATTAGGAAAATGTCAAGTTTTATTACTCCAATTTAAATAAGTATCAGGTGTCATTATTTTATTTATTCCACAGACACTACTGTCATGGGTGAACAGAAAAAAAAAGTAAATGAATGGAAATGTAGTAGGCCTATGATCAGGAAAATAGCTAGCATCCTTCATACAAAAGACCTGGTATGTATTCAGCCATTAGAGAGAGTTAGTCAGCTATATTTACAGCCCCCTAAATGGGGAGAAATATCATGACAAAGGAAGTTCCATGAATCCAGGAAAAATCACAACAAATTAAATAAATAATTCATACACAGAGCAAAGATCACAGAGTTAGCTCTCATAACAAGCATCTAAAATAAGTGTCGATGTGGTTCTCCAACCACTCTGTTTGCTCGTCCAGGTGCAGAGGAAAAAAAAATAAAACTATTACAGATCCAGTACAAGTTAAACAGACAATAAAAACCAACAGTGGAGATGAATTCTAAATTGGTGATTCTTTGAACAATACTCAAAAGATTTCATTTGCAATGTCAAGGCTGTTTTAGAAATTAAAAGGACATTTTTCTTCCTGCTTAAGTTTAGGTATAAATCCTCAAACTGTGTTAAATCAAGAGATGCTTCTAGAATCATAGAAATAGAGAACATGATGGATGATTAAAGAACTATGGTCACTCCCTCACTTACAGGTAAGAAAACCAAGGCAGTAAATGATTGTGGGATGGGCTTGAAGTCAACATTATCCCTGGCAGTGGCCAAGACCAGATGCGATTGCAGGTCTCCTATTTCCTCTTCACTTAATTATTCAACATCCTCTACCCATTGGAGCACAACTAATGCACTGCTGTTTGAAATCTGACAATTCCAATGTAGTCAGAATACCATACTTTAACAGTGTTTCCATCATCTTTGAACAGAATATTAAATAGCTGGCAATCATGTTCTGAGCTTTTTTCCAGATGAATTATGTGTTAAGCTCTATTTCAATATTGATTTGTAATATACTTTCAAGCAGTTAGTCTCTTCTTACAGTTTTGAGCTACATGCACTCTAGACTTCCTAAATTTTGTGATTTTTCTGAAGGATATAGCTTTATCTACCATGTCCAACAACTAAACAATAGTCACTACTTATAGCTAGAAACAAAAAGTTGATAAATTTTCAAGTGATATCCTATATTCATTTCCTCCATGGAAAACAGAAACCTATTTGATTTAAAAACTAAACTCCAGAATCATACATAGGGCTTAAAGAAATATATAATTCTTATATAAAATAGTATACTTATCTATTTAATCAACTGAAGCACATAATTAGTTACTCATAGCCACTAAAAGGTGGAAGACTTCACTTAAAAGAAACAAATGCTCAGTGGTTGAACATTGAACCAGGAGGTCATGGTTCAATTCCCAGTCAGGGCATATGCCTGGGTTTCAGGTTCCATCCCCAGTAGGGGTTGTGCAGGAGGCAGCCCATCAGTGATTCTCTCTCATCATTGATGTCTCTCTCTCTCCCTCCCACCTCTCTCTCTCTCTCTCTCTCTCTCTCTCTCTCTCTCTCTCTCTCTCTTCCTCTATGAAATCAATAAAAAAATATTAAAAAAGAAACAAATGACTATTTTAGCTAATGAAAATACAATGCATTTCAAGCTTATTTATGTTTGTTAAGTTCTATCTTGAACTGTGGTCCATTTCTCAGGATATCAGAGTAAAAGGCAAATTGGCTGGTGAGAAAAGGAGTAAGTTTAATAGAAAGGTTAAAAGCATGAGCTGGGTCACATAGCCAAATGACAGCCTCTCCAACCTTCCCTTTGCATATATATAAAACAGAGACTCAAACATGTTACAAAAATATATGTTTCTCCTCCAAACATGCTTCAGCCTTCACATATTTGGGAGGGAATAAGAGATCAGGTGCCTCTCCCCACTCTGCCCTTTTCCTGGAAGAGGACCTGCTAATGTTATTGGTCAATAACCAAACACCTATTGAGCACTGAATAGAGTTATTGCACTATTCCAGTACCTCAGCCTCTGATTTAGAGAGCAAAGCATGTTAGCTTAAGCTTCTCCTATGGTTTAGTCATTTTTGATTTGGAGGCAAGAGCGAGAGAAGGCAAAGGGTCTGCTTTAGAATTCCAAAATGAGCTATCAGGGGCTAGCTCACTATTAATAAATAATATTTTGGTCTCTTCTATCTATTTTTCCTTGTATGCAGAGCCCTTAGCAGGAATCTTAAAACACCCACTTCAGGGATATGTCATTACATAAGATCCAATATGTAAAGCACACAGTGCAGAGCCTTGTACACAGAGTTGTCTATGGATAGTAGCTAGATGGCCTTGAATATGTACTTCAACATTTGTTGCTAAATCAGTTTGTGTGGGACTGGGTGTCCTGAGTGTCAGGATGAAATAAATCCCTGTGTTCTTATAAACGCAAAGCTCTTTGAAATTCTAGATGGCAGGTCATGTTAACTCAGGTAAGTAGAAGCTGTGTGCTGGGCATTCCCTCAGGATTCTGGTATTGACTGAATGAGGGCTCAGGGTAGAGAAGCCAGCTTGGTGGTAGATGGTAAACCATCGCACATGCTACCTCCTCTTAAGCAGAAGGCACAAATGCAAATTGCTTTCTGAATCATTAGCTGTCATCTACCCCCACCTCTCCTCTTGCAGCTGCTCTTTCTGCTTCCACCTGCAAACTTTTCATGTTGGGCTGGCACCAAAGACAAATAAGTTGCCTCTTGGCAGCCTTTTTTCTGCTGGGGGCTAGAACTGAGCCACACAGATAAGCCAAAGTAAGGAAACTGCATGGGCTAAGGCAGTGGTCGGCAAACTGCAGCTCACGAGTCACATGCGGCTCCTGAGCCATGGTTTGCTGCTCTGTTGATTAATGAGCTTGCCCACCACTGGGCTAAGGCAGTTGCTAAAGAAAGACTCCTCTAAATTAAGGTGATGGCTGCCTTTGAAAGGCATTTTCATGCTGCTTCACAAGAGAATGTCAGCCAGTCTCCAGAAGCTATATGCTGCTATTTACAAATCATCTGCCACTATGGACTTCTATAAAGCTGCCATCAGCTGAGAAGTATCTTTAGATCATGTTCTTCCTATTGGCTAGACACCTGCTGATGACATTCTTGGGAATGTATGACTCTTGAGAGTACTAGTATGTCTGGGTCCAATCAGGCAAAATGAAATGAGATATAAGGAACTCACACAGAAGCCACTTTTTGGAAATAGGGCTTTCACATATGAACAGTACGTGAAAAGCAACTCAAACAAGTCAGGGAGCCCAAAGGGAGAACTGGCCCAGCCCCAAGTGCTGGGAATCATGGGTATTAGAGTGATTGAAAGTAAGTAGCCATTAAGCCTGGCAACTCATGAGAGGCTACATCAGACTAGTTTAATTTGATCTGCAGAAATATTATCTTATAAATGTGTGAGGAAAGCCATCCATCTCTATTTTTCATGATTTGAGGATTGTTAACATTTCATGATTGCTACGTCATTAATCATAGTTTAGCAATTTCAAATATCTTCTCTAAATAATGAAGAGTATGCAAATATTTTAATTAAAACAAACAAGAAAACTATGCTTTATATTGATGTCATGCTCTACAGCTCTTAGTCGCTATGTATTATATATTAATTGATATCCGCCCTGGCTGAGTAGCTAAGTTGGTTAGAGCATTGTCCTGATATGCCAATATTGTGGATTTCATTCCCAGTCAGGGCACATACAGAAATCAATCAATGAATGCGTAGATAGATGGAACAACAAAACTTTCTCAATCTTTCTCTCTTTTTCTCTAAAATCAATTTTAAAAAAATTGTAATTGCTATAGCCAAGTCATGGAACAAAGCTTTCTCTGACTCTCACCCATTGTGTATACTCCCTTCTATAAAAGTGTATGATATGGCCGAGACCAGTTTGGCTCAGTGGATAGAGCCTCGGCTTGCGGACTGAAAGGTCCCGGGTTCGATTCCAGTTGGGGGCATGTACCTTGCTTGCGGGCACATCTCCACAGTGGGGCATGCAGGAGGCGGCTGATCGATGTCTCTCTCTCATCGATGTTTCTGACTTTCTATCTCTCTCCCTTCTTTGCTGTAAAAAATCGATAAAATATATATTTTTTTTTAAAAAGTGTATGATATGAAAAGGCTCAGAGGGAACTTATCTGCATAATAGTAACTGAAAGAATACAATTGGAAAATGCTACATTTGGTATGATTCCACCTACATGATAGTAAAAAGATCAGTGGTTATCAGAATTTAGTGGAGATGAAGGGATGAACAGACAGAACACAGAGGATGCAAAGGGTAGTGAAACTACTCTGCATATTGCTATAATGTTGAATACATCCTATCTAATAAAGATGGAATATGCTAATTGACCATCATTCCATCACGAAGATGGCTCCACCCACAGCTGAAGTCAAGTTTCCATAAGGAGCCTTAATGAGCAATCAATAGCAACCTGAGGCTATGCCCTCCCCCACCCCCAAGAGTTTGACAGGGGACCTCAAGCCTTGCCCCCTTCCCCGGCACCAGGTCAAGGGACCTCAGGCCACAACCCCTGCCTGGGTGCCAGGCCAGGGAACATGAGGCCAAGTCCCCCATTTGGCGGGGCTTAATGGGGAACCTTAAGATGCACTTTCCATCCTGGTGCTGGGCAAGGGGTCCTCAGGCTGCTCCCCCTGCCCCAGCACCAGGCTGTGGGACCTCAGGCTGTGCCCCCCACCACATGGGGCTAGACAGGGAGTTCAGGCTGTGTCCCCCACCCTGGACCAGGCCAGGGGACCTGAGGCTGTGCCTCCCTGCCTGGAGAGGCTTGCAGGGGACCTCAGGCCATTTCCCCACCCAGTGGGGCTTGACAGGAGAACTCTAGGTGCACCCCCAGTGCTGGTTGGGGGAACTCAGGCCATGCCCCCTGCCCAGCAGGTCTTGACAGGGGACTTGAGGCTGTACCCTCCTGCCAGTGGGACTGGATGGGAGACCTGAGGCTGTACCCCCCTGCCTGGGGGGTTTGACAGGAGACCTCAGGCCATGCTCCCCACCTGGTGGGCTTGATAGGGAACCACAAGGCATGCCCCCCGTCCTGGTGCCAGGCTAATGGACCTGAGGCTACGTCCCCTGCCCAGCGGTGCTTGACAAGGGTGGGACTGGCCAGATCTGGATCTAGCCCAATGGGGGCGGGGGACGGACAGGTCTGGGTTTCACGCGATTATGAGGCGTATGTGGATGGGAGGGGACTTGACTCTGGGTCCTGTGGTTTTCTGACAGGAGGAAGGTTTTCATATATACTTTACAATTTCCTTTAATCTCTGACACTTCTTTGTAGAGAAAGGGCAAATAGCAATATTAAATTATTTCCTCTAATTAATCCCTTTTTAATGTTCACGAATTTCATGCACTGGGCCACTAGTGTCATTATAAATTTGTCTAACCCACCACCATGAGTGAATCCTAAGCTTAACTATGAATTCTGGTTGATAATGATGTAACAACCTAAGTTTATTAATTGTAATAAATATACCACTCTAATGAGAGGTACTGATAATGGGATAGACTGTGTGTGTGGGTGGTCCAGAAGACAGGGACTCTATGGGAAATCTCTATACCTTCTGCTCAATTTTGCTGTGAATCTAAAGTTGCTCTAAGTAAATAAACATGTATACAGTATATATAAAAAATCCTACCATCTTGAGCAAATATGATTATGTATTTTTATATTTTTTAAACTTTCGTTTTTAGGAAAAGCATATCACATGTTTGCTGAACATTTTATCAGAGTAAACTAAATCAGCAGAAACTAACCTTCATCCCTGATTTTAGCAACTCAACTAGTTGAAAAACTCACAGTGGAGCAGGCATACATTCTCTTTGACAAGTATGAGAAAAGGAAAGGAAAATGTTTTCATAAAACCCTAACTTCTTATTCTGACTAAATATAGTATTAGGAATTAAATAATTTAGAATCTTCTAAAAATAGCCATTTTCTATAGTATCCCCCAAAGTTAGAGTTAGCATACATATAGATAAAGTAGGGAGAGACTCCCATTATTTTATATTTGAAATTAACTTTTTCAAATGTTTTTTTTAAAAGTCTCTTTGCCTGGATGCAGAAGAAATGTAAGTGCTCAGTGTATTCAAAGGTAAAATGAGAAATAACAATTGTTTGCTAAATTTTTGAAGCAAAAATCTGAAATATATTTTGTTTCCTGCTATTTATGCCCACATATCTAAAGAACTAAAATTAAAATTAAATTATATTACAGCTGAGGGGCAAGAGGTCCCGACTGATCAATATGGTCAGGGCTGCCTGATGGCTGAGTCTGATGGCAGTCCATGTCCAGTCTCAGCTAGAAAATTCAAGTGCTGTGACCACTGGTATAGATCATGGAGACTGCTTTTTTTTACACATTCACTCATATAAAATAAGTTACCAAATTCCTATACCACTTTCCATGCTTATGTAATCTTAATTTAATCTGTACCACTGAACTCTGTGTGGCTTGTTTGATCATTATTCCCATCTTCAATACGTGGAAACAGAGGCTGGAAGTGTGGTATGTCTAAAGTCACAACATGTCACTTCAAATGTCTCCGGGCCTGCCTCTACGACCTGTGGAGGAGTCCTTTCTCCTGCAGCTCATCTGAGCCTTTTACCAGCTCCCATGGTCAAGTCAAGCCTTAACTCTAAACTACTCTCTGCTATCCACTGCACGATGCCTTCCAGCCTCTGAAGAGGAGTTTATCCATTCTTAGCCGAGTATTTCACTTATAGTAGGTGCTTCATTGAGTGAATGGATGAACATATACAACACTATTAAAATTGCCTGGCCCGTGTGGATCAATGGTTGAGCATCGACTTATGAATCAGGAGGTCACAGTTCCATTCTCAGTCAGGGCACATGCCACTGTTGCATGCAGGAGCAGGTGTTCAGGAAGCAGCCAACCAATGATTCTCTCTATCATTGAAATTTCTATCTCTTTCTCTCTTCCTCTCCCTTACTCTCTGAAATCAATAAGAATATATATTTTTTAAACAACTGTCATTGTTTTAAAAATGATGGAGAAGCAGACTCTGAGAAGTTAAGACACTTCTTTCAAGTAAGGGATGGAGGTGGAATTCAAATTCTAAAGCTCATGTGATCAGCCATCTGAATAGTTTGAGTCATCATCAGGCTGCCTCACTAGATTAAGTAGCATGAGGGAATTGCTAGGTACTTAATGGACTTCATTTTGCATAAATAGAAAATGTATGCAAAAAAAAAATACTTGTGAAAAGGTGGACTGAAACCTTAAGATTTCCCTGCTGAACTTGGAGTCTTCCTGTGATGTAATCCTTGTCTAACTCACCAAATGACCTTGAACAAGTGGCTTTCCTTTACAGCCTCCATTTCTTCTTCTGTAAAATACTGTTGACAGGTCTTGCTCTACCTGCCTCATAGAGATGCACATATAAAGTACCTTGGAAAATAGGAAGCTTTCTTCAAAAGCAAGGAAATATTTTATTTTTCATATGTTTTTATTGATTTCAGAGAGAGGGAGGGAGAGGGAAAGATAGAAACATCAATGATGAGAGAGAACCATTGATAGGCTGCCTCTTACATGCCCCCTATTGGGGATCAAGCCCACAACCCCAGGCATGTACCCTCACCTGGAATTGAACTGTGATTTCCTGGTTCATAGGCCGATACTCAACCACTGAGCAATACTGACTGGTCAAGCAAGGAGATATTTTAGATGTCATTGCTATAGGACTCCTTGAAAAGAAACAGCTTATCAATTATGCAGCAAAACCATAAAAAGTTTAAGGCAAAAAGATTCATGATAAATAATAACTCCAAATAAAGACCTTTAATGGTAGGTAAAGAATAGGCTAATTTATCGTTTGGACTATTTTGATTTAAGACATAAGATATCCCTTAAAAAATTGATATAGAGCCTCGAACTCCAGTTTGCCATGTGATGCGGTTTCCCCAGCTCTCCACCCTGAACTTCTGCTTTCAATCTTGCTATCAGTTCAGCTGCAATGTAATTTCATATCTAGGCAAGAACATTATTTGCTCACAGGAGAAATACTTTTCTAGGAAAGATTGTCTTTGGGAACTTTCAAGGACATTTGAGAAATGCTTCAGCCCAAGCCATGAAATCATGAGCATTTGTTTGTGCCTCTCTCTTCCCAGGGAACATTTTTTAAAAAAAAAATCTTCCATTTAAGTTTATTGCAAACATCCATCATCCCTTTCCAAAAAATAGCAATTAACAAAACTTTATTGATTTCCAGTTTTTCTAGGTGTCATTTTCTAATGCATATATTTTCTATCATCAGTTTTGTTTCTTTCAACATTTTTCTGTTTATCTGAATTTTGGCCCTGTAAGGATTTTTTTATTTATTACTTGCAATTTACTTTGAATAAGTATGATGCTAGTATTCTTTAAAATAAACATTGTTTAATTACATTCATTTTCTTCAACTTCTAATTTAGTAAACTATAGGCAAAAATTCCATACAACTGCAATAGTTAATATTTATGTAGAGCTTATTTGCTGGACATTTTCATAAACTCTTATCAAATCCTCACAAAACCCTAAATGGCATTATTAATCCTATCATTTGACAGAGGAGAAAACTGAGACATAAAGTGGTTAAGTAATCTGCCTGGGGTCACACAACTAGTGACAGGCTTGCTGAGATTCTTCTGAATAGAGCTACTAGGAGTCTCTGCTACCCCTTTCCTAGGCAAAAGGAAACAACTATATCTGAGCTGGAAAAAAATCCTCAGGGTTATTCACAGTGGTTTCCTTAAATCAGCTCATTTTGCAACATACCCTGTCTCCACCCAGCTGTCAATTCAGTTTTGGGGAATCATTTTTTTGTTTTTGTTTTTAATATATTTTTTATTGATTTCAGAGAGGAAGGGAGACGGAGAGAGAGACAGAAGCATCAGTGATGAGAAAGAATCATTGATTGGCTGCCGCCTGCAGGCCCCATTCTAAGGATGGAACCTGCAACCTGAGCATGTGCCCTTGACCACAATCAACCTTTCAGTCCACAGGCCAAAGCTCTATCCACTGAGCCAAAGCAGCAATGGCTGGAGTCATTCTTTTTTCTTTCTTTCTTTTTTTTTTTCCTTACAGCTTAGGGCTGGAAATAGTATAGACACATAATAGGTTCTGAATTAATAAAGTTTCTTCTCCTGGTATGGATCGTTTCTTGAATTTTCCCCATCACTGCCAGTGCTTAGGCCTTATGTAATGCACCCTTCTGATATCAGTTCAAATGGAACTGCCATAGGAAAGTCTTCCTTGGACCTCCTGAAAAATAGTGGATATCCTTTGAGTTGTTTCCTTAGCAGCATTATTCATTTCACATATATTTGTGTGATTACTTAATTGATGTCTGAGCCCCTTATTCCTACTGGTCCTTATAGTCCTGTGTGCTTTCTGAAGAACTGTGACCATATGGGTGGCTAGGTTTGATTTGTTCACCACTGTAGCTTCAGTATTTGGTACAGGGGAAGTATATGGAAATGTGCTGAATGAAGGAATACAGGATTTTATAAGAACAAAAGACTAATTAATAAATAGGTTTCATTGTAACATGAACAATGACAGCACCATGTTAAAAATTTACTCTGGATCTATAATGGAAACTACTCAAATGGGATTCCTATTTTCTCTCTACACCTTGCTGACTGTAACAGAAAAAAAAACAATCTAGGTCTGAATTTGCTTTTATGTGTATAGGCTTGTATAGGCTGAAGTTGATGGGCTGGGTTGGAAGATAGGATGCTTTAGAAATAAATCTGCTGCTGACTGAACTACATATATAGAACTGAGACTTAGTTAAAAAAAAATCTACATTTAATACATTTGAATAAAGAATGAGATAAGAGCATCAAGGCCATCAGTTGTGATATTTCATTCTATTGTCCATTTCCACATTAATTTCCATGAATTTAGAGGCCTTTTGGTCAAACTCAACCAAGCATTTATACCACATTGATGAAGAGTAAAATATCAATGGATACACAGAAAAAAATTTCCCAACATTAGCAGAGGACATATTAGCATTAATTTGTAAATTTAACAGTCAACTTCATTGGCATGCATAGAACCAAGTGACTTTTGTTAAAGATGGAAACTTGATGACTGTGTGAGGGATGAAGATTTGAGAAAGTGCTTCCTATTTTAAAATCAGGAAATCAGAAATATTTCAATGATTCACATTTCTTCATATCTGGCATCCAAGTAATGATAAAATTTAATATTTATACATGAGATTTTAAAAAACATTGTGCTTATGTATTGCTATAGAATATAAGTAAAAGTAGTCCCAATATCTCCATATTTATAATATGGTATAAAACAAACAAAAAGAACAAAAACAAAAAACTCTCATGTTTTGGTTCCTCTTAATTGTAAAATAATTGTTATAGTAATAAAAGTTTTAAAAAGCTTTGAAAAAATCTCACTCTTAAAACTATTTTAAAATATTGGTGACTATTTTACATGATTCATCATAAAATTATAAAAGTTTAGGAATTACATTTAAGAATACAATAATCATGTGTAAAAAGTTTGGCATACGAATATCCATATTGGCTTAGGTCTTAAAAACATGTAAACATTTTTTTCTTGCAGTTCCATCAAACACATTTGACCAGCTGCTGTGAAAGAATAATGCTGTGTAAAAAGAGAGAGGAGCCACCTCTGTCAAGAATAGAGATAGGTAGGACTAGGGGAAGTTTTCTTCATTTTCTAAAATATCAAAGTCAAATTTATTGAACACCCACTAAATGTAAAACAAGACAAGGCATTAGGGGATTGGAAAAATCACTAAGGCATACTTTAAAGCTTCAAGGAGCTGACATTGCCAGCTGATAGTGTCTTAAAAACATTAAATGTAAAAAACCCAACACAATGACAAATATTATACTATCATTTTAGATAGCACTTAATTAAATAAGTGAGTTAAAACACATTTCTAGGGGAGCAATATAGCTATTATTAATAAAAATTGACTTTATGTGGATCGAGGGGGTAAAACTTTGTTGAAGGAAACTCTGAACATATTAATGGTTTACTGATTGATTGATTAATTGATCCTGAAAAGGATATCATTTTCTTAAGGTCCCATAGTAAAGATAGTAAAGGCCAAGTTGGATTTAGGACTGTCAAGAATTTGAAGGGATTTTTCTAGGCAAAGGAAACAGGACACATTGGAATATAAGAAAAAGAAGTTGCAGAAGAGGGTAAAGGGGGATAAATGGTGATGGAAGGAGACTTGACTTGGGGTGGTAAACACACAACACACAATGCAATATCCAGATGATATATTATAGAATTGCAACATAATTTGATTAGCCAATATCACCCAATAAATTCAATAATAATAATAATAATAATAATAATAATAATAATAATAAAACTTAGCCCTGGCCAGTTTTTCTCAGCAGTTAGAGGGTCAGCCTGCAGACAGAAGGGTGGCAGATTTGAGTCCCAGTCAAGGGCAGGTACCTTAGTTGCAGTCTCTATCACATCAATCTTTTTTTTTTCTTTCTCCCCTCCTCCTCTCTCACCTCGATTCTCTTTTTAAAAATCTATGGAAAATATATCCTCAGATTAGAATTTAAAAAAAAAGTTAACTCCTGTGCTCCAGATAAGTGGATGCAGCCAGATGAAGAGATATTTCATGTGTGAAAGAAAGAAGCAAGGAGTGGGGCTAGAAATAAATTTGAGGGGAGTAGAGTATGCACTATCTTGAATGCCAAGCTAGAGAACTGAGACTTTATCTGGCAGGCTGCTTTTGAGCAGAAGGATGGCATGCCTAGGAAGCCAAGGTTGAGAAGTAAATTTCTAGTCATAGTTATAGATTCAATCATTCAGTCTGGTATTCTATCTTTCTATTTTAGGAAGTTACTCAATAGAAAGTTTGGGTGGGAGACTGTGCTGGTTGAGGACAACCCATCCTTACCTTACTATTAAAACTGCTGAAACTCTAAACCTTGAATGGAACATGCTTCTCTCTTGACTAAGGTTACCACTTCAATAACAAAAGATAAAACCAAAAGGTCATCAAACTGAGACCTAGCAATGAGGAGGTGATGAATGGCCTGCGAACAGTCAACAATGCAGTATTGACAAGAGAATCAGGGCTCCGGAATGAAGGACTGGAGGAAAGTAAGAACAGAGATGAGAAGACTTGGGAGTGCATTATTCCTATTTTCACTTAGCAGGGGGTTCTTGATATCCAAGCATACTCATCTATATCCTCATGATTTTAAGTTGCCCAGAGAATCCATTCCTTCTAAACATGATATAATACCATATACACTATACATCATATTAATATTTCTACTATGTACGTAATAGAAATGAAATTCAAATAAACTGCAAAATGGAACTCTAAGTCATGTAGACAGAGATCCATGGAGCCATTGTAAATCATATTAGAAATCTGTTAGACTAAACATACCAAGTCATTGATAAATGAGGATCTGGCAAAACTATATAGTTTACAATCCAAAGAGAAAAAGGGGTGCAATAAGGACTGCAAAGTAAATTTATTTCAATATCAAATAATTAAGAATAGGTCTTAGAGAAAATAATGAATGCTTTGGATAAAAGTCATAAAAATATAATTCTGATACATTGGTTGATTGTTTGAACCATCCTGCTTGATTGAGCTGCTAATATTAACCATGCAGTGAAAGGCAGTGCTTTCATCCAGTTTTGTTGGAATAATCACTCAAAGCAGCATGTAATTCTTTTTTTTTTCATTCTAGTAATTCTGCATAATTGCAATTCCATCTAAATTTTATTAGATATATGAGAAAATTCACTAGTTTTATTTACTTAATGACAAACCTATTTCAACATAAATTTCAAATCAAAATTATTTTTAAAACTATTTTCAATTAAACCTTGGTCTTTAATTGTTTCAGTTGTATTGAGATATAATTATCATATAAATGATTATTGTTTGTGGATTTTAAGTGGTTTTCTTTTTTAGGTATAAAAACATCATTGAAAAATAAAGATTATTTTACTTGAGTAGGATATGTCTTAATCCAGAAATCAGATCTAGATCCAATGAACAATTTTTAAAATATATATATGTTTTTTATTGATTTTAGAGAGGAAGAGAGAGGTATAGAGAGATAGAAACATCAATGATGAGAGAGAATCATTGATAGGCCGCCTCCTGCATGTCCCGCATTGGGGATCAAGCCCAAAACCCAGGCATGTGCCCTTGACTGGAATCAAATCTGGGACCCTTCAGTCCATAGGCCAATGCTCCATCCACCAAACCAAACCAGGTAGGGCCAATAAACAAATTTTTAAATTTAAAATTTCCTATTAGTTAAATTCACTTAAAAAAATTTTTAAAACGTCTAACAGATGAACTTTCCAACTACAGGATTAGCTGAATATTCCTCCATAGCCAGAGGAGCCTAGAACATGGATACAGTGCAGTTATCCATATAAGAAAGTGGATAAACTTACCTGTGGGCCTCCTTCCAAACGCTGATTTCAATGGGCATAACTGAGACTAAAACAGCATTTTCTAATGTTTCTAGGAATAAGAATCCTTTAAAATTTCCATTGATAAAAGGTTGTGTAGCCAAATGAAATATAAAAGCACTTCATACCAAATTCTACTAACATATAAATTCATAGCTCATTCCACATCTCAAAAGTCCCCAGAAAAGAAACATGTTTAATTTTATTGAATAGAGCATTTCTCAAGTTATTTTTATTCCATAAACCTTTCCTTTTTCTTTCACTTAACTTCAAAGTCCCATGGAAGCACAGTTGATATTAAAAATATTTAACAAACTTAGAGTGAAGGCACTAAACAATCAAACAACTATTTTACTAATTAGAATGACCATGAAATCAGTCTTCTTTGGAATATCTTTAGAGAATATTCTGATTTAAATTTGAGATCTTGTTTAATCTAGTGTCATCAATCTGAAAAATTACCATAATTATAAAATTTAATTTTTGCTTAGAGTTGTTGTATTCAAATGAGCTGAGGTAATGCAAAACACTTCAAAAAGGTCATAGACATGACTGCTATATGTTCCTAGCATTACTAAATCTACCTTACAAGAAAAAAAAGTTTACCATGAAAAATTTAGTTCTCACCTTTAGATACTTAAGACAATTTTCAAAACTAAACTAAAAAATGTAAAAATAAATAAGGAGTAGGCAAAGTTTTTATTAGCCATAAAATATCTCTTCTTAGATCTGATTTAGTAGCAAAGATTGGATATTAGGTTATTTTCCCTGGTGACTACTACCTGTTTGGGATGGGCAAGCATTAATCAACTCTGATATTGTGATTTATAATAAGAAATTTAGGTTTAGAGAAACCAAGATAGCAGCATAGATGAACACCTTAACTGTTGCCTCACACAACAATTTCAAAACTACAGCTAAAAGACAAAATGATCATCATCCAGAACCACAAGAAAGCTGGCTGGGTGGAAATTCTGCAACTAGAAGGAAAGAGAGGGACTCATGGAAACTCAGAGGAGCTGCAAAAAGCTGAGGTATGAAGATGCGTGTGGAGAGGTTGGGCAGCGGAGTGTCTGGTGGACTTCCTCTAATGGGAGGGAGACAGAAACTCCCAATTGCACTGAACCCCAGTTCCAGGCGAGACTCATACGGGGGGAGTCTGGTCTGTCAGAAAAAATGAGGAGAACACAGAATTCAGGGAAACTCAGGGGAGCTGAGAAAGGCAAAGGTCTGGAGGTGTGCATGTGCAAGTGCATGAAGAGAAGACTGACTGCTGATTGTGCTGCTGGCTTTCTCTAGTGGGAAGAAGACCGAATCTCCCAACTGTGCTGAACTCTACTTCCAACTGCACTGAACCCCAGTTTCAGGTGAGAACCTGGGGACCCAGACTCATATAAGTCCCTGGAGCACACAAAAACTCAGGGGAGACATGAAAGGCAGAGGTCTGGAGGCGTGTGTGCGCATGTGCACAGAGAGGGCTATAGTGATTACCAAGGCACACTGAGATCCAGGGGCCACATAGGGCAGGACGGACTGGAAGCCAAGGCTGTCTGCTCATTTCTGAGACTCCACCCCATCGATCCAAGGTAAGCACAGAGGCTTTTACAATTTTGCAAGCTTTGTATCATAAGGCTGACTCCAGCACAGAAGTTCTCCCAGCGTAGACACAGCTGATTCTCACAACCAGTTGTCTTGGAGGTCAATTCCCCCCAGTGATACCAACAACAATCAAGATTTAACTACAGTAAGGCTGTACAAACAGTCCACAAAAGGGTACACCAGGAGAGTCCACCTCAGGTAACTGGGGAGGCGGAGCTACTGGGCCATATAGGACACCTAGCACACAAAGCTACTCTACCAACTCAGGGAAGCAGCGGAAATGTGGAGACAAAGGAACAGATCACCAATGAAAGAAATGGAGAAAAACAAATGACTGAATATAGAGTTCAAAACCACGGTTATAAGGTTTTTCAAGAATTTCCTAGAAAAGATGGATAAATTTAGGAAGACCCAAGAAGGGATGAAAAAGGACCAACTAGAAATTAAACATACACTGACTGAAATAAAATATTATACAGAGAACTAACAGCAGACTAGAGGAATGGAAGAATCAAGTCAAAGATCTGAAATACAAAGAAGCAGACAACACTCAACTGGAAAAGAAAAAAGAATTCAAAAATGTGTAAGGAGCCTCTGGGAGAACTTCAAGCATACCAACATCAGAATTATGGGGGTGCCATAAGAAGAGAGAAAGCAAGATACTGAAAACCTATTTGAAGAAATAATGACTGAAAACTTACCCCACCTGGTGAAAGAAATAGACTTACATGGCCAAGAAGCACACAGAACCGCCCCCCCCCCCACAAAAAAAAAAAAAAAAGGAATCCAAAGAGGACTACACCAAGATACATCATAATTAAAATACCAAGAGCAAAAAACAAAGAGAGAATATTAAAAGCCGCAAGAGAAAAACAGTTAATTACCTACAAGGGAGCACCCATATGATTGTAAGCTGATCTTTCAACAGAAACTATGCAGGCCAGATGGGAGTGGCAAGACATATTCAAAGTGATGGTTAGCAAGAACCTACAACCAACATTACTCTACCCAGCAAAGCTATCATTCAGAATTGAAGGTCAGATAAAGAACTTCACTGATAAGAAAAATCTAAGGAGTTAATCAATACCAAACCAGTATTATATGAAATGTTGAAAGGTACTCTTTAAGAAGAGGAAGAAAAAAAAAGATAAAGATAAAAATTATGAACAACAAATACATATCTATTAACAAGTGTATCTAAAAATCAAGTGAATTAAAAATCTGATTAACAGAATAAACTGGTAAATATAACAGAATCAGGGGCATAGAAAGGGAGTGGACTGACAATTCCCAGGGGGAAAGGGATGAGGGGAGTGTGGGGAGAGACTGGAGAAAAATCATATACCTTTGGATGAGGACAAGTGGAGGAGTTAAGGGCAGAGGGTGGGAGCTGGGTGTAAGGAAGCTATGGAGGGTGGGGAGGAACAATTGTAATAATCTGAACAATAAAGATTTCTTAAATTAAAAATAAAAAAGAAACATATTTAGTCATTGTCCTATTTCTGACAGGAGCTCTTAAAACCCTTGGAATTCCCTAAGTGATGGCTGAAACAATGGTGTCTTTTGTTTTGTTAATAAGGAGACCTTTGGACTCCACCTAAAGACAGGGGCTAGTTGCTTATGGAGCCAACTTTGTGATTAGAGTGCTGGAACATTCAGTCCCATGATCCTGAAGAGGGGAGGAGAAGAGGGGCTGAAGACTGAGTTCTATGGCCACTGGCCAATGACTGAATCAACCATGCCTGTAAAGTGAAGCTCCCATGAAAACCCAAAAGGATACACATGGTTTAGGGATCTTCCAGGTTGGTGAATCCATGGAAATTTGGGGAGGTAGTACACAATAGAGGGCAAGGAAGCTCCAAGCTCTTTCCCCATCCCTTGCCCAGTGTGGGTGTTCCATTTGGCTGTTCCTGAGTTATATCTCTTTATAATAAACTGGTTAATATAGTAAGTAAAATGTGTTTGTGGGTTTGGTGAGAAACTCTAGCAAATTACTTAAACCCATTGTCATGATAAACTATCAAGTACTGTAGTGAACATGAAAGGGACAGGTGTTAGATATTTATTTCCCAGACCTAAGTCATTTCCTGGTTATATAAAGTAAAAAATCATGATATCAATATAGTCATTTGTGGGTTGCAAAACATTGATAATCCATCGAGCCATCTAACTGACATTTTTGAGTGAGTGATCTGTGCCAAGGACTGTGCTAGCTACCTAAGGTAGTGGAAAATAAAACCCTTGGTCTTTCCTGGGGGATCTCACAGAGGAAGACTTACTTATCTCTGAGCAGTAACTGGCACAAGATAATGTATAAAATGAGTGGTTTGCTTTATTACATTCGAGAGATAGAAAACAGAGAGAAAAGTCTTGGAAGAGTTGGACAGCTTTATTATCATTGATTTTTGAATAACAACCAATCAAAGGGCAAGCTGAGTGGCTAGAAATGCTGGGGGCCTTATTAAGTGACTGCAAGAGCCAGGCACTTTCAAAGGCTTTCCCTTACCTCACAGTTCAATTTTCATTTAATGAAGAAACAGCTTGGTAAGCCTAAGGTCATGTTCCTGTAGGTCCATAACAGAGATGATTTAATGTACCTTGTAAGCTACCTACTGGACTGCCACCTAAGGTCATTAGATTTTGAATCATGGGAGGATTTAATGACTTGGGCAACTTTCTTTCCTGCAAATATGTGCAAGCTGGATGATGAATAGTACTGAAGTATAATATATGATGCTGATCATTCATTTAAATTCTCGAAGAAGTGGAGGAGAAACAATTAGCAAAGGGCATTCTTGACTTACCTGAGCAGCAATGCATCTCTGACTCCCGAGGCACTCATTGTAGCAGTCAGGCCAGAAGACATAGCTTTAATTTCTGCAAAATCTAGTTCTAGCTAGAACTAATGAGAACATGATCATAATGGATGTCTCTTGTTTCTCATGCAGGATTGCTGTGGAATATTATGGGACAGAGTCAACAGCAACAACAAAAAAAGGCTGCTCATTTTGTTCAGCATTCTTTGTGCTTGGTCAGTCTTGTCACTATCTTAGTGTCACAATAAAACATTTCGGGGACTGTGTGAGGACAGGTAAAGTGCATTTTTGCAGTCAGAGTAGACCAGTGAATAGAATCACATTAGAGAGGATAGGGGTGCTATTATTGGCTCTGGCATCATTTCAAAGAATGACCTTGGCCAAATCATTTAAACTTTTTGAACCTCAGTTTTCTCATCTGTGAAATGAGGGAAAGAACAATCTGCCCCTCTGTTCCCTTTCAGGTTTGTTGGAGAATTAAATAGGATAGAGCTGTTAACAGAAGTACATTGAGCCCATGAGAAGAAAAAGAAGACCTTACCTAAATACATCACATTCTTTTCATCATTACTAATTTCCAAAGGTGAAGATAACCTTGTAAAAGAACTTTGTAAGCTAATTATTTTTGTTTTGGAAACAAAGGCTCAACTGGCATACCTGAATTAAAAAAGAGAGACTTCCAAATTAGTTTTAGAAAGGAACAAAAAGGTTTAGATTCTGCTCTGTAATTTTCTTAGTTATTATCTTTTTAGAAAACATGTTATATTTAGAGGTTTTGATATTGCATAGTTGAGCATATGTAAAGGAAATTTCTTTCCAAATCACTAATAGAAAGAGAGTAAGAAGAAAGGAAAAGAGGGAGGAATAAATAGTGAAAAAACCCACATGGCTAGAATAAACTGGCCTGAGAAGATAAAGCAAATTCTTAATTCAAAATACTATATAGTATAAATGAAATTAAAGATGCGTTTGCCCAGAATGGGGGCTTAACTGGAAGTGGATTGATGTGATTGATGTGATTTTCTAGATAATGTCCTATATTTCTCTACCTTAATGAGATAATCTTAGAAGCACTCTATCCACTAGGAAATTATAAAAGAATAATCTTCATTTCTCCATGATTTCTTAAAATCAAAATGTCCTCATTCCTATTCTCAAGCAATTTATTCCTCTTCTAAAGGAATTTATTCCTCTCTCTAAATCCATTATTTTCATGGTCAAACTAGGAGAAAATAGCATTCTGAAACTACTTGGAAGCAATTAGAGATCCTTCAATGATTCATGAATTTTCAGATTCCTCATATGAAAAATGTGAAATTGGACTCAATGATCCTAAACTTTTCTTTAATTCTAAATATAGTGCTATGATTTGTGTCCATGATGTATAGCAATATTTTTACTTTTTGTCAATACTAGAGGCCTGGTGCACAAAATTCATGTGGGAGGTGACAAGGGGAGGGTGTCCCTCAGCCCAGCCTGTATCTTCTCCAATCTGGGGCCCCTTGAGGGATTTCTGACTGCCTATTTAAGCCAATCCTAAACGTGCAGTTGGGCATCCCTCTCACAATCCAAATGCTGCCTGCCTTTCTGATTGCCCCTAACTGCTGCTATTTGGCAGCCTGATCACCCCTAACCACTACCCTGCCAAACTGATTGAGGCCTAACTGCTCCCCTGCCAGGCCATTTGCCCCCAAATGCCCTCCCCTGCAGGCCTAGTCACCCTTACCTGCCCTCTCTGGCAGGCCTAAGTCCCCCAGAAAGGCCCTTCCCTGCAAGTCTGGTCATCCACAACTTCCTTCCCCTGCAGGCCTGGTCATCCCTAACTGCCCTCCCCTGAAGGCTTGATCACCCACAACTGTCCTCCCTTGCAGGTCTGGTCTCTCCCCTGCTGGCCATCTGTGGTGGCCATATTGTGTCCAAATGGGGGCAGCCATCTTTGACTACATGGGGGAAGCCATCTTGTGTGTTGGAGTGATGGTCAATTTGCATATTACTCTTTTATTAGATAGGATAGAGGCCTGGTGCATAGATGGGGGCTAGCTGGTTTGCCCTGAAGGGTGTCCCAGATCAGGGTGGGGGTTCCCTTGGGGTGTGGAGTGGCCTGGGTGAGGGGTCTGTGATGGTTTGCAGGCCGGCCACCCCTTGTAGTGACCCAAGAGGAGGCCCTGATATCTGAGATTTATTTATCTTCTATAACCGAAACTTTGTAGCCTTGAGCGGAGCCAAGCCTCCTGCTTGGTCTGTGGCCACAGCCATTTTTGTTGGGAATTATTTATCTTCTATAATTGAAACTTGAAGGAGGCCTTGGCTGGCTAGGGTTTGCAGAAAGTTTGGCTTCCTCCATTGCTGGGGAAACCCAAGCCTCCTGCTCACTCTGTGGCCACAGCCATCTTAGTTGGGTTAATTTACATACTCGCTCCTGATTGGTTGGTGAGTGCAGCTTGTGGTGTAACAGAATGGTGATTAATTTGCATATTACTCTTTTATCAGATAGGATATTTTGGATCTGAGATCAAAATGTTACATTCTTCAACATAATCCTTCAGTGATCAAATATCTCCAAGGACATTATAGAATCCTAATAAATAATTTTTAAATTGATATTTTAACTTTATAGTAATTTCCCCTGTGATGGTGAGGGATGGGGTAGTAGAGAATTTTTGCTTCTTACTTTATATTTTATTTTTCTTCAAGCATTTACTACTTTTTAAATTGAAAAATTAAAAAAAAAACAGCGCAAGAATTGTGTGTGTCTTTAATCCACATTGAGTAGCTATTGATTATATAAAAAATATTTCAGGGTAAAAATCTAATGTATATTCAGAAATACCATTTTTAACCCTAGAGGCACTTTTCAATAAAGTTTAGTTCTTTGTACAATATTTGCTATGAAAAAAAATAGGGAAAATGTTAGTAAGAAATAAGTAAAATGTAGTTTATATCATTATGTCCTTTGAATATGCTTGGTGCTCTTATGGGTTTACAGCACACTGTGAGAGCAAAGCCTTCTGAACGTCCTCAGTGCATGATGGGAATCACTTGTCCAAGACTATGTGATTTGAAATCTAGAACTCAGCCCTAGCTGGTTAGGCTCAGTGGATAGAGCATCGGCCTGCAAACTGAAGGGTCCCAGGTTCGATTCTGGTCAAGGGCACATGCTTGGGTTGCCAGCTTGATCCCCAGAAGGGGTTGTGGGGAAGGAAGCTGATCAATGATTCTCTCTTCATTAATGTTCCTATCTCTCTCTTCCTCTCCCTTCTTCTCTGAAATCAATAAAAATATATTTTTTAAAAATCTAGTACTCATTTATATTCCTTTAACAATTTAAATATCCTAAGCTAGAATGATAGGGTTGGAGGTAGAAGAGGACCATACTGAATGGGGACAATATTAAAAATATTATAGTCAAATCTTTCTTATGAGCTAGAACTTCAATATCTGACTATACTAATCCACCCAGTTTTAAAGTGTATAAACATATTGTGATTGATAGGATGTTTCAAAGGTGAAACACTCTTCTTACATCCTCATTCCTGGTCATCCACTTCAGCACTGAATCTGGGTTTTGGTATATAATTTTCTCTAGACAATGAAACTAGCAATTGGCATAGACTAGTCTATTAATTTTTAAAATGTATTTTTATTGTTAAAGGTATTATAGATGTCACCATATATCCTTCTATTGACTCTACTTTCTTCCTCTCTCCAGGCATTCCTGGCATTATTGTCTGTCTATGGGTATGCATGTAAGTTCATTGGTTAATCTCTTCTTGCTCCCTCCACCCTTCCCTCTGAAATACATAAGTCTGTTGTATGCTTCAATGTATTTGGATCTTTTCTGTTCATTAGTTTATTTTGTTCATTATATTTGACATATAAGTGAGATTTTCAAGACAAACAGACAAGGTTCTCCCATTGCCCAAACCAACCATGAAACATGTGAGTATGGCTTTTTCTGACCAGCTGTCACTCAGCTGGCGCATCAGCTCACTGATACTTTATTAAATTATTTCCACTAAAACCAGAAGACAACACACACACACACACACACACACACACACACACACACACACACGCGCGCGCGCACAAAAACTCCACAAAATCTCCCCACTTGAATCTGGTTCCAAATTGCCAAATGATTGTTATTTTAAGCCACTAAGTTTTGAGATAGCTTAAAATGCACCTAAAACTAACTTATACAATATAGTCAAGTGTTGTTTTTTTCCATAGAATAGAGGTAGGTTCAATATCAGAAAACCAATCAATGTGATTCACTATCTTAGTTTTTAAAAAAGAAACAAATCATATAATCATTTTATTAAATGTAAGGGATAAAAAGCATTTGATTAATTTCAAAACTTGCCCTAACTGGTGTGGCTCAGTGGATAGAGCGTCGGCCTGCAGACTGAAGGGTCCCAGGTTCGATTCCAGTCAAGGGCATGTACCTTGGTTGCGGGCACAACCCCAGTTGGGGGCGTGCAGGGGGCGGCTGATCGATGTCTCTCTCTCATCGATGTTTCTAACTCTCTATCACTCTCCCTTCCTCTCTGTAAAAAATCAATAAAACATATTTTTAAAAAAACTTATTGGTTGGGTAAAATTTTATGAACTAGACCCATATAAAAACTATCTTTTGTTGATAAAGACTACATACTAAAAATAAATACTCCTGCATATATATTAATGAAAATGGTCATTCTAATAATCTTTTAAAAATATTAACAGCTGGGGCAAGGGATTAACATCCATAATATATTAAACACACACACACACACACACACACACACACACACACACCTCATACAATTCAACACCAAACAAACAACAAAAACCAACAATCCAATTGATAATGAGCAGAGGACCTGAACAGACACTTCTCCCAAGAAGACATAAAAATGGCCAATAAATATATGAAAAGATGCTCAACTTCACTAGATATTAGAGAGATGCAAATCAAAACTGCAATGAGATACTACACCTGTTAGAATGGCTATTATCAAGAAGAGGAGTAATGACAAGTGTTGAAGAGGTTGTGGAGAAAAAGGTGAGAATGTACTAGTAAACTGGTATAGCCACTATGGAAAACAGTATGAATGCTCCTCAAAAAGTGAAGAATAGAGTTATTATATGACCAAGCAACCCCCCAATTTTTTGAGATTTTGCTTTTTTAAAAATTACTGACACTATTACAAATGTCCCCATTTTCTCTCCCGTTACCACCTCCACCCAGTTCCCCACCCCCTTCCCTGGTCTTCACCACACTGTTGTCTGTGTTCATGGACTATGCAAATATAGTTTTGGCTAATCTATTCACCTTCTTTTATCCAATACCCAACTCCTCTCCTCTGAGATGTGTCAGTCATTGCATGTATCCATGTCGCTGGTTCTATTCTGCTCACCAGTTTATTTTGTTCATTAGATTTCACATATTAGTGAGATCACATGGTATATGTCTTTCTCTGAATAGTTTATTTTGCTTAGCATGATAATCTCCAGGTTTATCCATGCTGTCACAAGGTAAGAGTTCCTTCTTTTTTACAGTCATATAGCATTCCATTGTGTAAATGAATCACAGCCTTTTTATCCACTCATCTACTGATGGGCATTTGGGCTGTTTCCAGATCTTGGCTTTGTAAATAATGCTGCTATTAACATAGGGGTGCATATATTCTTTCTGATTAGTGTTTAGGGATTCTTAGGATATATTGCCAGAAGTGGGATCACTGGTCAAAAGGCAGTTCCATCTTTAATTGTTTGAGGAAATTCCATACTGTTTTCCATAGTGGTTGTACCAAATTCATTCCCTTTTAAAAACATTTATTCACAAAGATATATACATCCTTATGTTCATTGCAGCATTATTTACAGTGGCCAAGTGATGAAAACAACTAAAGTGTCCTTTGGTAGATGGTCAGATTAAGAAGATGTGATATATATATATATATATATATGTATAAATATAAAAAAATATATATATATATACACACAAAATATATTTGCAATAGCAACAAACATTATAGTATATAGGGCTTTATCTAATTATCTAGAGGCCTGATGCATGAAATTCATGCAAGGGGCTCAGCTCTCACAGCCATGGCAGCTGCCTCTGCCTCAGCCCTTGCAGCTGTGGCTTTGTCCGGGAGGTTGTCTGGTCTAATTAGCATATTGTGCTTTTATTATTATAGGTACAAAAAATCTTCATAGTGAAAGCTTTAGCTGTCTATCAAAGGACACATGAAATATATGTCATAGTTGACAGAACACTACAATAATGTCAATTTTCTTGTATTAATATATAAATTACATACAATTCCAATAAAAATCCATGCTTTTTTTTTCCCTGCAGGGCAGCATGATAAAGTGATTTGAAATTTAAATGGAAGAGTTAATTTCTCCAGACAGCTACAGCCGTTTTAAAAATAAGACCAATATGGAGAGCCTGCTCCACCAGATAGTGAGATTCATTGGGAACATAGTAACTAAACAAAAATGTAGAAGTCTAAGGGAAAGTCAAACAAATAGTCATGTAAGAGGATTTTACTGAGATTGCAATCCTGAGAGAAAGAAATTATTTCTAAATGAAAAAGTAAATGGAGGTAGTAAAGATTAAAACTGGAAGAAAAAAAAATACAAGTCAATATACATTAAAAAACTCATTAATTTTGCTTCACAAAACCCTTGGCTTGCCAAAAGGACTAATAAATATCACAAAATTAAAATAAAACAAACAAAAAAACAACCCCAAAACTATGTTCTAAATTGTCCTTACTGTTTATTGTTAAAGTGATAGAAAGAAAAATTCTCTTTAAACAATGAAATCTTTTGCCTATTTATATTTTTATTTATTTTATTTTTTAAAAATATATTTTATTGATTTTTTACAGAGAGAGATAGAAAGTCAGAAACATCGATGAGAGAGAGATATCTATCAGCTGCCTCCTGCATGCCCCACAGTGGAGATGTGCCCGCAAGCAAGGTACATGCCCCCAATTGGAATCGAACCTGGGACCTTTCAGTCTGCAAGCCAATGCTCTATCCACTGAGCCAAACCGGTCTTGGCCTATTTATATTTTTAGCTCTTAAATATATTTTGGTATATCATATGTATGATTTTGAAAGAAAAACTGTTAGTTGATCATTAATTTGAGTCTCTGCTGTGCAACACATGTTTAATTACATAAATCACCTTAGATGATTCCTGAGTAAAAATAAATACAAATGCAGAGTGCTTTGTATCATTAACATTAGACCTCTAAGAATTGGGAAAGCTCAGTCTGGGTAATAAACTTCAGTGTTATTGAATGAAAAGACACTTTCCAGCTTAGGAGAGAAGGGATTATCCAGTGCCAAAGGAGGAGGCGCTCAGGAAGATACAAGCAGAATGATCCTTTCTGCGCTAATGCCAGAAACACTGTGAATGGTACACGGGATGGTGTAAAAATAGCCACTGTCTGGCACTCACAGGTCTGGGTCGTGGTGTGTTAAAAAATAATACCTTCCCCTGATGGAACTCCTTTTGGCCAAAAAGCTTTCACCTGTATTATTCCATTAACCTCACTGCATTTTTATGGGAAATGTGTGTATTTTTTGAAATGACATTGAAATATATCCTTAAAAGAACATTGTAGGTCTGTACAAGTTTCTCTTCTTTTTAAACCAACATGTTACCTTTTAAAAATCAATAGTCTCCTTCTCTTTAAATTATCACATTTCAAAATGATAGCAGCTAATAAATGTTAATATGATTTTCCAAAATGCTATATCTCTCAATTTCTAAACCCTCATCTTTACCCTGCCTTCTTGAGGCAAAGGTTATCTTTCCATTCTTTATAGAAGTATCAAAATTATAGATTTTGTTCAATTTTAAACTGATATTTATGAACATGAATTAATGGTAATGCAAAAAGACCCCATGTTATTCATTACCTGATTGAATTAAGGCCTGTGCTTTTAAAAGGGCTGCTTTAGTGGCCTTTAATCTGTTCAATCACACAGAAATACAAGCTCAGACGGATGAGGCTTTTCTGCAAAGCTTTCATTGTAGGCTGTAGTCCACATGTTAGCCTCATATTTTATTTGTAACTTGTTGCTGCTGTTCAATCTATAAAATCTCTCCTGAAGGCTCCCAAACTGCTTGTAATTTAAACTTTTACTTTTGGTGACTCACCACTTCCAAATTGCCATCTCTGACCATATCCCCTTTCCAGCTAAATTTATGCATTCTTTGAACTAATAATTGCTTCACTTTTTACTCTATTTGGAGATTCTTAAATTAGCTGTTACAATTTATTGCCCAACCTATTTTGTTATCAGGTACTTTTCCTGGAAATAAGTTCACGCTATTTTCAACTAGCGAACATTTGACTGCTGCAGGAATACAGACTGGAGAATGCTAGGAATGGGTTTATGTCCCCAGTGCACCATAACTCTGTGGCCCTGAATAACACTTAACTCAACGCGTCAGGTGCTCACTTTGCTCAACTACCATGCTCTTTAGTCTCAGTTTGGTCAATGAGACTTTCAAAAGTTTATCAAATTGTCATTACTTTTAACATTAGCCCATTTGTTTAAAATAAAGGACCATTCATGAAGCCAGCATTTTCCTTTATGCTGACATCCAATCATTATAAATATTTCTTGTGGACTTATTTATAGAATGTCTATGAGTAACCTGGATCCTTTTTTAAAGAAATATATATTTTTCTTGATTTCAGAGAGAGATAGAAACATCAATGATGAGAGCAAATCATTGATTGGCTGCCTCCTGCATGCCGCACAATGAGCATCGAGCCAGCAACCTGGGCATGTACTTGACCAGGAATCAAACCATGACCTCCTGGTTCATAGGTTGACCTTTAAGTATTGATCCATACCCGCTGGATTTTTATTGATCTTCCCTTTTGGAATCAGAGCAACTTGGCTTTCTTAATAGTTTTCTGACAGGGCTTCTCACCCTTTCTTGGTATTCTTTTTGACGTCTAGAGATCAAAAGACATCACAACCATGCTAATATTATCACATACTCACTCAAAAGCCCCAACTTGTTTGTACCTATCCACTCAGCTAATACGTTATCAAAGTTGTACAACTGAGTACTGTAAGCACAAGGATTTGTCCAATATTCTGCATGCCTCCTGTTAGAAGTCTGGCAGATTCATTAAGAATTAACTTTCTGGAAGAGAAACCAAGATAGCAGCATAGGTGAACACCTTAACTGCTGCCTTGCACAACAATTTCAAAACTACAACTAAAGGTCAGAATGGACACCATCCAGAATCACAGGAAAGCTGGCTGCGTGGAAATTCTACAACTAGAAGGAAAGAGAGGGGCTCACGGAGACTCAAAAAAGATGCAAAAAGCTGAGGTACAGAGACACGCGCGTGGAGAGGATGGGCAGTGGAGGGCCTGGTTGGCTTCCACTAGTGGGAGGGAGACAGAAACTCCTGACTGTACTGAACCCCACTTCTGACTTCACTGAACCCCAGTTCTGGGCAAGACTCATACGAGGGGAGTCTGGACTGTTGTGAAAAGGGAAGAGTGCACAGAAAATTAGGGGAGCCATGAAAGGCAGAGGACTGGAGGTGTGTGCAAAGAGGACCAACTGCTGATGGTGCCCTGGGCTTTCTCTAGCTGGAGGAAAACAGAGCCTCCCAACTGCACTGAAATCCAGGTCTGAGTGCACTGAACCCCAGTTTTGGGTGAGACCCTGGGGACACAGACTCATACAGGTCCCCGGAACTCACAGAAGCTCAGGAAGCTGGAAAGGCAGAGATCTGGAGAGGCATGCATGCACGTGCACACAGAGAGGGCTGCAGTGATTACAGGGAGGCACTGAAACCCAAGGGCTGCTGTATAGGGCAGAGCTGACAGAAAGCCAAGGCTGTTTGCTCAGCCCTAAGACTCTGCTGCATCCAAGCCCAGCACAGAGGGTGTTGCAATCTTGCAAGTCTTAAGGCTGAGCCCAACACAGAAATTCTTTGAGAAAAGACACAGCTGATCCTCACAACCAATTGGCTTGGAAGTCAATCCCCCCCAGTGATACCAACAATAATCAAGATTAACTACAATAAGACTGTACCCACAGTCCACAAAGGTGTGCACCAAGAGTGTCCACCTCAGGTAACTGGGGAGGTGGAGCTACTGGGCCATATAGGACCCCTAGCACACAAAGCTACTCTACCAACTCTGGGAAACAGCGAAAATGTGGAGACAAAGGAACAGATCACAAAGGAAAGAAATGGAGGAAAACAAATGACTGGATATAGAATTCAAAACCACAGTTATAAGTCTTTTTAAGAATTTCTTAGAAAAGATGGATAAATTTAGGAAGACCCAAGAGGAGATAAAAAAGGACCAACTAGAAATTAAACATACACTGACTGAAATAAAAAAATATTACACAGAGACCTAAGAGCAGACCAGAGGAATGAAAGAATCAAGTCAAAGATTTGAAATACAAAGAAGCAGAAAACACTCAACTGGAAAAGAAAAAAGGAAAAAAGAATCCAAAAATGTGAAGACAGTGTAAGGAGCCTCTGGGAGAACTTCAAGCATACCAACATTAGAATTATGGGGGTGCTAGAAAAAGAGAGAAAGCAAGATACTGAAAACCTATTTGAAGAAATAATGACTGAAAACTTACCCCACCTGGTGAAAGAAATAGACTTACATGGCCAAGAAGCACACAGAACCCCAAACAAAAGGAATCCAAAGAGGACCACACCAAGACACATCATAATTAAAATACCAAGAGCAAAAGACAAAGAGAGAATATTAAAATCAGCAAGAGAAAAACAGTTAATTACCTACAAGGGAGCACCCATACGATTGTAAGCTGATATCTCAACAGAAACTATGCAGGCCAGATGGGAGTGGCAAGAAATATTCAATGTGATGATTAGCAAGAACCTACAACCAACATTACTCTACCCAGCAAAGCTATCATTCAGAATTGAAGGGCAGATAAAGAGCTTCACAGATAAGAAAAAACTAAAGGAGTTCATCAACTCCAAACCAGTATTGTATGAAATTCTGAAAGGTATTCTTTAAGAAGAGGAAGAAGAAGAAAAAGGTAAAGATAAAAATTATGAACAACAAATACATATCTATCAGCAAGTGAATCTAAAAATCAAGTAAATTAAAAATCTGATGAACAGAATAAACTGGAGAATATAATAGAATCAGGGGCATAGAAAGGGAGTGGACAGATAATTCTCAGGGGGAAAGGGATGAGGGGAGTGCATGGAGAGACTGGACAAAATCATACACCTATGGATGAGGACAATGATGGGGCGGTAAGGGCAGAGGGTGGGGTGGGAGCCAGTGGAGGGGAGCTATTGGGAGAAAAAAGAGGAACAATTGTAATAATCTGAACAATAAAGATTTATTTTAAAAAATTAACTTTCTATTATATTTTTCCTCTGATACTTTCGTTGTGACTGAGCTATCAATTTTGCCTCTTGTTTATATAAAGAAAGCAAAGAGAGAAGAAAGCTAGTTGAGAAAAGCTATGTAAAAGAACCAGCATCAGGTACATAACAAGTGTTCAGTAGGTGGTAACTATTATTCTTATCATCAGCAACATCACATTAATTTATGTGTATTAAGAACTTATTACTGGACTCAATTCTTATTTACATTTTGTGTTAGATACAGCAACCTTTGAGGAAGCTACATTTTAATCTCCACTTCAGATTGGCAGACTGTGCCCACAGGGTTTAAATACCTTGATTGCAGTCATATAATCAAAAACTGAGCTTGCATTTGTCAGAATCACTGCCCATGCTTTGATGTGACAACATCACCTGTCACTTAACCTAGCTTCCCCAAAGTATTACTCAATTTTCTGCTCTCTCTTTTCCCTATTCTGCCATTCTCCCACCCCAATAAAGTTCACTTGTACTCTCTCATTCTCAGCAAGGTCTTAGAAGGTGAAAAGGGGTAAAATTTGAGGTTAAAGAGGGAAACATTATGTTATTCAAATATTGACTTCATCCTACTCATTCTACACAAACTTCCAGCTTCACCTACCCATTTTCTGCCCCAGGCATACAAAGAGCAATTGCTATTTCCATCTTGTGTATTGTTTTCTTGTCTTTATTCCACTGCCTTTTCTCTATCCCTTCCCCTTGATTCTTCACCAGTTCTTACTTTATATTCTGCATTAAAATCCAAATATTCAGGTACTTGAAGTATTGGGGGACCAGTCTGTAAAGTACCTGACTGTCTATTCATTATACTGTACATCTGAAACTAATACAGAATAATAGTAGATGTGAACTATAATTGAAAAAATTCAAAATCTTCCTTTAAAGCTCAACTTACATGTTACTTCTGCCTGAAGCCTCCTGGATATGCCTAGTCAGAAATAACTACTTGTTCCTCCATGCTTCTTCAATGATAATTATGATAGAGTGGCAAGTGATTTTATACCTTGCCCATCACCTGCGAAAAATACACAGTGGCCAGATTATTATGATCTCTGAGTGCATAATAATCTGGCCAATCAGTACGTGTGTGTGTGTGTGTGTCTGTGTGTGTATTAGAGGCCCGATGGATGAATTCATGCATGGGTGGGGTCCAGCCTGGCCAGGGGGAGAGGACATGGGTGGTTGGCTGACCTGCCTCCTGCTGGTCAAACTCATGGTCAAGGGGACAATTTGCATATTAGCTTTTTATTATATAGTATATACAATGAGTAGCCAGATTATTATGCATTCAGAGATCTTAATAATCTGGCCACTCAGTTATATCCTCTCTGCCCTTCCATATCCTCTTTTCATCCATCTCTGTCCTATGGCTGGCATGCATGGACTGCCTTCATATGTGTCCTTGCTCTGGCTTCTTTTGGGTTCACCAATGAAGAGTAGCAACAGGAGATTGTAGGGAATGAAGGAGGAGATGATGTCAAGGTGCTAATTCCCTGCATCCTTCCCCATCAAGTTACTGAGGGTGAGTTGTACCTCTCAGTGAATGTATCGCTTCTCTGAGCATGGTCACAGCTTCTATGAGGAGCTCTCTCTCCCCAGCAATGGATCCCATGTCCTTCCCCTCCTCTGCCTAGATGATAAAGTAGCCATGCTTATATTGAACCCAGGGTGCTGCACCATCTCATTTCTCTACATGCTGCTCCAATGATCCTGCTGAGACCCTCTCTGATGAACTTGTTACTATGTTCTTCTAAGCTGATGCTTTTACAAGCCACATTATCGCACTTATTAGAAGAGTGTCTTCAGGGTGAGTCAATAAGCCCTGATTGATGATAATGATAACAGCTAGAATTTATTGAACACATACGATGTTTTGCTCGCTCTCTTGAGTACATTGCATGCATTAATCTAATTTAATTAAATCACTATTAGCTAGAGAAGGCACAAAAATGGTTAGAAGGTACCAGAAGTAACTTGCTCATGGACATCCCAGTGGCTGAGTGGAGCATAGGACTCAGGTCTGTTCAAAGCCGAAACCCTAAATTCTAGGTTTAAGCCGGTGCTTTGCAAACCTGAGTGTATCACCTGGATGGTTTGGTAAAACAGAGCCACTAGGCCTACCCCTAAGTGTCTCATTCTGCGAGTCTGGAGCAGGGTCCAAGAATTTTATTTCTAACAAATTCTCAGGAGAAGCGGATGTGCTGGTCTGGGTACCATACTTTGAGAGCCACTGAATTAGTTCAGGCAACAGTGCTTTCCATATGCAAGGACTTAAGCAGCCATTCAATAGTATGAACGACAAACATTTTAGGGCTTGTGTCCTGCTGAATTCCTGACTGCAAGTCAGATAAGCAAAGAAATACTATTGTCTTTGCATTGTCAATACATAAGATCCCACACAGCCAGCATTTTAGGTGTTAGAATAATTTGCTGGTGATAAGTGTCAAGAAATGCACCAAGGCCAGGTCGGTATTTGAATTATTGGGATGATCACATTGTAAAGCATATAATTGTCTAATCACAATGTTGTACACCTGAACCTAATAAAAAATAATAATGAGTATCAACTGTGATTGAAAATAAGTGAAAAATAAATGCACCATTTTCAGGACTTCATTCTGATTAAGCAGACTCTAAGAATCAGATAAGTATAATGCAATATGATAACTGTTAACTCCTTTACTACGGCATATATGTATCACATTACCTAAGCACATTTGAGGAAGAAAAATAGGGAGGTAATAAATTCCTTCTCAAAGAGGCAATAATGGGACTAATTATTTTAAAAAGTGTTACTCTACAGGAAACATATGAGAAGATGAGCATTCTAAGGACAGGAAATACCCTTTTGAGAAACTTGCAAATGGAACTGAAGATACAAGGTACTGACATTGTACCAAATGTTCCCAGAACCTAAGTGTGGCATTCTGCATCTCTAAAAGGAGACACTAACCTTTGCTCACCACACACACTATTCAGGCAAGTCCTTATAGAGCACCACTTATATGCTAGACATTGACCTTTGCATCAGGGTTGCACTAATGATACAGACATAATACCTGCCCTCAAGGAGCCTTGTTTAGATTATGCACATCAGCTAGATACATGGCCTTATGGACAACATACTCTGTTCAAACTTAGTCTCAAGCAAAATATATTCACAAAGGTGATCTGGGAGTCAAACAGCCAGAAACCTCACCTCAGAATCAGTGTTATGTCATTAACTGGTAGTTAAAAATTATTTTATATGCCAAGATAGGTTTTGCTTCAATGACATAACTCACTCATATGCATAATATGAGCCAGATTATAAACATGTGACGTTTTCTAGAAGAAAATATCCCTTCTTTCCCAAGGAGCTAGAAGTAGGGGTCAGAATGGGAATACTTTCATCAAAGGCCAATCTCATGCCAACTGCTAGGCACAGCTGCAATTCACATTCTTCTGACTGGCTTCCAAACAAAGTAATTTAACAAAGGACTGATAAAAAAATAGCCATAAATCTTATGATGTGTGTTAAAATATAACTCTGGGTTTAGCATAGGAAAATATTATTTGCATTGATTAGAAATATGGTTTATGGCTGCATAGATTATCAACTCTGAACTTTTTTAAATTATTTGTGTGGCTGACATGATGAACTACACAGGAGCACTTCTAGATGGCATCTCAATGTCATTTGTTACTCATATCGTATTGGCCTAGGAATATATATATATATATATATATATATATATATATTTCACTCAATGTGAAGTCTTATTGCAATCATCAAAATATGCCCATGTCTATTCAATGGTTGTAATCATAAAACCATCAGCTAAACATTTAGAAAATTCAATGCAAGTAAATTTTAGTATTAAGTATTCAACTATCATTATGCTATTTCCCCACTGTGCTGAACCTAAAATAATTATCTGGTCAGTCTGACTATGAGGATTTATTTATAAATTCATTAAGATGTACTGAGGTATATTTTGAGACTTAAATTGTGGTCTATAGGGTCTGACAGAAAGCGTGCAAATTTTTCTCTTATTAGCTGTGTGACCTTGACCAAATGAGTTAGGATATCTGAGACTCACTTTCTAATCTATAAAATGAAAATAACAATAAAACTCAAGTTTAAAAGCTGAAGAAAAAATAAATGTATTTTTGTAATGTATTCTGGCCAGTTATTCTAATGGTTGATTATGAATAGAGTTAAGATTATTGAAAACCTGTCATGTGTTAGGCCCTGTTCAAGGAGCTACATTTTTAAGACTATTCCCCACCCTTAGCCCAGTTTTATCTCTAAAGTTCTGTCACACACCAGAAAAAAAAAGCATACTGGCATTTCCAAGGAGAGGGCCCACTGAGGTAACATCTTGGTTGTACCAGAAGTTGTAGCACATCTTTGGAGTCCTTCTTCAGAATTATAGTCACCTTTCACTTGAATGAGTCTTGACATCCCCTTGTGGATTCCTGTGGCATGGTTGATGCTGTTGGCATCTTCTCTGGCTCAGGAGCAGAGGGCAGAAAGAGAGGTCTTTCTTTCCCACTCCTATTACTAAGAACCCTCTTGGATAATGACAATCTTGCACACTGTTGCATGTTATAGACTCAAAGCATGTGCAAAGCAAAGAGTACTGGTTTCCATGACACTTGCATTTCACTTGAGATCTTCCTTTCCAGAAACAAAGCAGATGTTTCAACACTTTCCAGGTACTGAAATATTACACTCTGCCAATGCCCATCCACTGCATGCTTGGTCATACTGTTCTCTCCAGATAAAATGCTGTTCCATGAAGGTCAGAAAAACAGTGAAAATGCCTGCTTTTATCCTACAGTGAAAACCAAATAAACTTACCGAAAATTTTCCCAGTTCACATTCTACCTTCTCTGTGAAACCTGTTGTGAGGGCCTATGTTTAAAATAACTTTATCTTCTTCAGAGGATACTGTGCACTATAAAAAACATATTTTACATATAAATACACACACATATCTATATTAATAAAAGTGTAATAAGCTGATTAGACCTGACAGCTGAACGACCTACCAGATGTCCTTCTGGATGACCTTTCAAGTGAAGCCAGGACTGTGAGGACTGAGTCCCTTGAATGAATTTTGTGCATTGGGCCTCCAACATGTATTTCTTCCTAACTAAACTGGAGACCCTATATTTCAGTGGTCATGGACATCATTGTATCCTCCAAAAAATATATAAATAAGTAAAAATAACATAGATTCAGGATGTAGTTGCTTAATAGAAAGTAATCTATAATCTAACACTTATAGAATGCTAGTGCCTCTCAAAGTGTGTTCAATGGATCACAAATCCTATGAGAGAGTCCATGAAAGGAAGGATTCATTTCAAACAAATTTAGGGCCTGCTGTTAACTAGACTTAATTCAAGACTATTAAGAAGCTCTGTAACAAAGAAACTGACTTATTTTGGCCCAGTATTTCCCTTGAAATAATATCAGTTCCAGAGGACAAGAACATTTTCTACTTTTAACGCAATAACTCTACTGTCAAGTGGAGCTTGGAACTTAGTGGATACCTAATAAATACCTGAATGAGGTCAAACATATAGCCCCTTTTTAAGGCATAGAAGATGAACATAGTACATAACATATTTTTATTTCTTAGAGAGAATACTAATACAAATGATATATTTATATGAGTTATTTAGTATATATATATATTTGATAATATTTTTTTATAAATGTACACAAAAGTGTATTTAGTGGAAATGGTTAATGAACTACATTTGCTTCAGAAAACTCACTAAGAATGCTTGGCTACTAACAACTACAACTTGAACCCAAAACAATTAATTTAGTTCATTTGTTCCCACTCCTTAGCAATTTTAGAATAGGGTCAGGAGATGCATACATTTATTTTTTGCCATAATATAATATCACCTAAGGAATGAAACTTTATTGGCTAGAAATAAGATTTGCTTTTGCTACTTTAGTATATTTGATAATATAAGAATATTTCTAGATTTTCCCCCTCATGTGACTTCGATAGCATCTCCATCTATAATTTATTTTGGAGATTTAAATCAAATGTCATAAATTTTTTTTACACTGCTTACTATGTAATCCCGCTGTGGATTTTAATGTCAATATATCAGGAAATAATGGCAGAGATAAATGGCAGAGATAAATAAAATAGGTGTGCTTGGTATCACTCTCTACTCATGAAATTTTCTGGGATTTTGTAGGAAATGGTTATAAATGGAAAGATTTTTGCCATGAAACTTAAGGTTTTGAACTTTACAAAGAGAGTTGTTTTGTTTTACTGGAAAAAAAATGTGGTTGATTTTCCAATAACCTAAAATTTCCATTTTCCTCTCTTACCTTTGCCCTCCATTTATACTAATGGAAGCCGTTCACATTCACTGAAGGTACAATGAACAATTTAAAGGGAATGCTAAAGGAGTAATATTCAGGTTAGCCTCTCATACCCCAATAAAAAAAAAATATATGTAGGTTTTCCACTCACTGCCTTATTTTCCACCCTATTTCCATGACTTAGGAATAAAAGTGTAGAGTCTGGTGAGTTTGCCATCAGTCTATAATTTTTTCTGTTATTAAAATCTATAATAATAAGAGCATAATATGCTAATTAGACTGGACAGCCAAATGACCTTCCAGATGAAGCCCGGGCTGTGAGGATCAAGACAAGCATCGGGCTTCTAGTATAATATAAATAATAAACTACACATAAAAAGAGATGGGAAAAGGGCAAAAAGGAGAAGGTGAGTAAGAGGTACAAATTTCCACTTAGAAAATCAATTAGGCTGGTATGGCTTAGTTGGTTAGGCATTATCATATGCACCAGGAGGTTGCCGGTTTGATTCCTGGTCAAGGGCATATATCCCAGGTTGCTGGCTGGATCCCCGGTGGGGGACATATATGAGGCAACCGATAGATATTGTACTTTTACATATATATTTCTCTCTCTCTCCCTCTTCCTTCCTCTCTCTCCAAAAATCCAATAAACTATTATTTAAAAAAAATCAATTAGTCACAGAAATATAATGTATAGTGCAGGTAATATAGTCAATATTATTGTAATAACTATGCATGGTTCAGATGGGTACTAGACTTATTGTATTGATCATTTCATTAGAAAGATAACTGTTGAATAATTATGTTGAATGTCTAAAACTAATGTAATATTGCATGTTAACTATATTTTAACAAAAATAGAAAAACAATTTTAATGCTGTGTGAATGAAATTTACTTATGTCTTTGTCCTATGTCCCTCTTACTGAGCCCCTGAATAAATAGGGACTATATTCTCAAGGTGGTGAGCATGTTTTGGATTTTTAGTTTGTTCTTATGGGAAAGAAAAAGATAATTGCCTCAAAAGTCAAATATTATACAAGAGATGAATGAGATTAGAGATTGGATTAATATTTGTATTAGTGAGTTACTCAAAAGCTAATGCAATATTCAAATGTACTTAAAACAATCTCCCTATATTATCCATTGTTTATAAAAACATCTTAGTTCAAGTGCTTTGCACTTAACTCCAGTTTCTGAGTTAGAATCGGTCGGAAATAGATCCATATTTCATTGCTTTGGCAACATTTAAATGGATCTGCATCAAACAATGTAATTGCTAAGATTACAGGCTGAGGAGTCAGGCAAAGGTAGCTCTACCACCCAATTATGATCTTAGGTAATCTAATTTGTTTTGAATCTTAAAGATAATGGAATCGTAATATCTCCTACTTCACAGGGTTGGAGTGGGGATAAAAGGTCATTAGGATGATGTGCCTTTCACCCAGGTAATGTTGCTGAGTGTTATATCACCATTTTGCTAGATCAAGAACATATTAGCACATCAAAGTTCAACATTCTCTGGGCCATACCTCTGTCCTTTCAATGACTCACATTTGTATGTGGGGTCCTAACACCATCAAATAACAGATAATATTTTTTTGTAGTCAATTTTGGCATCTTTCACCTCTGTCCATTTATGTCCTTTTTTAAATATGCTTTTCTTGATTTCCGGGAGAGAAAGGGAGAGGGAGAGAGATAGAAACATCAACGATGAAAGATAATCATCCACCAGCTGCTTCCTTCATGCCCTCTACTGGGGATCGAGCCTGAAACCCAGGCATGTGCCCTAATGGAGAAACTGAACCATGGCCTCCTGGTTCATGGGTCAACACTCAACCACTGAGCCACATTTACCAGGCAACCCCTATCCATTTATGTCTTGGTTAAACATATTCTTGTTACTCACAGAGGAATCTGTCTTCCAAAGAGAGGAACAATATAGTGTCAAGTGACAAAGACATTGAATGAAGTCTTTCACCTCCTAGACTGTCCACAGGACAGCTTGATGGGCCTCTGGGTGGCAGCCTGGGTTTGCTCACCCATCTGTGATAGGTGAAAGGACACGGTACATAGCATGTGGTCTGTGAAACAGGCAGCTGCAGATAAAATGAGAACAAAATAGAACTGGTTTAAATTCTTCCTTCTTAGGTCTTTTCCCCCAGTTTCAGATGTTCAGGGAACTTTCCTGCCCTCTGCTCCTGACAGGAATATGTTCTATCTGCCTGGATAAGTAGTTCACCATTGTATAAGAGGAAAACCAGAAATGGCTGATTCCAGCAGAAATTCTTCAAAAGATTATCGGTTAGGACTCAGTAACTAGAAACAGACAAACTATTGGAAGTCAAGGACATCCTATTGAAATTATAGAACCACACCCAAGTGATGCCATATGTCCTGCTGCTGACACTCCAGGAACAGAACATAGGAGGCCAACCCAGGCAAATCTGAACCTGCTTCTTCACATCATTTATTTCTAATTCTAAAGCTAGGATAAGGATGTGATTGGCCACCTGTACGTCACCTGACCATCTTCCAACTATAGTAGGGATGGAAAAAAGAGAAAACACTGTGTCTGGTATTTCTAGTTTGTATATTGAGAGGAAGGCTCTGTTTCTCACCAAGACTCACTAAGTGAAAAATTTTCCAAATAAAGAAAGTAATTTCAGAACAAATGCCTAGAAGTTAAAACAATAATAACAAACAAAGTTACATGTGGAATCACAGACATTAAGTAGTTGCGAGTATCTATGTGAAGTGATTCAGACTTGAGTTCATGTCTTAAGCAGGTGACTTGGTCCTGCTAAGCTTCAATTTCCTCTGAAGAAAAAAAAATGGGAATAATGCCTTCCCTACATTTGCATTGGGCATGAAAATCCATTTATATTTCCATGTGTATTGAACCTTCACCTAGTTTCTCCTTACCCTCGAGTCATCACAAAAAACATCATTTATTTGATTAATATAAATTTTATATATATATATCCACTGGAGGAGTCCAAACAGCCTTCTGAATTGTCAAAGTTCTTCACTCTTAGAATAAAGTTTAGAGTTCCTTATATTAAAAAAAAAATACACACACATCCCACACACCAATGTTTGTAAAAGAAAATTGACAACATATACAATTAACCAAGTATCTGTTATGGGCCAGGCTATCTACTAGGCCAGTGGTCGGCAATCTTATTAGTCAACAGAGCAGCAAACTGTGGCTTACAAGACAATTTAGAAACATTACCAGTCATATTTCTGCAGTCCTTCAAAACACATAATATTGTTTCTATCCTATATAATAAAAGCCTAATATGCAAACTGATTGAACAGTGGAATGACCGGTCGCTATGACATGCACTGACCACCAGGGGAAAGACACTCAATGCAGGAGCTACCCCCAGCCCACAGGGGCCCCAGTGCCCTCTTCCCACCCCCAATGGCTCTGCTGGTCAACCCACAGATCAGCCCTGATCACTGGCCAGGCCTAGGGACTCCACCTATGCATGAATTTCATGCATAGGGCCTCTAGTTTCATAAAAAAGAAAATTGTGTCCAAGCAGATTAGTGATTTGCCAAAGACCACAGAGCTAGGCTGTGAGACAAAAAGGACATGTTTTGGTGTGTGTATTTTGTTTTTGCGTTTGTTGTATTTAGGCCTTCTATTGGTAATTTTTAAATTTATAGGTTTCTCACTGAAAAATAACATTGATTATTTGTGTGTTTCTTGCTATACATGAACAATAATTTTTCTTAGGTATTTCATCAAAAGGTAAGATTGCTCAGTCACAGGTTATATTAACTTTCTTTTTTTATTTAAAACTTTTATTTTGAAAAATGTTTAATTTAAATTTATTTTAGCCTTGCCCATGTGGCTTGGTGGTTGAACACCACAGTTTGATTCCTGGTTAGGGAACATGCCCAGGTTTCTAATTCGATTCCCAGTAGGGGGCATGCAGGAGGCAGCCAGTGATGACTGCCCATGATGAATACAAATATTCAAAACCATTATAATCTATTGTTAGATTATTTAGAATTAATTATAATTCTAAATTATAGTCTCTTTAATTTGCTGATCATACAAAACTCTTGGTGACAAGGAGCTAACTACCTGATGAGGCATCTTCAATTTTGGACACCTTCTGGGATGAAATGGGGTAACATCTTACTGCCTATAATGTTCTTCCTGGGGGAATAAAGCAGAACAAACAACCACTGTTCTTGACAAATGGATACAATTTCAGTTTTTCAAAATATGAGTGTCAGATTCATTCATTGTAGTAGATGGATCTGTCAAATGCTGCTGTGGTTTTCCCAATGGATGGCACACTGCAAAAACAAGTCGGGTCATTTAAAGGACTAAATGTCACCTCATTGATACTGCCATCAATACAATTTGTGTTGTCATTTTGTTTCACACTAACTTTAAGACTTGGGGTACTCTAAGTCTGCACACCACCAATTGATCACATGTGCTTGACACAGTACACTGCTCATTTCCAAATTCAAGGATGATCTCTTAAACTCCTTAATCTACTCACCCTACTAATAATCCATACTAGCTAGGTCAAGAAACCCCAAGAGTTTACAGTCCTAGCTGTTTTGGAGGAGACAGAGGCTAGCTCTCATGCCAACAACCATTCCCTTCTTGCCATGAACCTATCAAAGGTTGCTTTTGCTAATATTAGTATTTCATTACAGAGAATTATTTTTTCTTACCTGATGGCAAACACACAACCTCAAATGCTGTTTTTATAAATCAGACTACCACCAATGAAGTACGATTTATAGACTTTTCTATTATACATCTGTCTACCTCTCAAGTACTGTATCACAGAGGCAAAAAACCCCTTCCATAGGGGATCAACTCTTCCCAACCACATGAAAAAAGCATTTACATTTTGAATTGCCCAAAAGAAAAGAAATTGATTACAAAATGCAAGAGAGTGACTAATAATTTTCCTGTGTCTGTGTTCACTAAAGCATTTTTAATAGATTCGATAACACTGAACAAATTGTACAGCATTAAATAAAATTTAGTAAGTTAACAGAAAATTGTATTTATAATAACAAAATAAACACAATATAAAAAAGTTATTATAAATTAATGAGAAAAATATGTAAAGGTCATAAAGTCTGAAAAGAACTATAAACAGCTAATAAATGTATAAAACTATGTTTAATCTCACTATCATTAATCAAATAAATACAATTAAAATAATTTGTGGCATATGTTACTTATCAGAATGACAAAGATTTAAGCAAATTGATAATGGTATCATTAAGAGTCAGGAATCACACAGGATATTAAATTTCTAGTAGAAAAATAAGGCAGGGTAAGCTTTCTGGAAGAGAATATGTCAGTATGTACTAAAACTGACAAGCAGCCACTTGTGATCTGGAAATCTATTCCAAGAAAGAAAAAAAGAACAAATGCTTAAAGACATATGGACAAGAATGTTTCTCTCATTGTTTAGAGAAGCAAAACAGGGGTAACCTAAGACTGGTTCAATAAATAAGGAGACATTGTTCGTCCATTAAAATGATCATACAGGTTTTTATTAGGCAATATGGAATCCTGCTCATAATATATTGCCAAAATATGTGTCACAGAATTATTTTATAGTTTGATCTAATTAAAGGTATTTTATGCTTGCATTGTATATATTTTTTCCTCATGAAAGAAATGTCTCAAGAGAAATGCTCAAAAATGTTATAGAGATCATTTATCAGAAATGGGATTTTGAGTTTATTTTTACATTTTTCTTCCTCTCAATTTTTGAAGTTTCTGCAATGAGTTTATATTACTATTACAATTAAAACTATTTTAATTTTCAATAATAAGGCTTAGATTTCTCTATTTTTCAATTTATTTTGAATTATGGCTCAAAGCCTGTGTGTAAAAGCAAACTCAACTTTTTTTGTATCAATCTAAATTTACTTCCTACAAATTCATAATTTCAGACTGATACAAGTTTCACGGAGTAATATTGTTACGATTTCAATGTTGTATTATCCTTCAAAGCACTGGAGATTTTTGAATAATTTCCTTCACAGTTTTCATCTGCTACTGAGGTGGGGGTGAGGTAGCAGGATGAAGAGAAATAGATATTTATGATCTTTAAATAGAAAAGGTCAACAAGAGGAAATCTGATCTATCCTCTTTTTACAAGATAGAAGCTCCCAAATGTCAGCCTAACACATACAGACTATACTTATGTGTATATACTAGAGAGCCAGTGCACAAAATTTGTACATGGGGGGTTGTCCCTCAGCCTGG
>JAAGEH010000125.1:1745324-1805578 GCA_011751065.1 Lasiurus cinereus | reverse complement strand
ACACACACACACACACACACACACACACACACACACATACCCATAGCCTTAGGCTAATCTCACATTGTGGCAGAAATGACCAACTGTTGACTAAAGCCTTTGGTTAGCTCCTCCATATTATGGAGGCATCACTAGAATCAACCAGGGACAACATTCTTCATCTCCATTTGCAGCTGTCTACCAGTGACCTCATTATTGTTTTGTTTTGTTTTTCCCCCAAGGAATGTGACCAGAAATGAGATGGGGAGTTTATATTTGAAGGATAATAAGTTGATACTTGAGCTTGCAGCTTTCTCTCCTTTACTTTTTGAGCCAAATGTAGAAGCCATATGATGAAGGAAGGTGGGTTCCTAAATCACGTGAGCAGAGAACTGACCCCCAAATCACCAAAGTGCATACTGAACTATCGGGTGAGTAAGAAATGAACTTTCAATATGTCACACTATGAAGATTGAAGGTTTATCTGTTAGTGTTTAATTAATGAATTTTTTTCTGTAGATCTCAGTTGCCTTATCTGTAAAGTGAAATATTTGAATGTGATTAGTTCTGGTTTTTCCAGTGCTTATTTTTTTTATCTTATTTTTTTAATTCTCAGAAAAATTCTACATATTGCCTTCCTTTTAAGTTAAGCAGTAAAGCTACATTTCCCCCACAAAATCAGGCTCTTCAAATGATGGAGAAGTCAGAGCAGACTGTTGTTTTCGTTTGAAATATGAGTCTAAATATGAGAAGAGAAAGGGGTGAGGACCAGAGAAATGTTTGTGACAAAGAGGAGCAAGGGACAGGATGCTGAAGAACATTCAGTAATGAATTCGGGCAGGGGAAATGGATGGGGGATATCTAACAGATTTGTTCAAAGGCATTTTGGAAAGAAAAAATCATGAAAATGTAGAGAAAGGGAAAAAAAAATAGCAAAATCATGAAATGACTTTTGATCCCTAAGTGGATTTTATTTCAGACAGATTCACATCACTTATATATGTACCATGAAACTCTGTCCACTTCTTCCAGAATTTTCGAAAGCCTAACAGAACATCTGCAGAGAGAGGACGTCATTCCAGGATAATCAACAGCGAGTTACTAAATTAAGATCAAAATGTCCTTAACCTTGGACAGTTTTCAAAGAGTTTTTAAAAGAAAGCAGATCTCTAGGGGGTAGTATAATTATATAATTGTACCCTTTCTAAGAGGCTATTTACAGATAAGTAACATATCTTTACCATTCTTCAAAGTAAAATACATGAAATAAAATAGAGTTTGGGGGTATTTATTTGAGATGGGGGAAGGAGATCTGGGCAGACACTGTTAGTGGCCTAGTCAATAACCACTTTCTCCTCATTCCTTGCTATTAGAACCCTGAATTAGGAGGTACTGTTATTCTTAAGGCTGAAGTGGCTAGTTTATATCCCTAGTTGATGTGCGTCAGCTCATGATTTGTGGCAGACTTCCTCCTTACCCTTATGTCTGAATGATTAAAGATTCATCTTTGTCTTACAAGGAAGGGGATCACTGAGACATATCAGAGATGTGGGAGCTGGAAGACAGAAGGAATCTATCTGTTGTTGACATTCTTCAGCAGCTGAATTAACATTAGAGGGACCAGCTACATACAGGAAAGTCTTTTATACATTTTCTGTTCGTTTTGCCAAACTCATTACTAACAGATATGAAATTCTGGCTTCACAGTTCTAGAACCCTTTCCAGCACCCCATTGCCATACTCCTGTTCTAGACTCCTAATAATCAGACAGGCTAAGGGTAGGTGTGTGGGGAAGGCAGTTTCCTCTGGAAGCCCAGATATTCACCTCCTCCAAAAAAAGGGAGTAATTATTTATGCTCACTCATCCATCAGGAAGCCTTTGTTGACAACCTCCCATCCTCTCTATAAGCAGATATCAGACTTCCTACATTTGAATACCTGATCTGTGGCACAGAAGTTTAGGTCTTGGCCAAATTAATACTTCCTCTAGCTTCCCACACAAAATGGGGACACTTAGCATCTGCATATCTCATGAAAAGAATTTAATGAGCTAAAATTCTTGTCATTTCTCTGGGGTCAATCCATTCTAGCTAATCTCATTGCCAATACTAGAGGCCTGATACATGAAATTCGTGCAAGAGTTGGCCTTCGCAGCCACGGCAGATGCCTGGATCCCTCCCTAGCAGCCTCTGCTTCATCTGGAAGGTCATCAGTTTGGTCGATTTGCATATTTTGCCTTTATTATTATACATAATTTAGAGTATTGTCCCCTTGCCCTCCTGCGGTTCCCTGCGCTTGTCTCATTCATGACATGTACAATCCCAGACAGCAGACTCTCAAGTGCTTTCCATAGACAAGTGGTTCTCCAAGTATGGGCCCTGGGCCAGCAATGTCAGCAACACACGGAGAGCCATGAGAAATGTTAACTGCTGACCCAGAGACTCGGAGGGAGGAGCTTGGACTGTGTACTCTAACAAGACTCTCTTGCCAATCTGAAGCACACTGAAGGCTAAGGACAACCAAGAATATCCATCTGTCTCAGGGTCTCCCGGAGATGTTCACCAAAAATAAAGTTTCAGGACCTTAAACCCATCCAGTTGAAGGGATCCAGGAATCTGCCTGGTTAGTGCCTGCCAGGACCCTTCAGCACACTAAGGCTTGACAATCCCTGCCACCTTTTTTTTTTTTAAATCCTCACCTGAGTATATTTTTCCATTGATTTTTAGAGAGAGTGGAAGAAAGAGGGAAAGACAGAAACATGGATGTGAGAGAAACACACCGACTGGCTGCTCTTGCACCTGGGGAGAGCCTGCAACCTCACTACATGCCCTTATCTGGAATCAAACCTGGGACCCTTCAGTCCACAGGCTGACACTCCATCCACTGAGCCAAACTGGCCAGCACAATCTCTGCCACTTTTAATGTGTGATTCACTGTCTGTTTTCCCAAGGAACTTTATTGTCTTGCAAGGAATTTCTGTGAAGGCGGGTTGTTGCTTCTATTATTATTATTACTATTATTAGTATTGAATCTCTAGTGTTCAGTGCAGTCTCAGATACAAAGTAGTTGCTCATTAAACAGACGTCCCAAAGGTCTTAGTAGAACTTCAAGATTAACTCCTTCAGAGAGGAAATACTACACACTCACAAAAAGCACCCTTTGAATGCTTCATTCTTTGCAATTCCTTGACATTTTCTTAGTTGTGATAATTTTGAATAATGCCTCTTTCTAATTTTCACTTGTGTTTCAGTCAGTGTTTGCAATCTTCAATCACACAGATGAAACAGATAAATACAATTAAATGTTTATTTTTCAATCTTGTAGAAATAAAATTTAAATGATTAAACTTTCAAATGATTTATTGGTATGTTTATAATTCCATATTTCTGATGTCATTAAAGATTAAAACTGTACTGAGGCATTCGAAACATGCTGTATAGGTATTAAATGAATTTAAGTTTGTGTAAAGTGAAAGAAATATTTGCTTCAGCAGATACATCTGCAGATATAAAATCATAACCACACATCTACAAAAAAGTATGTTACTGAATTAAATATGATTAACTATTTTCTTGTGTGTGTGTCTGCTTATAATTTTATTTGATACTGTTAGCAAAAGTCAAAATTTATATATGTATATATATTCTCTCAATTTAAAATTATTTACATATATAAATGTTTTTGTATGAACAATTTTTAATTGAGGGAAATATTTAAATATTTATAGCTAACATTTTAAACTGAAGAAAGCATATCCAGTAGCCTATTTTCCCCATGAATCATAAAGGAACAACATTTTCTACTCTTAGGAGTAGAATGTCAGTCTATCTCACTAGTCACTGAATGAGCACTGGTTGAAAGAGCATTTGTTTAGCCCATGATGTACTCAGTGGGGTATGCTAGGCTCTAGACTAAGCGCCTTCCTCAAGACCTGGCCCATCAGAGAACTAAGAAGGTACTTGTTTAGTTTGTAAAAAGATGGCAGGTCCCTACAAGCTGATTATACATGATGTCACACATACATAGTACCAGAAAGCTCATGACGGCACCCACTTTCCCTGTCAAAACCAAAAGGCTTTCTAGCATTAGTTCCAGGCAAAAATAGTAAGATCCAGGTGTGCTGCTGTACCATGGAACCAAGAGGCCTGTGAACGAATGTGAGGATGCCTTGCTTTTGTTGGTGTGGGACAAGCAAGGCTCTCAGCACCAAAGCCCTCCCCCATATATTCCAGGCAAGCCCGTCCAGGCTTCTCGGACTGCTTTGGAAGGTGCACTCACTCTACCATGATGTTCCCTTGCACATAGTAGACATTCAGTGTGTGCTGAATGAATGAATGAATGAATGAATGAATGAATTGGTGTCATAAAGCCGACCTCGTACTTATATGAGAAGAAATACACTCAATAGGTTGGAATTCTTCCCTATTTCTCCTTACCCTTGCAAGTTTGAAACCAGAAACACAATTTTGAAAAGTTACAGCTTAGGGAAGTATAGAAACTACCTAGTCCACTCTCACAGAGTTATACAACTTTAATTTAGTGAGGAAAATCACTGAATTGGGAGTCAAAGAGACCTGAATCCAAGTTCCCCTTCTACAATATTTTTTTAAAAGTATTGCCTCTTTTAAATGTAACACAGCCTTAATAGTTTACTCATATTGTTTATTTTAAAATAATTTTTAAAAGAATAATTTATTGATTTTTAGGCAGAGGAAAAAGGAAAGATGGGAAAAGAGACAAATTTGTGTGAGAGCACAACATGGATCAGCTGCCTCCTGCATGTTCCCTACCAGGATTGAACCCACAACTCAGGCATGTGCCCTGACCAGGAATGGAACTGGCAAACTCATATTGTTTATTTGGGTATGGTGTGATGCTCAACCAACCAAGCCACACTGGCCAGTGCCACTTCTACCAAATATTAATGAGCAATCACTTCTGAGGCTCTGATCCATGTGTACATTATAGGCAATAACAACAACAATTATAATAACACATATTTTTACCATGTGACTATCAAGGGATTAAATGACACAACCCATTTGGAATGGTCAGCAAAGTACCTTCACATTATAAGTAAGCACTGAAGACATTAGCTAATTAATATTAACAGGGAAGAGATGAAAACAAAACTCAGGGAATTGTCTCTCCTATCCCTGTGGTCCCAGTGGCCATAATGACTTACTTCCATTCAACCTATTCTCTTTCTAATTAAGACTAAGGAAAAGAATATGTAGAAATTAGGATAACTCTTTGAAAGTAGTTTTATGCCTCTTGAAGGAATAGATTACACAAATAAAACAATTTGTTACTTCTGCAGAAACATGAAAAAACTCAGTCTTTTATGCCAGCCCTCTAGAAAACCAATTTATGGCTCTAAGATGTACCTTTCCACCCAGCCCACCCCTGTCTCAAATGATACTATTGTAAACAGAAAACATAATCAACAGCCTACGTTTTTTTTTTTTTAATATATTTGTATTGATTCAGAGAATAAGGGAGAGGGAGAGAGATAGAAACATCAATTATGAGAGAGAATCATTGATCGGCTGCCTTCTGCATGCCCCCTACTGGGGATTGAGCCCACAACCCCCCTTCCCTCCCCGCCCGGCATATGCCTTGATCGGAATCCAACCTGGGACCCTTCGGTCCACAGGCTGACACTCTATCCACTGAGCCGAACTGTTTAGGGCAATAGTTAAATGCTAGTGAAGCCTCATAACTTTGATAGAAAAAACTCAGGTTTACTATTAAATGTTAAAACAAGGTAATACGAAGTACTTAATCTAAAACAGTTACCTGAAGATCCAGAACTGCTATAATAATCTTATAAAAATAATCAGCTAAAATTTTATATTTAAAGTTTTTCAATAAATTCAATAAAAATGGAAACAATTAAAAAGTTTTCCTTACAAGAAAGCATTTCCTGTGTAAAGAACTTTTGTTGAACATAATTCAACAAAACTCAAATGAGTAATTGCAAAAGGCCTACATTACACACCACAGGAGATAATTGTACTTTAGTATGAGTAAGACCCTATACTTGACCTCCAATAAATTACATTAAGTAGAGTGGATGAGTCACGTACAGAACATAAAAATACTAAAAGGGCAAGTTAAGTATCAAAAAGAACATGGGAGGGGGGATTCTTAAGAAGAAAATAAAACATTAGTTGATTCTAGAAAGGTTTAAGAGAGCAGGTTCTTTTTTTATAATATATATTTTTAATTTATTTTAGAGAGAGAGGAAGGAAGGATAGAGAGGTAGAAACATCTACTGGGGATTGAACTTGCAATCCAGGCATGTGCCCTGACTGGGAATCGAACCATGACTTTCTGATTCATAGGTCAACGCTCAAACACCCAGCCATGTAGGCTAGGCTCACTTGGTTCCTTTTGGTCTCTGAAAAGGTTCCTTTCTCTCCCTTCCTGCAACCAGGTGAGGATAGCATGGGAACTAGAAGGATATGATGATTGAGAATCTTTTCTACTTACTGGAGTGGCTGGAAGATTTTCTTACCGTGGTGTGGTATAATAATACAAGTGTTGGTAAAAGTAGGTTTATAATTGTCCATATGGAAAATAATACAGCAATTAATAAATAATAATACAAGAATAAAATCTGTTTTGTGCACTTATAACTGTAAACCTACTTTTGTTCTACCCTTTATTTAAGGACTCCTGAGGTCAGAGAAATAGGAGTTTGAAATCCTGGCTCCAACTCTTGCTACGTTTCAAGTTGCTTATCTTTCAGTACTGCAGCATCTTTATCTATAAACTACATTAAAAAAAGCAAACACCTCTAACCTGAATATGAAAACCGCCTGACATATGCATGAACAGGGCTAAGTTTGGTACCTGGCACACAGAGCATGCTCCATGTGGTGTGCCAATAATAGCAATGCCGATGGTGGCAGTGAGGGCATGGACTCTGCCCCCAGAACTGGAAGTACAGTTGAGGAGACCCTGGGCTCAGGAGGCTTTGCATACAAGCAATACTTGATAAACACAAGCTGCCATCCAAAGGATTATGTGCAATCTGGGAAAAGGAAGGGCCTCAGGTTTGATCAACTCAATAATATTAGCAGTGGTAGTGGTCATGGAAGCTAAACTTTATTAGGTGCTTACTGTATGCCCAACGATATGCTGAATGCTTTCAGAGAATTTACTCATTTATTACGCACAACAATGCTCTGCAGTAGATCCTAATAGTATAACACATTCCTTTCCAGATGTACAGTGGAGCTCAGAGATTTTACACCTAAGATTGCACTGACAGTGTGTGATGGCAATGAGTTCAAAGTCAGTCTGTCCCACTTGTTCTGAATCATAAAACTATACAAGTAAACATTGTTCCTTTTGCTGGATCTCCTTCTAAAGCTTGAATATTTCACTTTGTCCCCTGGATGAAGAAAAGAGAAAATCCTCTCTCCTGGGCCCTGCTTGGCCTCAACATACAACTGCCCTTCTCAAACCAGGAATTGTTTAAACAAGCAGCAATAAATGGTGTTCTGGTAAAGCACTCTTGATGAGTAGGGGCCAGATATCATTGGAAGCAATTGCTCTGTCACAACTCTACTCTTGTACAGAACCATGACAGGAATTGGGGTTGGGGACCAATGGAATAAGTCATAAGAAAGATAGTGATAACACCTGGGATGATGATGACAATGATAACAATGAACACCACAATAATAAATAAGCTTCACTGTACTCTAGGCATCGTATTAAGTGCTTGGCAATGGTAACCTCATTTAACCTTGAAAAAAGTCTTAGGATGGAATATCATTATGATTATTTTACTAAAGAGAATACTGAGGCCCAGGCAATCAGGTAAATTGCCCAAGCTGATATGGTTAGCAAGTGGAAAGCAGGGATTTTAACTATGCCCAACACCTACAGTCTTAACCATTATGCTATATTGCCTCCTGAAGATAAGAAAGTCCAACAATATTTCCCCTAACCCACTCCTACACTCCAAACTGAAATAAATCCGGAACAAAAAAGAGAGCAAGCTTGGACAATGGGTGCTCAGGAATTGCCAATCATTTCAACACAATGGTCTTGGCTCATAAGATACAATTCTTGTGGTAACTTTCTCAACCAATTATCAAGAAACAAGAAACAAAGATTGTATGTCCCTGCTTATTCATAGTATTTCAGAAAACGTAGCCCCAGTAGGCATACCGATTAGTAGATTTTTCTCATTACCAAATCCAAATACAATAGTTCATGTTTATTTCACTTTTCATAGTTCCACTCTTCTCATGCTTGTATTCATCTCTGGCCTCCTCCTTTCTTCATTTTTGTAGAGAAAAATGCTAAGTCTTTCTGTGGTGTGTTAGAAGAGGGAGGCATGGTGCCCCAATGTTGTTGTTTTTCAACCTTAATTCTATTATGCCAACTCCACTGAATTTAATTATAATGAACACAAAATTACACAATTACCCTCTGTTCTGTTTTTTAGATGCTATATTTTGATAAAATTTACTACATGCTGCTCCTCCTGTACACTAGAAATAGATGTGTGTTGATCTAAAGTTTGTTATAATTATAATTAAAATATAGTTTACATAATGATAGTATTAAAATGAAATTACAGATTTGCAGACATTGTGGTCATGTGTTTATTTTTTATCCTCACCTCAGGATATGTTTTCCATTGATTCTAGAAAGAAAAGGGAGAGGGATAGAGAGAGAGAGAGAAAGAGAGAGAAACATCCATCAGTTGTCTCCTGTATGAGCCCAGATCCTGAGTATGTGCCCTGAGTATAATGGAATCCATGCCCCACACCAGCCAGGGACTTTGTTTTTTAAGTGTAAGCACATGTTTAGACCAATATCTGGTAGCCAAATGAATATGGACAGAATTTTGATTTCCCTACAAAAACTGTTCAAGGATTTGCAGATTTCCAAAGGGAGCTCAAAACTATGAATAAAAATTTCCCTGCCATGCTTTCAATTGCAAAGTGAATGAAAGATGAGAAATCCCTGGAAAAATTGTTTGAAGTAGCTATCCATATGGTTTTTATAAGACATTACTTTTCCCACTTAAACTCTGATGTATATCAGGGATGCAAATTCTCCACTGAGTTTGATGAGGCATAAAATAATTGCACTGAACTAGATGGTTCACAATTCCTTCTAATTAAAGAGGTACCCTATCACAACTAACTAAACCTACAAAATGTGGTTGTAGCCACAACATCACAGTGAAAGGTCTGTGTCACACACACTATTACAATAATTTAAACCATTTTGTTCAGTTTTACTGTGAATGCAAACTAAAGTGAGTACAAACTGGGGTTTAAGCTGCATGATTCCACTTACATGCATGTTTTTCAATAAATATACAGTCAGCCTTTGGTATCCAGGAGTTTTGCATCTGTGGATTCAACCAACTGTGAATTGAAAACAGTATTTTTGATCTCTGATTGAAAGTCCAAAGAGATGGAGGGGCGATGATATGCATTGTTTTACACCATTTTAAGTAAAGGACTTGATCATCCATGGATTTTGGTAACTATGAGGGTCTTGGAACTGATCCCCCCAGATACCAAGGGACCACTGAGTTTTTGGTGAATGAGAAGTTATATGTGGATTTTGGACTGTGCAAGAGGCTTAGTTCCCCTCATCCCCATGTTGTTCAAGGCTCAACTATACAGGATGTTTTTCATTTCATATAATTATTTTTAGCTAAGACTTATTAAATATTTTGAGAATACAATGTTAAAATATATCTGTAGTCTAGCCCAGTGGTTGGCAAACTGCAGCTCGGGAGCCGCTGTGGTTTGCCACTCTGTTGACTAATGAGTTTGCTGACCATTGGCCTAGACTCTCGATTCCAATAATTACAGGCTTTTGTTGGTCCTTGTGATTAAGCCCTTATCCCAGTGGTCGGCAAACGTATTAGTCAACAGAGTGGCAAAGAGCCGCGGGTTGCCAACCACTAATCTAGACCTTTCTTAGAACTGCAGACTTGTTCATATGACTGCATATTCAACATCTCTACTTGGATATCAAAAAAATATCTCAAAGCCTGGCTGGCATGGTTCAATGATTGAGCATGGACCTATGAACCAGGAGGTCGCTGTTCGATTCCCAGTCAGGGCACATGTCTAGGTTGCAGACACCATCTCCAGTGTGGGGTGTGCAGGAGGCAGCCGATCAATGATTTTCTCTCTCTTCCTCTCCCTTCCTCTCTAAAATCAATAAAAATATATTTAAATCCAACAAACAAACAAAAAAAACCATCTCAAATTCTCTATCTCCAAAACCAATCTGCAATCCCTCAAATGTGTTCCTTCCTAAGCCTTTTCCTACTCAGGTGATAGCAACTCCACTTTTCCATTGACCCAGGCCCCAGATCCTGTATTCGCCCCCTTTCTTTCTTTCATATCTGCATTTCCTTCTTAGGAAATGCTGTCACAACCTTCCAAATCTGCCACTTCTTGGAACATCTACTGCTAATATGCTGGCACAAGCTGCTAACATCTGTCTTGTAGACACCATTAATTGCCTCTTGAGATTTCACCTGATTCCACCCTTTCTCCCCATCCTCAATACCACAGGTAGACTTACATTCTAAATCAAGAGAGAGGTCATGGCACATGTTTCCTAAAATTCTACCACTGGCTGCCTACATTTAGAGTAAAACACAAAATGATGGCCTTCAAGCACCTACCCAATCTACCCCATCACACCTCTGACCTCAAGCCCTCCTCCTGCCCTTCCTCCCCACTTACTTACCAGACCTCTGATCTCCCTGATATTCCTCTAACCCACCAGACATATTTCTACCTTTGAATTTTGACACTGCTTTCAGGGTATGGTTTCCTCCAAGACCCTCTGACAACTCACGCTCTTCAAGTCTTTAAGAAATTTATCCTGAACACCTTATTTAAAATTAGAATACACCCCTCCGGCACTCACAACCAAATACTCTTCAGTGCTCCAGAGTCTTTTTCTTATCCAATCACATTCACGAGCTTCTAAGGTACCATAGGATTGATTTATAACACTCATATGTTTCCACTTATACGACTGAAATACTATACAGCAATGAAAATGAATAAATTACTGCTCCACACAGCCTTTACTTAGTTGCATACATCATATTTGGAAGCAAGTGACCAGCAGAATTAAGAGCCCAGGTGGGACCCTGTGACAGTATAAACTGAGAGAGAAGAGAGAGCGAGCAGAGGGAGGGAGAGAGAGAGAGAAAAGAAAGATCACAAGGAAGGAAAAAAGGGAGGGAGGGAGGGAGGGAGGTAAGAAAAAAAGAAATAAAGAGAAACAAAGAGTGAGTTCTTGTCTATTTTATTCACGATAGGTCCAAACATGTGGAACCATGCATATAAGGATACTTAATAAATATTTCTGGAAAAATATAAATGAGGAAACTAACAGTACAGCTCAAAAAGTTTAAGCAACTTCCTCAAAGTTCTGTAGCTAGAAAAGGGCCACAGTGGAATTCAAACTTGGGGCTAGCCAACTTTGCAGCCTGCTGCTCGGAGCCTCCCCACTATTTTAGGTACGTGGACTTCATGATATGCTTTAAGCATTGCCATAGAAATTCTCGTTCCACTGAGTGACATCACTAAAGTGCCTGCTTCCTCTCTGTGTGTTTATTTTCCATTTAAACAAAATAAACAGAAAGGTGGAATCCAGCCTGGATTATTATAGTACTTTCATAGCAAATTTAGCAATATTTAGTGACACCTAAGCAAGAGTATCATTTAATGATAGCACGATAATAAAATAATATTTAAATGTATTGAATACTCATGGCATGCTAAACTTGGTGCCAAAATAGTTGCATGCATGTTTTCTGCAGTCCTTACAATTATTCAATCAGGCAGGTACATTTTTATTTGCCCCATTTCAAAGATAAAGAAATTGATGAGGCCTGGCCTATGTGGCTCAGTGGTTGAATATCAACCCATGCACCAGTTTGGATTGTTAGCTCAATCCCCAGTAGGGGGTGTGCAGGAGGTATCTTTGATGTGTTTAAGCCACTATAACTTCAGGGAAGGCAAAGCTATAATTATTTTAAACATTTCTGTGTTTGTACAATGGAGCAGCATGGTTATTGGAAATTGATGAATTAATGATCAGATTCTCTCTCATTGATGATCAGATTCTATCTCTCTCCCTTTCTTTTCCTCTCTCTCTCAAATCAATGAAAACATATTTTTAAAAAAGAAATTGATGAGAGACATGTGGTACCTGCTTGATCACAGTCAGACCAGTAATAAGCCATGAATATAAATTCAGGTCTATCTCCAGAATTTTACTCTTAATCCCTACATGAAAATTCCAGTAAGTCTTTGTATAGAAGTGGTTTCTACTAGAACCACCCCCCCCCCTTGTGTCTGCCTATGCAAACAACTTCAGAACATAATTCATTTTCAAACATGATAAAAATGTTTAAATAGCCCCTTAATAAATGGGCATATTTACATCTAAATGATAATGCAGAAAAGCAGTCTGAGCCTTTTGTGGGGCTTCCTTGCTATCTTCCATCAAGACCAAGTGAAAAATATTAGCAGCCACACAATGGAGAAAGCATAACACCCGGAGATGGAGAATTCTGTAAATGACCAATTATAAAACTATTACATTGCAGCACTTTTATAGCAACAGGCAAAATAATCCATTAAAATGAAAATTCTCTTGCTCCTCACTCTGCGGCCCACACAAACATTAATGTTGCATTTATTAGGATGTATTTCCTGTGCTCTTCAACTTGACTTTCAGCAATTGTATTAATACAGTCCTCTCACTTTGCACATACATCTGAATGATGGATTTCCCCACTGAGGTCTGAAAAAAGAGCGGAGTGAATAAAATCAAGTTTAAGAAGAGCCATCATAATCCATAATGATGGGCACTGAATCAGGACAAAGTGAAGCATCTTTCTCATTTATTTGAATGAAAAGTCTACTGTATATTTATTGCCTGCACACAGGGCTACCTGTTGAATGATGAAAAGCTGGCATCTTTCAATTTGGAGGTGAGGATGTGTGTACTCAACTTTCTATAGAGCCACAGACTTAATCTTGTTTTAGAATGGAAAATCTGATATCTTTCTGTAAACAGATGTGGTTAAGCAATCAGTATCTTTGATGTGTTTAAACCACTGTAACTCCAGGGAAGGCAAAGCTATAATTATTTTAAGCATTTCTGTGTTTGTACAATGGAGCAGCATGGCTATTGGCTACTAACCTGAGTATTGTCAGGCAAATCTAAGTCTAAATCTAATCTTTGGCACTTACCTGCTATGTGATTTGAGGTTTTGAGAATCACTTTCTTCAGCTGTACAACAGGGAGAAAAATATGCTCTTCACAGTAATATTGTCAAAACTAAATGAGATGAAGTATTCGCAGTACATTGCGTAGTAAGGATTGAAATTATTATTATGGTCACTACTACAATTATTGAAAAGAAATGAGAACTTCTAATCTCTTAAAATAACGTATGTGTCCTGTATTATTGAAATTATGTACATTTTATTTTTTACCTTATCACTTTGATAAAAGAAATATTTAGTAGTAAATATAACTGAAAGAAGGTTTCTTCTCAAACATGGAAATTAACAATATTAAGTGTGCTGGCAGCATACTCTTCTTGGATAAATATTTACCTATAAAAAGATTTTATTGTGTTGTACTTGTATTAAGTGCAAAAACATATATTTACTGTGCCAATTGGAGAAAGGTCCATTAATTAGTCTGACTATGTGTTATATAAATGTCCTCTAAAATAGTAATTAAATGTGCAGTTTAGTTGTTGGGAAGAAGTGTTTAGCACTATTCTTTTTTGCCTATTTAAGGTAAAAAGGATGAGAAACAACATTAGGCTTGATGTTTACTATACAGTGACTCTGAGTGAAAGCACTTCTTACTCCATTATGCCATAAAGATGCTGCTGTGCCCCAGGGACATCAACAAAAGATTGGCTTTAATGAAAGGAACAAAGTATGACTCTAAAGATTCCAAATGGAAGGTCTATAGGCTGCAATTTACATCAGAAAGTGTCTGCTTTCTTTCTCAACTGCATCACAAAGGGAAATGCTGAAAGCTCCAACAGTAAATGTTGGGAAGACTGGGAAAGGATGCACAGTTTTGCATATCCCAAGCCTGGGCTAGAAGAATTATATTAAAAGTGAAGAAAATATCAGGTCTCATTTTTTTGTTCTTAATCCTTACCTGAAAATATTTCTTCTAAATTTTTTAGAGAGAGGAAGGTCGGGGAGAGACAAGAGGAGGGAAACATCAATGTGAGAGAGACATTGACTGATTGCCTCCCGCATATGCCCATGGGATGAAGCCTGCAAACAAAATTTGTGCCTTGACCAGAACCTAACCCTGGCACCCTTCAGTCTAAGGGCCGATGCTCTAACCACTAAGCCAACTAGGGCTGTCAGATACTATTTGTCACTTAATTTCCAGTCAGCAGACCTTACATAAAGTCGGAAACTGAATAGGATATTGGCTGTTGTAGCTATGATACTTTCAGTTGCTTTCAACATGGCTGAAAGAAAATCTTAAAAACAAAGAAACAAACAAACAAAAACCCCACAAGCATTGGAAATTTAGTGATGCAGTGATGCGTGAGTTGGGTTTGGGAGTTCCAGAATGCCAACAAGGCTCTGCCTCTCTCCATCACTCAGCCCTGCTCAGCAGCATGCCTTTTTTCTGCAGAAAGTCTCCTCTTGTGTGGCATGTCCACTGGGAGTCTGAAGTCATATATCGCCAGCTTGGACATTCTGGGAAGAAAAGACAATTTGTCCATTTTTCTTTGACAGAAAAATCTTAGGGAGGATTCTGATAGGCGGAGCCAAGGTCAGATGCCTACACCTGCACCAATCATCCCTGGGGGCCATGGAGGAGGCAGAATGCCACTGTTTGCAGTTTTCCAAAAAGAAACTCTGGTGTTTTTACAAGATGAATGGGGATAGGACACTGAATAATGAGAGCCTGCTACTATAAACTCTACCATTCTTACTCCCTGCCCAGGTCATTACCATGCAGTAAGTTGACCTAGGAGTTCATTTTCCTCATCACTAGCCTTAATATATATGTCCTGAAGGAGCACAGAAATAAAATAATAAGGGAAAAGTATGAATATGGGAAATCACCTAGATTTAATATTTACAAAGACGTGAATATTTATTCTTAAAATGTTCCCCCAAATGCACTCAAATGTTCAAAGTGGATGCTGGAAACACAAGGGCAATCTTTCTCCAAGCAAAATAATGACACAAAGAGATGTTTTATAAAACTGAATTAAAGGCATCCACTATTTCAATGATGCTTAAAGGAAAGATGTCCAAAGACACCCTGATTGAATGAGCATGTACACATAAAATACACGTGAAGGTCTCTTCAAATATAGTATGTGCCTCTCTCTCTTCCTTCCCTCTCTGCTCTTTTAAAAAAATGTCCCTTTAAAAATTGCCCACTCGCCATCTGTTAGGTAAATTTCCTGCAACAGTAAATGTGGAGGCAGACATTGTTATTGAAACTATTCCAAATGGCATTGACACCTATATTTATGAAATTTTAAAAAGAGTAAGTTAGAGTTGTTTTAGGAAAACAACAACACAATAATAATACCACACCATACCAGGTACCCAATTCTATCCAATTACGTAAGATAGATAGATGATAGATAAGTAAGAAGAAAAAAGGGATGAAAGAACACTAGGCACTTATATATAAAATGTTACCCTAAAAGTTGGAGATAATATTTAAGCTTCAATGCATAAAAAAGAAAACATTTATAAATATACAAATGTATTTCACTTAAGATATAAAGGCCACAGGATTAGATTGGCAATATCCTCCGACAAGGGTCAAGTGGACACTTTTTCCATTGAGTTGCTATTGAGGGAACAAAACTGAAACAGATGCCATTCAATTCCAAGTCTACAGCTCAGACTATGACACTACACATGAAATATGGCTCATTCAGACCCAGGATGTAGCAAGAGTAATTTACACTCTCAGAGTATTTGCTCTCAAGTCAATACCAGAGAAGCCTTGAATAAACACATTCCCATTACTTTCCACTATAATATATCTTACTTACAGCCCATGAAACAGTGGTCAGGGGATTTAGCCTCCGGGCCCTGTATTACATAAGCTCTCTACTTTTAGCCATCCCCACTCGGTGATTATTTTAAAAATATGTTACTGATAGTCAATATTAATTTGCATTTAATCTTTCTTAGCATCAGAGAGTATTATTTTGTACAGGCTCAGAAACAAATCTCCAGAAATTCCTCCCGATGCTTCTTTGAGGCTGAAAATGCATTGCAGGGCAATAACGGCGACTTAATTATAGTTGGCAGAGCCCTGGCCACACACTAATTTCATTAGCCTCAAATTCCTGGACTTGTAAGACCCACTGGATATGAATCCTGCCCTCAGACATGCCACTTACTAACCAACTCCGAGAGAAGCGAGGGAGGAAGAGACTTGCTCAGTGTACATCTTTGGGACACCAGCAGGCAAGTGAGAATTTGAAGTCATACACACTTTTTACATCTGAGCAGTCATTCTCACCCAGGCCCTAACTGTCAGAGAGGAACTTCATTCCAGGCTTTGCTGGCAGCAGCAGCATTTGTGACATCTATTACTATCTCATTACTCCCTCCTGCGCCCCAGCGCTTAGCAACCCCCATTTGAGTCACTAGGTATTCCTTCCCTAAGCCTAGAAGCTTCTCTCAACACACAATTCTGTCTTAAAGGATAGGTTTGGCATGGTTCCCACAGCGACCCACAGGGGCTGGGGGAAAAAAGAACTGGAATTCAATCATTTAGAGGAGTTTCCTGTTTATAGGGCAACCTTAATTGAGCTGAACCCACCAATCCCAGAGAAGATTCAACTCTGGTTCTTTTCTTCTGCCTTTGAACAATGGGTCGGTCTGGATACCACTTTTCTCTCTATTCAATTTGCAAGCTTACACAGTCTGGAACCTGAGGGTTGGATTGCATGCCAGGAGTTTCTAAGATCACATGCAAAAGAAAAAAAAAAGCCGCTATATATCCTGACATGGGCAGTGTTTAACCAGGATGCCCACACAGGCAGTTAAAGCCAGCTTGCAGCACAAGCTACAAGTTGATGTATTCCTCCTACTACCAGCCTCTTCTCAATACATGCAGGTGAAAACTGGGGGCCCTCTCCCCCTCAGCTGCTCAATCCAGCATGAATAGCTGCAATTTGCAAATTAGGGGAAAATGACAGTGTTTTCTCTGAATGGCTTTGCTCTGAGCCCACACTGCTATCACTGGCATTCGGCTCCTTTCCTTCCCAACCACAGAGAATGGAGGGACTAAGTGTCAGGCAAGCTGTTTCTTTCCTCACCAGTGCCTCAGATTCACACACCAGAAGAGGAACCAGCTCCCCCTGGAACCTGGTTCAGCAAACAGACCTCCATGGAGTCTGCAGCCTCTCTCTGGACTTGAACATTTCACTCTCTTCCTCTGACAGGCCCATCTGCAGGACCTCCCTGTTCCCAGTGAAGACAGAAACAGGCAGCAAAATAGTTTAAATATGCTAAAAACCAAACACACCTTCACCCCCAGGGCTCTGGGGAAAAAACTGTGAATTGCTGGGGATTCCCAGGTGAACTCTGACGCATCCTCTCCCAGGGTACTGCCCCCTCAAGTTGTCTCCCCTTATCTCCGGGATGAAGGCAGCACTGGGGCTTTGCTTTGAACAACTCAAAGCTCTTCCAACTTAGAGTGAAGGCTGCCCCAAAGCATTTGCTCTCCTGGATCCCTATTTGGGAGGGGTTAGGGAGGCTGAGACCTCAGAGAGGCCAAATCTGGCTGCAGCCTTGGAAGGCACCCCTCCTGGTGGCACAAACACAAACTTCACACTCCCGGGAGCTGATGTGGTGACAGCTTGAATCTCACAAGAAGTCCCCTCCAGAAACGCAACCTCCTTAGGCAAAGCCCGGGAGAGGGAGCCCATTCTTTAACAGGGGCCAAAAGGGCACCAGAGTCAGCCTGAACATCTGGAGAGGGGTTCACTGGGTCTGGGCATGGCCAGGCAGGCAGAGAGCTAGCTGGGCATCAGGAACGGGTCACCTCAAGACAGAGATGGACACAAGACTGGGAGGTGGGGGCAGAGGGAGAAGAGAGGCAGACATTGAGAGGAAGGGTAAAAAACAGAGAAAGGAAACAAATCAGGGAGAAAGGAGAGAGAGAGACATAGGGAGAAACATGGAGAGACAAGAAGGCAACCCACAGTCTCACAGACCCTCAATTTCTTCACCCCAAAGCCATCCCAGTATACCCGAGGCAGCAGGGGAGCGGCGGGGCAGAGGCTGCGGGAGCGCCGCCATGGAGCTGCGGTGGAACCCACCGCTCAGGGGCCCCAACCGCCTTCCGCCCCTTTCGTGGTTGCCCTCTGGCGCCCGGAGCCCGGAGCCTGCGGACGGCGGGCCTGGCTCAGTGTGCCCCCTCACTGCCTCGCTCCCTGCGCCTTCTCGCCCGGCTCCAGCTCTGGGAATCGTCCTGGGAGCGGAGGACTGGGGTTGGGGGGCCGGAGGGAGATGGAGGGGGTACTGCGTTAGGGAGGTCTTGGGAAAGGTCGGGGGAGGGATGAGCAGTGAAAGCGATTTTGTTTCGCAGTTAGCATGAGCTCATCTCTGGCTCTGAAGTGGCAGAAGTAGAAAGCTGATCGCCCGGCTCCTGCCAGTAGCCCGGCTGCAAATGCCATTTAGACGGTGCCAATTGGCACCCAGCAAATCATCGGGGGGTCACGTCCGAGGGTGGCATCTCCCCACTTGGGGAATGTCGCCCGCCAGGGGGACAGGCTACAGGTCGGGAAAGCCAGCCCGCCAGAGGTGGGCAATTAGCATCCACATGCAGGTGAGGAGACCCAGCCCTCGGGTTAAGTGGTGCCTCCCTAGCTCTTCTCGGATTTTTCCGAGGCCGAAGCGACTCGCGGGGCGGCTGGGGGCCGGGGAGCCGGGGAGTTGAGAAATGCCCGGGTCCCAGGCGTCTTCTCATCTTTCACACTCGAAGCGCCTACCCGGCTCGCGCGGGAGGCCGGCACTTTACCAGCCTGTTTTCGGACCATATTTCACTCTAATGCAAACCCATTTAAATCATCGCCTTGTTTTTCGCAGATTGCTTCTTGTAAATGGGGCCATAAATCCAGAATGTCAAGCCGGATGGAGCGAAGCGCAGACAGGGGAGAAGTGGAGGGGAAAGGAACCGAGCAAGGAAGGTTCTTCCTCGGGGTGTGTGTGTGGTGGGGGGGGGGGGGGTCAGCAGGGTCTCGCGGGTGGAGGTGCGCGAAGGCGGACCTGACCCCGCACCCCTGGAGTCCAAACCAGCTTTTCAGGGATAAACAGCGCGGGGAGGAACGGCGCGCTCTGCCCCTGAGGGAGCACCCCCTACCTGGAAAAGCCTCAGGATGTTGGCTACCATGATGGAGACTGAACTCCCCGAAGCCCCAATCACTCCAACTACTTTCTCCGGCTTCACGAACACCGGGGGCTCGCCGTTGGTGCACCGCACGTCGGAGGTGTCCTTCTGGATGAGCGCCTGGACGAAAGTGAGCGACTGTTCCAGCGCGTAAGTGTCCCTGGAACAAGTGTCCAGGATCCGCGCGCCCAGAGTCACGTTGGGCAGCAGGTTGGGATCGCTGTTGATCTGGTCCAGGGCGTAGAGCATCGCTTCCAGCCTGTGGATCCCGTTCTCCCTCTTGATGTCGCCGCAGGGCACTCCGCTGGGACCCTTGGCGTGCACTGGGAACAGCCCCCCGAGGGTGACGTCCCCCTCGATTCGGATGGAGTGCGGGGCGTACATCTCCTGGCCGCGCGCCGCCGCCGCCAGCGCGCACAGGAGCACCTCCAGCACGCAGCAGGGGAACTTCATCAAAGTCAGGGCGCGGAGCAGCTGCCGGAGCTGGACCATGCTGCTCCGGCGGCTCCGGCTGCTCCGGCTGCTCCGGCGGCTCCGGCGGCTCCGGATGCTCCGGATGCTCCGGCGGCTTTGGCTGCGGCGGCGGCGGCGCTGGAGGGTGCGGTGGCGGGCTCGCTGGGGTCCAGGCTCCGTGGGATGAGTTCCTCGGGGAAAGCCCGGAGGCTCCTGCTGTCAGAGAGGGTGGGGGCACCCGGGGAGGGGCGGCCGGAGAGTGTGGGGGGTCCCACGGCGCCTGCCAGCTTGGGGTGCCGTGCGCTCTCGGGTTCGCCAGCCGGCGCTCCGCTCGGGCGCTCTCTGGCTTGCCGCTGGAGCTCTTCAACAGCCCAACACTGGGGAGAGGGCACGGATGACTATCGCTTTAAATGGTCGTTCGGCTTCCTCTCCTCCTCCTCCCACTCCCTCCCTCCCTCGCTAGCTCCTGGTCTATCCCCACCCTTCCCAGTGCCCGCCCTCCCCACTGGTTTGCATCATCACGCAGGGAGGGACTGCGTGCTGAGCAAAGGGAGGGGGAGGACTGGGTGGGCGCCTGGCGTGGGGGGGGGGGGGGGGGGGGGGGGGGAGTGCCTGCGATTGGGAGTTTCTGGGTCCCCAGGGAATTTAGGGATTTCAGGTCGCAGGCCAGGGATTCTGGCCCCCATTTCCCTGTAGAAGCCTCTTGATCCTCGCCTGCGCCCACAAGCACCGGAGGCATCAGCCCCAGGATGGGACCAGGATGTATGGAGCCCACAGCTCCCGACCTGGGTGTCAGCTCCTGGAGAATGGGAGTCTCCCAAGTGCTGGAGCTAAGGACCAGGGAAAGACCATCGCTACTGCTGATTTCTTGGTGTCAGTTTTTCTCAAGAAAAACGTACATACACACAGGAGCCTGATTCATGACTTACAGAACCTTTACCCAGAGACTTCTCCGGGCCAGGCATGGGCTCGCTGTAGGGAAAGATGCCAACAAGAAACGTTAGGAATGGAAGGAAGTACATGCTTGTTTTTCAGGGTTTACTGGGGCCAGAGCCGGATGAACCAAGCGAAGTAGCCCCTAAATCTGCGGTGGAAACCTCAGACTCCCCCTTTTTCTATTTCCCTGGCAAGAGATGGGAGGACTGAGAACTCTGCAGAGCCCACTTCCTTCTCAGGTGCTGACAGGTGTAAGGCTCCCTCCTACGGGTTTCCAGAGATGCCTCTGGCTGGTGACAGGTCCTAGGGGGCGGGAAAGGCAGAAAAGCGGGGAGGTAGGAGGAAGAAAGCCCAGCAGACAGAAGGCTCCTCAGTGATTCCGGATGCCTTTCTCTCCCAATTAGGATGCCAAAGCAGGCTGCAGGGCAATTAAGCAGCTCTTTTTCAAAGGTGTCCCTGCAGGCCCTGCACAAACTTGGCCATTAAAGCAACAAGTGGCCCTAGTTCCTATATTAGGAAAGGTGATGTCTCTGTCCTTGGGGACCAGAATGCACTGAGGCAGGTTAACCTAGCTCTTCTCCAGGCTTTCTGTTGGAGTGCAGCAAAGCCATATCGCACAGATTTGAGGGTGAGAGAAAACCAGAACCAAGGCTAGACCTTGTTCTGTTGTTAATCCTCACCTGAGGAGAATATTTTTCCATTGTTATTTTTTCTTTTATTTTTTTAATTTTAAAAATATATTTTATTGATTTTTTTACAGAGAGGAAGGGAGAAGGATAGAGAGTTAGAAACATCTATGAGAGAGAGACATTGATGCCTCCTGCTGGCCCCCACTGGGATGTGCCCTCAACCAAGGTTCATGCCCTTGACCTGAATGGAACATGGGAGCTTTCAGTCTGCAGGCCAAAGCTCTATCACTAAGCCAAACTGGTTTTGACTTTTTTTTCTTTTAGAGAGAGTTGAAGGGAGAGAGAGAAACATAGATGTCAGAGAGACACATTGATTGGTTGCCCCCTGCACATGTCCTGATCAGGCTGGGGATTGAGCCTGCAACTGAGGTACATGCCCTTGACTGGAATCAAACCCTGGATCCTTCAGTTCTTGGGCTGATGCTCTGTCCACTGAGCCAAACCAGCTAGGGCAAGACTATATTTTTTTGTTGTTCTTGTTAATGTAATAAAGAAAGATGACCTTGTACAACACTCAAATACATATACACACAGAAAATTCAGTAGACCTGTTGGTTGTCTCTGCCACTAACTACCTGGGTACCCCTTGGCATTTCTGTTCCTCTGTATGGGTTTTAGTTTCCCCATCTGTAAAATGATGAGATTGAATTGGATGCCCTCCAAGTTATATTTTAACTCCCAAATCCTCTGTTAAAATAGGCCATGAGCCTTTGGCCATGGTGCTCTTTTTAAGCCAATACACTCTGTTGTTTTATATGTAGGAAACCAACGTTGCGATATCCAAAAACATTCCAAACATTTCCTGATATATTTTTCTTGCCTGCCATCTATTCCTCTTTTTTCTAAGGTCACTCGAAACTGTCAATTTCTTTCTGGATATTCATTTTCTCCATGTTTCAATATTTAAGGTTTGAGAAAAATAGACACCAATTCCCATAATACAGGCTTGGCTAGTAAAAGCATGGGATCCTTTGAACTATAGTGATGATGAGATTAAGGATGAGAATGGAACTCAACAAAAACCATCCAGGACTTTGCTGAAGTAAAAGTCCAGTAATAACACAGAGTTACCACTATCCAATAGACAATCTGTGCATGAGTTAGGGGAAAAAAGCCCACCCCCTTGCCCCCCGTCCTCTGTCCAAGCCTCAAAACATTTTATAGCCGAGACCGGTTTGGCTCAGTGGATAGAGCGTCGGCTTGCAGACTGAAAGGTCCCAGGTTCGATTCCGGTTGGGGGCATGTACCTTGCTTGCGGGCGCATCTCCACTGTGGGGCATGCAGGAGGTGGCAGATCGATGTCTCTCTCTCATCGATGTTTCTGACTTTCTATCTCTCTCCCTTTCTCTCTGTAAAAAATCAATAAAATATATTAAAAAAAACAAACATTTTATATTTTGTCAAATGTAGCATTCCGATTTTATAAGAACAACATTTTACTGCCATCTTCAAGAAAACAGTGCTGTAATTAATATGCTAATCTATCCATGTGTACAATGTGGTTATCAATCACTTTTAGGTGTGATGTTCTGCTACGTAAGTGCACGCTTTGTACATCCTTATGCTATGATGGCCCAGCTCCTTCCTGCTGGTCCTGGAGCTCTGTAAGAGGATAAGAAGCCTATAACTGTGCCAGGAGCTTCCACATAAATGGGGAATATTTTAATCTCATAATAAAATATACAAGAGAGGGAAAAGGAAGAGAGAAGGAGGGATAGGGGCAGAGATAAGTAGAAGTCTGATGAAAAGATCTGAATTCCTGGATTCAGCCTGGCCTAAAAGATTGCCTCTAGATTTTTTTCCAATTATATACTATTTTTTCTCTCATTCAAAAACAAAAATATCCTCTTTTAATTAAACTATTCCAATACACCAGATCAAAAATGGTGGAAGAGCTGAAATAGGTACTGTTTGAGGTAACATCAGCTAATTTGGAAAGATAAAAAGAAGCAAATAGTAATAGAAAGGCATACTTGGAAACAAAAGTACTATGACCCTATTATTTAGACATTGGTACTTCAGGCTGTATTTGACAGAAACTAGATCGTTATTAAGTTTTAAATTTAAGGTTATTTATTAGGTATTTGGTGACAAGAAAAATCTGGAGAGCTGGCAGCAAGTAATGTCACTTGATTTTTTTTTTACTTGCTCATGTCTGGACCCATGTTCTACTCCTCTATTTTCTTTTCTTTTTTAAAATATATTTTTATTGATTTCAGAGAAGAAGGAAGAGGAAAAGAGAGATAGAAACATCAATGATGAGAGTGAATCACTGATTGGCTGCATGCTCTGCACTGGGGATCGAGCCTGCAACCTGGGCATGTGCCCCGACCTCCGGCATGAAAGGCCGAGCTACTCCTCCATTTTCATTTCATGTCTTGTGATTGCTCAATAAATATATCTTGGCTGACTATTAAATGTTGCCTTAGTCTATGTTCTCTCTTAGCCCTGCTCATTCTCCCCAAACATCTGGCAGCAATCATTATCTTCTTCTCATTGTAGTCACCTGTGTTTATGTCTTGCTTCCCCTGCCAGGTTGTAAGAGTCTTGAGGATACGGGCTGGGTATTATTTATCTTTTCTCCTGGACAGGAATGTTTAGAATGGTGTTTTATACCTAAGAAGCACTCATGTGTTCCATGAATCAGAACCAGTTTTGCCTTTCCCCACTGTATTTATTCGATAGTGACTGAAATACTAAGTGGCAGAGCAGAAATGATGGCAGATAAATTGCTGTCCTCTTAGTAACAGTATGCAGTTTCTAGAATGTAAAGGATGATTAGTGGGCTTACTAGTAATTTCACTTTACATTATTTGCATAAGATTTAAACACTCTAACCTCAAAGCTCTCAATCAACTTTAATTGGAAGGCTCTAATCGGTTCTTCGTGACTCCAATGTCCATTCCTGAACCAATCCCTGGGGCCACTGCCATAGCCTAGCTGAGGAAGGACAGAAGCCAGGCACTAGCACCACCTGAACCAAATGGAAAGAGTGATCTGTTACCAGATAAATGGAAAAATGATACATAGGATCTAGAACTCAATAGGTGACATAGTGTTTATTATTTTTTTTGAGATTATATGAATAAAAAATCTTTGTGTAAGAATGGCTAATCCAAAACTGGGCCCATCATTTTTCTATTGTTATATTTAATTAGAGGAGAATCTAGTTTTAGACACAAAGATGATACATTCATTATAAAATGTGTTCACAGGTTTGGTTCTATGTAGTCAGTAATCTGTCTTTATGAAGGAATTAATGAAATGTGTAGTTAAAGTTAAGGACTCAGTTCTAATTTATATTGTTATTATTGTGTTTTCTTAATCATCTGGGTTTTATTTATTTTCTATAGTGTTTTCCCCTGCCCATCAGCTTCTGCAGAAAATGTCTCCATTTCCAATTTATAATTACAAAGCTGTCCTCCTTTGCTGCTGTGATCCCTGTTGCTAATATGCTCTGGCTACTCTTCCATCCTCTGTGTAGGTCTCCATCCATAGCTTCCCCCTAGCTGCACCCCCACACTCTTACCTTTGATTTGAACTACTGAGTGGAGGTCACTTTTTCTTGGAGAGACAGCAAGAGAAAAGATTTTCTAGTTCACCTGTCATGATTTCCTGTCATATTTATTTGTAGTAGACTTATCCAGCATCTATTTCCTGGTCCCATCTTATTAAAAAAAAAACAAACACCTCTAATTCTCTACATCCTCTCAGTTGGTAGGAGATGAAATGCTCCTGCTGTTCCTTTGGTAACATCATCAGCCATTCCTATGAGAAAGATCTCTCCCTGGGTTCATGAGCTGAGATGGCGCTGTCAATATTAATGCCTCACTCACGTACCCAACTCAATGGTACCACACATCAGGGGTTGGGAGAACTGACCACCTCCTCCCCTGCTGAGGCTGATTCATTGAAGGATGGGTAAAGAACCTGTAAGCTAATGTACTGATGCGTAAAGGAGGCAGAACTATTATTCCTCTTGAATTCTTATTTATGAGGCTAGAAACAGGGGCTTTCAGTAGCTGTGTTTCTCATCATATGAATAAAACCTCTCTGAGAATAAAATCAACCCCTATGGAAGCAATCAAAGGTACAGAGAAAAGCAGAGCTCTGAGGAGGTCATCTCACACTCTAGATCCAGCAGTGCCTGAGGTTGCTTTGTCTTCCACTGTTACATTTTCACAACCAGATATATTCCATTCTTTGCTTACACTAGTAGTTCATTTAAGGATGCTAATTTAGGTAGTTACTGCTAAAGATAAGCAGATAATGAAAAGAAAAATAGCTACTAATTCTTGGATTTCATGGGAATGAACTAGAAAAAGTTTAAAACTCTATGACATGAAGTATAATAGTGTTAGAGGTAGCTCTTTTTTAAAAAAATATATAATTTATTGATTTTTTACAGAGAGGAAGGGAAAGGACTAGAGAGTTAAAAACATCAATGAGAGAGAAACATCGATCAGCTGCCTTTTGCACACCCCCCACTGGGGATGTGCCCGCAAACAAGGTACATGCCCTTGACCAGAATCCAACCTGGGACCCTTCAGTCTGCAGGTCAATGCTCTATCCACTGAGCAAAACCGGCTAGGGCTATGTAGCTCTTGATATGAATCCAGACCTTAAGCATATGATATCAAGTGACAGTGACTTAAAAAGAGTTAAGAAGGCTTGAGTATAACTAATAGATTTTTAAATTGTCTTAAAAACATAATTTATATTCATCTCATGATAACAAATAAAGCAATAGCATGTGTTTTATATGTATGTAACACATATAAAATATAGTGGGTATAATATTTTACCTATCTGAAATTAGTAGTAATTCTAAAGCAGTGGAGTTTGCGTTATCATTCAGAAGAATTACACCATATATTCTTAAACTTGCTTATCTATGGGCATTGGAGGCATTTGAATCTGCTGGTTGAACCTCAAGGATTTCTTGAATTAACCATGACCAAAGTGTAAAGTTTATTCTTTTTCATTCAGCACCTTCTGTCTATTCAGCACTAGAATGGGCAATTTGTAGATGGCGATTAATTCAATTTCTGCATCAAACCTATAAAGGGAGACTATTATTGTTCTTACTATAATTTTATACAAAAAAATAATTATAATAGCTAACACATCTGGTACTTACTGTTCTAATGGTTGGCACATTTTGATTTTTTCAAATCCTCATAGTAAAGTGCAAATTTATCTAGCGAAACACATGTAAGATAGGTATTATTATCATCACCTCTATTTTTCAGGTGAAGAAATTGAGGCCCAGAGTTTTTAAGAGACTTGCCAAGGATATAAAGCTAGGAAGCACTAGAATTCAACTTTGAAGCCAGAAAGTCTATCCTCAAAGTCTATATAGTTCAACCATTTTACCACCTAGCTCATGGTTACAGAGGCAGAGATCACACCCATGTCTAAGTTCAATAAACATGCTTTTAACTATTATAATCTATATCTGTCTGTACATTGGACACTGATCTCTAACAGCAGAGTGTTTCTAGGATTATTCCTCCTGGATGAAGCATGTTCAGGGCATGTCCAATGAATATTAGGTACTCATTTTTCCAATTCCTGCTTTCTTCCCCTAACCACACCCATGTGCAGAGGGCATACTAGATGTAGGGTGTGTCTGGTTCTCAATCAGCCATGTAGGTCTTCATGTGGCTATGAATACCTCTACTATACCTTATAGTCTACATAAGCTATCTTGTCTTTGCCAAGACTTTGTCCCTGTGCCATTTCCTATTGTAGCTACTGAGCTGTCACTCCTGACCAGATGACTCTCTACTCCTAAATCTTGAAACTGCCAAGTACAACACCTATCTGAATCAAGCTCAAGTTCAACACTTCATTTGGAGTGAGCCAGAGGCATATCTTCCTTCCTGGTTCCTAGGTATCCCTTTCATCATTGTATCCGTGTACACATTAGCCCAGTCTACTGAGGTATGATTTGATTTGGTAAATATTAGTTGAGTATTTTATAATTTATAATATTTTATATTTTATAATATATTAAATATATTAATATGTAAAATATATTAATATATTTTATATTTCACAATATCTGAACATGGCCATTCAAATGAGCTTTTGTGTCCTGCAACATAGTCAACAGAGATGTCATAAATTTATTGTTAAAATGTTTAAAATATTTGACAGATCTCTCTATCTAAATATGTCTTATGAGACCAATATCCACACCTCATTAATATTCAAACAATGTTCTGTAGGGTGACTACTCATGTTCTTTGCAAGCTTTGATTTTTTGGTGGGGATATTTCTCATGAACTTTGATTCTTTTGGGGAGATATCTGCTTTAAAACTGTGTAACACAAGTTAATACTAGTGTCTTGGCCGTATAAGTTCTTTCTCCTATAAAGATTTTTATTTTTCAGTCCCTTAAAATCCTTAGCCCAGTGGTCGGCAAACTCATTAGTCAACAGAGCGGCAAACCATGGCTTGCAAGTCACAGTTTGCCTACCACTGTCCTACCCGATGAAAAAGCAAATGCATAAGAATTATGATAACCCAACCAGTTGGCTCAGTGGTTGAGCGTTGGCCTATGAACCAAAAGGTTCCAGTTTGATTCCTTGTCAGGTCACATGCTTGGGTCGCAGGCTCCATCCCCAGTGTGGTATGTGCAGGAGGAAGCTGATTGATGATTCTCTCTCATCATTGATGTTTCTATCTCTCTCTCCCTCTCTCTCTTCCTCTCTGAAATCAATAAAAATATATTTTAAAGAAGAATTGTGATCAAGTCTTGTTTCTGGTGGGAGAAGGTAGCAGTTAAGCTTTATAGACATTCATTCAGCAAGTCAATCTTGATTGAGGTCCTCTTACTGTAGCCATGGTGGTCCCATTGGTCCCAGCCTTTCCTCTCTCATTGCCAATAACTAGAAAATTAGACACAATATATTAAACAACTATTTTAAGACATTAGGAACCAGCACCTTAGGATGGTGATCCCTGAAGAAGGAGAATGAGGAGAACTCTGTGAATGTCCCAACTTTCTTGGGGCTGTTTTTCAGACCCAAGGTGAATTTAGGATGACTAATTTGAAGAGACAGAGATTAGAGTTCAGGGAGGCTACGGAGGATGTACTTTGCAGAGAAGAGCACAAGAGTAGTTCCTCTAAGAAAGAGGGCCAGAAATCTATATGAGGGTCCCTTGAGTTCTGACTCAACAACAATATACTGTGAAAACATAGGATGAGGATCTGGGACCCCAGGAATGTAACAACTATTGGGAAACTTCAGCGGAACTCACACAATTAGAAGACACTGGAGCTCTAACCTTCCAGATGGGAGAGATCTTCTTGAATACTCAGAGCACTCAGTAGAGACCCAGAAAGGTAACATTTTAGTAGCACAGCTAAATATCAACCCTTAAAAATCATAAAAAACAAACCTCTAAAGTACCAAGCTGATCTACAAGTAACTCAATGACTGCCAAAACAAAATTTAACACTTTTTAAATAGACACTTCATGTTACATTCATACAGTGTAGAATCCAATAAAGATGATAAGGTATGAGAAAAGGCCGGGGGAAGAGTAGTCAATAAAAACAGATATAACAATGACAGATTTGGGAGTCAGCAGACAAATACAATAAAACAGTGTGGTAGACAGAATCTCAAAAATAGCCCCCATGATCATATTTTATTACATGGTGAAAGGAGTTTTGCAGATGTAATTACAGTTATTAACCAGTTATCTTTGAGAGAGATTATCTAAATGAGCCTAACCTAATCACAAACATTCTTTAAACACAGATAATTTTCATTGGTTGGCTCAAAAGAGTAAGCCAGGGAGATTCTAAGTGTGAAAGGCATTCAACTTGAGGTAGTTTCTCTGTCACTGAGAGGGTGGAAGCTATAAGGAAGGGCCTTGGAGTAGGCCCTGCAACTGGATGATAGCCAGAAAGAAGACAGGGACATCAGCCCTACTAACCTGTATAAGCCTGTATGTGGATTCTGTCCCAGAGACTCCAGATAACAGCCCAGCCTGGAAACACTTTGACTTTAGCCTTATAAGAGCTTCGGTAGAGAACCAAGCTGAACCCACCCGTACTTCTTAGTAACAGAACTGTGAGATAAATCAGTACTGATGTTGAGGAGGAAACTGGTCTTGCAAGGCGTGCCAGGCCATAAAAACTGTGAACAATGCACTGCGGGAGGGGGTGCGTGTGAAAGAGGAGATGTAGTTATCACTGGCCCCAGGACAGATAATTGGATATGGCCTTTCTGTAAGCCTACCAAAAGGAGCAGAGCCATATATGCAAGACAAAGACCCCAGAAGGTTATAAAAAGTGGAGCCCTCTGCGTGTTTCTTCACTCTGCTTTGGAAATTATTCCCAGAGTCCATTAGTGTTAATAAATGGGTCCTTCCCTTTCTCCAGGAAGTGTGCTTATATTTCTTTGGTCTTCTGCAACTATGTAAGCCACTAACTTCAAGATAGTGTGACACAGCAATAGAAAATTATTGTAGATAGGTTAGCTAGTGTATATATACTCAAGAATAGGAGGGAAACAAACACAATGAGAAGTAGAATATATAAAAACAACCAAATGCAATGCGTAGAGCTGAAAAATACATTGTCTGAAATTTACTGCATCTGTGCAACAGCATTTGCACACTGCAAAAGAAAACATTGATGAAAACTTGAAAAAACACAAAACTTTGATCAAGATAGACCATTCCTTGTTCCATAAACAAGTCACAATACATTTAAAAGTACTGAACTCATTCTGATAACAATGGCATTAACTTATATATTAATAACAAAATGATAACTGGAAAATCCCCTAATAATTTAATATTAAACAATACACTTCCAAATAACCCACAATTCAAGCAAAATTATATGTACATAAAAATTAGGAAATATTTTTAAATGACTAATTAAAACAACAACAAACCCAGCCTGCCAAATTCTGTTGAGTGTAGCTAAAGCAGATCTTAGGGAAATGTTTATTGCTTAAATTGCAATAAAATGTTATTGCTTAAAAACATATATTTAATTCAATCATCTAAGCTTTGCATTAGAAACTAGAAAGATAAAAGAAATTAAACCCACAGTAAGTAGGAAGAAAGAATAAAAAGTATAAATCATTGAAACAGAAAAGAGCAAAAAGAAAGAAAAATCACCTACTTGCAAAAGCTGTTCTTTACATAGATTAGTAAAATTGAAAATGTCTAGCTAGGTAGATTAAAATAAAGGAAGAAGAGAGAAATGAACAATATAAAAATAAAAAAAATCATTCTAGATCCTACCTTCTTGAACAGGCAATGTCATGCAAAATTATATGTCAAAAAATTGACAACTAAATGAAATGGACAAAATCCTTGAAATACACAACTTATCAAAAGTGATTTAAAAAGAAAGAAAAATATATAAAGGTTTATATCTGTTAACTTTGTATCTGATTAAAAACCTTCCCATGCATTGTCTGGGGCTGGTGGTAGAAATTGAAATTAACTGGAAATGGGCATAAAAGATCTTATCAGGGCATAGAATGCTCTAAAACTGATTTATGTTGATGGTTACACAAACTGGTAACCAAGTTACTAAACATGATTAAATCGGTATGTTTTATAAGAAAAATGTATTTAAGTAAAAGCTTCTTAAATAAGATAGATAAAATTCTTCCCATAAAGAAAATTCCAGGTCTATATGGTTTCCTTGGTGAATATTTTAGGAAAAACATTAATTTTACAGACTCAGAAAATAGAAGAAAAGATAGCAGAAAGAGAGGAAATTACACAAAGTATATTTGATAAGACTTGTATATAAAGAAAATTATATAATACACACAAAGAATAAAGAATATATAGGTATAAGGCCTGGGAAGGTCAGGTGTAGTTGGAGAGGGTCAAGGGAAAAACAATAAAAAAGACATTCACAATATTTTCAACAATAAAGATAATTTTTTTAAAAAAGAAAGAGCTGAAACTGGGTTATCCCAGTAGATAGAGCATTGGCCTACGAACTGAAAGGTCCCAGGTTCGATTCTGGTCAGAGGCATGTACCCCGGTTATGGGAACATGCCCAGTAGGGGATGTGCAGGTGGCAGCTGATCAATATTTCTCTCTTTGATGTTTCTAATTCTCTATCCTTCTCCCTTCCTCTCTGTAAAAAATCAATAAAAAATATATTTAAAAAAAAGAAAAAATATATGTGTTCACCAGAGAAGATACACAGAAGGCAGTAGGGCCATGAAAAGATGCTCAACACTATTAGTTAGGGATAAGCAAATTAAAACCACCATGAGGCTCCATTACCTATAAAATAACTAAAATTAAAATGACTGACCATATCAAGTGTTGGCAAGGATGTTTAGGAACTAGTATTTTATATACTTCTAGTCAGAATGTATGATACAACTGCTTTAGAAAACTGTTTCTTATAGTTAAACATACACTTACCATGCAATCAACATTTACATTTCTACTCAAGGAAATAAACATGTATATCCACAAAAATTTGTTATGAACGTTTATGGTAATATTATTCAAAATAACTATAACATAAAAACAACCCAAATGCCCATCAAAAGGATAAATACATTGTGGTATACTTAATTCAGCTCAAAGAAGACACAAACTATTGATATATACAACACAAGTAAATCTCAAAAATGTTATATCAAGTAAAATAAGAGAGACCAAAAAGATTGTGTGCGATAACACCATGTACATGAAATTCTAGTAAAATAAAAACTAACCTATATTAGTGGCATCAGCCTGGGTCTAGGTATAGTGAATGGATTAAGTGGAAGTATAAATGAAAATGTTCTATAGCTTGGTTGCGGTGTTTTTATTATATAAAGTTTTATATTTAATTTATGTATTAGTAAATACATCAATTTTTACACTTAATGCACGTGCATTTTGTTTATTTAAATTACATCTCAATAAAGGTGACATAAGTTGAAAATATTAGGATCTCGACAAATTGTTGAACTCTTACCCATTTTTATCATCTATAAACTGAAGCAATCTTTTCTTATTCTTTGAGTTTTAACATTTCTTTCAGTTCTAACTAGATGGTATGATTTTTATAATTATTGCTAAAATGTAAACTTGCATAATGTCTCCTCATAAACTTTTACATTTATATTTGTGTTACTTCCTATAAAATATTATTTTCCTCATAAATCTAACAGTGATTAATGTTACAGCCAACACTTTAAAAAAAGGCATTGATATAGCGCTATAGAAACCTCTCTTTCCAACACTAATATAAAGTCTTACTTAGGATGTTAAGTAACACCTGTCTTACTCCTACTTCAGGCCCACTTTTTTCTTAGAAACCTTGAAAAATAAAATACCACTTGATTTTCTTGCTTTACATTCCTGCCCTTCAGAAGGTGGTATCCCATAATTTTATTCAAAAATAGTTTTTTCTATGCCAGATTTGTCAAAGCCATGGTAGGCTTCATTACATCTCATCACACACTCAGCAGTTATAAAGGAAGCTATTGGTTCCTCGTGATTTAAAAAAATAAAAAACACATTTCCTTTTCTGAGGAGATTTGTTGATCCCCATGTTTCTACTTATGGTATAAGGTTCATCCTAAGTTTCTACTTATAGTACAAGGTTTTGTTTTGTTTTTGTTTGTTTTTTAAATATATTTTATTGTTGTTGTTTTTTTTTTACAGAGAGGAAGGGAGATGGATAGAAAGTCAGAAACATCGATGAGAGAGAGACATCGATCAGCCTCCTGCACACCGCCTACTGGAGTTGTGCCCGCAAGCAAGGTACATGCCCCCAACCGGAATCGAACCTGGGACCTTTCAGTCCGCAGGCCGACGCTCTCTCTATCCAGTGAGCCAAACCGGTCTCGGCATGGTACAAGGTTTTAAAGCCCATAGTATGGTAAGGCTGCAATTCCTAGTTATTTCATTCAGAGAAGATATATGTATAGACAGCCAATCTGTAAAGGGTGTCCTGGTAGAATCAAGTATAGTTAACAATACAACTACTTTTTTCCAGAGCATCTCAAATTTGTGTGATCATAAGAATACTTACTCTTCAATAGTTAGCTCAGGTCCCACCCAGGATGTTAGGAGATCCAAAGAACTTCTCAATAGTGATTAATAACAACAATAACAATAAGTGCTATTGATATCAAAAGGACACAGCTTTTTGTCTTTTCGATAACTCACTTTTCCTTATCTTAGTGGTTGGTCAGTCTCATGGCCCCAGCATCCAGCTAGAGTGGGACATGGAAAAGACTGAAGCACATCCTCTTAGATACAGAGATGAGTCCAGACGTGAGCTTAAAGCTGGGTCATTGGGAGAAGATAACACTGGACTCATGACTCATGATGATGCTAACCCAGAGCTGCCAATGGCTGCCTTTGCCACACTACGGAAAGAAATTTTCTGAAGATAGACAAAGCCAACTCAGAAGCAAACAAAACTAAGAGATAGAGAAATAGAGAGAAAGGGAGTTCTGGTGTCACAATTTGATCTCCAGACTCTAGCTATGCCTGAATGCAGTCCCCATGCAAGCTTCCTTCCCCCTACTTACACTTGTTTGAATTGTTTTTTATCTGTCCTAACTGAAGCCACAAGTAATACAGTAAATTTCTCATTGGCACTCTGCACTCACCTACACTGCAATAGCTACCAGAGTATGCATGCTTTCTTGAACTGTTTCCTTCCTCCCAGATTCAAATCTCTGATAAAAACTAAAGTCCATAGACTTTAGTCTTTATCAAGTCAGAATCCTCCCTCTCAGTTAATGATTTGTGAATTTATTGGTTGAATAAATAAATTATACAGTTCTTACACATGTGAGTTAAAATATTGGTCCTTCATTATCAGAATTTGCAAACAATAGGTGACTAGAAGGACAAAATTACTGGTTTGATCTGGACATTTTCATTCTCCATTATCGTCTCTATTTCAATCTGTTATGAGGTCATTTTTCTCTGATGCCTTGCTTGTCCTTGAGAAACAGCCTTGCAAGATAACTTGCACACTCATCTTTATTTGTTCAATGTTCCTGCACTAAGGTTCATGAGACTGTCTACCCCCACTCTTAAACAGTTGGTCTTCATCTTTACAGCTGTCACTTTACCATGTCTTTGCATTTGCAATTTCTAGCCCACATTTGTTAAATGGGAATATTCACTCTATTCAGCAGAACCCTTACATTTGTAAGTAATGGAAACCTAGCACAGACATATAGAGGCAAAAAAAAAAAAAAGAGTCATTTTGTTGACTCTTGTTGCTGGATACCCAAGGAGGAAATATAACTTCAGATATGACTTGATCAAGGTACTTACAGAAGTCTAGGACTCTTTGCTCTTTGCCTTCCACAGTCCATTTGTCTTTATATTTCTTTACTTGCCAGTGTTGATCTCTCCTGTTGTGGCCCAGGCTCTTTTATTAGCAATCAAGACAATTGCAGTCCCAGGGACTTTACAAAGTCATTAAAGGTTAAATTCCAAAAGTAAGAAATTTAAATATATATATATAATTGATTTTAGAGAGGAAGAGAGAGAGAAAGAGAAACATCAATGATGAGAGAGAATCATTTGCTCAAACATCAAAGACAAATATTTATCAGTTTTCTGTTCATTATTTGTGGGGTCACATAAGGAAGTTAGCAAAAATTGAATTTTATTAAATGACAACATTGAATATTTTTGTTGGCTCACCACACATAGTCAACTCACATGCAGTCACTTCATCTCTTTATTCTAAGCCTTGACTCCTATCTACACCTGCCTCATTTTTCATAGCCCCAATCTTTCCCCTTAGAATTTCCAAGGTATTTCACTGTGCCACTTAAAATGTTGAGAACAAATGCTCATAAATAAAAACTAACATATGGTAAGATATCTCCAGTTAGGTCTCTCAATTCTGATCTAGATTCTACATTATCTAGATGAGTGGCTTCAGCCAAGGGTGATATTGCCCCCAAGTGGATATTTGGCATTGTCTGGAGACATTTTTTGATTGTCATGACAAATATCTCTCTTGGTATCTACTGGGTTGAGGCAGGGATGCTGCTATGCTGTTCTACAAATCCTGTAATACCACAGGAGAGCAAATAACAAAGGATGAATCAGACCCAAATTCCAATAGTGCTCATGTTGAGAACCCTGATATAGATGGATAACTTCATGCATTTTGGGCAACATTTTATTTTATTATTTTAATTCTTTGTCATTTCCAATATCCAAATATACTCAACCAGATAGGAAAAGAATTAATATGAAGGCAAAATCATGAGGTAAGGATTATCATGATTTCAATCCTCTTTGCAACCCTTTCTGTCATTCTCTCAAATTTTTAAGCTATCATGCCCTACTATGGCATTTTAATTGGGCTCTCAGATCTTTAATAGAATAGCAAAGTGAAATGAAAAGCACTAGGTACTAAAATTCAAGAAACCATAGTCCTAGTTCCAATTTTATATCTTTTATTAGAGTTATGACTTGGGGAAATCATTTTGTCTCTTCAAAACTAATTTTGCACCTTTTCATTATGGAAAATTTAGATTAAATGATTATTTTAATATCTTTTTAAATCTAATAAAGAAGACCACATGTAAAAAGAAACCCGAAGTAATGCTACCAAGGAAAAAGATCATTGAAGACCTAGGAACTCCACTGATTTAGCTCGTTCCTCCCACCACAGTGGTTCTGGAACTGGGATTCTTCTAAGTTCATTTCACTAATGTCAACAACAGTCCTTTCCAGCTCTAATGTTTAATGGCTAAAGCCTCTGCCCTTGCCTCAGGCCATGTTTTTAGAATATTTTACTCTCTAAGGATTAAAGCTAGTGACCTAATAAAATAATCCAATCTATCCATTTAGATACCATCAGGTAGTAATATTTCATAGATGGACACAAAGAGGGCTCTTGGAGAATTATTCTCATACTTATAATCTCAAGCATAATGCCAACCCTAGGGCAGGTGACATTTTCAGTGAGGGCAGCATTTTGCTTCTGTCCAATTATGTGAGAAGATGGCTTAGTCAAGATTGGACTAGAAGGGAAGTTCTGGCCCATAACAAAACCACGCTCCAGAGAAGGGACAAGTGAAGGAAGATGACACTTAGAATATTTCTCCTGAACTTAATTTTGTTTAAAATTAAAAAACAAAATTTTCATTGTTAATCGGTGCATTCTTCTAACAATTTTTACACCAAAATATGCTAATAAGATTTTGAAATGCCAGAAAATGAACAATACTGTAAGATCAGCAATGGTACTAAAAATGTATTTATCTCTTCTAGTTTGTTCATTTTGTTGGTGTACAATTATTCACAGTAGTTTATTACATTCCTTTGCATTCTGTGATATCAGTTCTAATGTCTCCTCTTTAATTTATCATTGTCACCTCTCTTTTTTCTTGCTAAGTCTAGCTAAAGTTTGCATATTTTGTTTATTTTTCTAACCAATGTCATCCCAATAAATTCAATGAAAAAACAGCTAGTAGTTTTAATGTTTTTATTGTCTTTTTAATTACTACTTCATTTAGTCCCACTGATCTTTATTTTTTGCTGTATACTAACTCTGGCCATGGTTTGTTCTTATTTTTCTAGTTAGTTGAGGTGTAAAGTTAGGTAGTTTATTTGAAATCATTTTTTTTAATATAGGCTATTCTAACTATAACTTGCCCTCCCAGAGTTGTCTTTGCAGCATTCTACACATTTTGGAACACTCTATTTTCATTCTCATTTGTCTCAAATATATTTTTATTTCCCTTTTGATTTTTTCTTTTACCCATTGGTTATTCATTAGCCATATTGTTTAATCTCCACATAATTGTTAATTTCCCAGTTTTCTTCTTGGAATTGATTACTAGTTTTATACCATTGTGGTAAAATAATAATTGATAGGATTTCAATCTTCTTAAATTTTTCCAAGGAAGACATCAAAATGGCCAACAGGTACATGAAAAGCTGCTCAACATCATTAATCATCAGGGAAATGCAAATCAAAATCATGAGCTATCACGTCACACTTGTCAGAATAGCTATCATAAAAATGATATGAGATAACAAGTGTTGGAGAAGATGTAGAGAAAAGGGAATCCTTATGACTGTTGATGTGATTGTAAATTGGTGCAGCCACTATGGAAAACAGTATGGAAACCACCCCAAAATTAAAAAATAGATCTACCACATGAGCTATCAATCCCATTTCTGAATATTTACCTTAAGGCAATGAAACACTTATTTATTATAGCATTATTTGAAATAGTCAAGTATGGAAATAACCTAAATGTCCTTCAACAGATTTGTAGATAAATAAAATGTAGGACTATGTTTATATATCTCTAAATAGCTATATGGATAGATAGATAGAGATAGAGATATATATGTATAGACATAGATACTTGTAGGTATCTATAAAATTCAAGCCACAAGAAAAAGGACATCCTAAAATTTGTGACAACATGGAGGGACCTTATGGTAAATGAAATAAATCAGACATAGAAAGACATATACTGTATAATCTCATTTATATGTAGAATTTGAAAACAAACAAATAAACAACATGTGGAAGCAGAGAGCAAAATGGTGATTACCAGCGGGTGGGAGGAGAGGAGAGAGTTTGATCAAAGAGTACAAAATTCCAATTATAAGATGAATTCATGAATTCTTGCATGAGTGGTGTCCAGTCCAACAAGGTGAGAGTGGGGCAATTGGGAGTGGGACTGCCTCAGGGAGGAGCCCTGGGTAGTTGGTGGGCCAGCCATGCCCCCTGGTTGAACTCCATTAGAACTCCCAGTTGAGGGGACAATTTGCATATTATTTTTTTATTATATAAAATAAGCTGTAGGGATCTAATGCACAGCCTAATGGTTATCCTATTTAATGAAAGAGTAATATACAAATTGACCACACCTCCGCTACACCACAAGCCATACCCACCAGCCAATCAAGATCAAGTATGCAAATTAACCCAACCAAGATGGCTATGGCCACAGAGCAGGGAACTTTGGTTTCCCCAGTAATGGAGGAAGCCAAGCTTTCCACACACCCTGGTAGCCCCAGGCCTCCACTCCAGGCTACAAAGTTTCAATTACAGAAGATAAATAAATCCCAGTAAAAATGGCTGCAGCCACAGAGCAAGCAGGAGGCTTGGCTCTGCTAAGTTTGCAAAATTTCAATTATAGAAGATAAATAGATCCCAGATACCAGGGCCTACCCTTAGGTTGCCAGGGGACATGGTCAACCTGCACACCACCACAGGCCCCTCACCCAGGCTGTCCCATGCCCCAAGGGAAACCCCACCCTGATCCGGGATACACTTCAGGGCAAAACAGCTGCCCCCACCTGTGCATGAGGCCTCTATCCTATCTAATAAAGGAGTAATATGCAAATTGACTGTCACTCCAACATACAAGATGGCTACCCCCATGTGTTCAAAGGTGGCTGCCCCATGTGTACACAAGATGGCCAGCAGGGGAGGGCAGTTGGGAGGGTTCAGGCCTTCAGAGGAGTGCAGTTGTGGGCAATCAGGCCAGCAGGGGAGGGCAGTTGGGAGGAACTATGCCTGCAAGGGAGGACAGTTGGGGGTGATCAAGCCTGCAGGGAAGGACAGTTAGAGGTGACCAGGACTGCAGGGGAGGGCAATTATGGGTGACCAGGTCTGCAGGGGAGGGCAGTTAGGGGTGACCAGGCCTGCAGGGGAGGACAGTTAGGGACAAACAGCTGACAGGGAAGCAGTTAGGCATCAATCACGCTGGCAGAGGAATGGTGAATGAGTAATCAGGCTGGCAGGCAGAACACTTAGGGGCCTAAACAGGCAGTCCAACATCCCTCAAGAAGTCCCAGTAGGATTGGGCCTAATGAGCAGTTGGATATCCCTCTCACAACCCAGGACTGCTGGCTCCCAACTCTCACCTGCTGGCCTTCCCGATTGCCCCTAACTGCTTCTGCCACCAGCCTGATCAGCCCCTAACCATTCCCCTGACAGCATGATTGATGCCGAACTCCTCCCTTGCTGGCCTGGTCTCCCCGCAACTGCCTTCCCCTGTAGGCCTGGTCCCCTGCAACTTCCCTCCCCTGCAAGCCTGGTCCCCCCCAACTACCCTCCCCAGTAGGCCTGGTCCCCCTCAATTGACCTACCCTGCAGGCCTAGTTCTCCCCCCAACTGCCCACCCCTGCAGGCCTGGTCCCCACCAGCTGCCCTCCCCTTCAGGCCTGGTCCCATCCAACTGTCCTCTCCATCTGGTCTGATCACCCAGAACTGCCCTCTACTGCTTGCCTGGTCATCCCTAACTGCCCTTCTGTGCAGGCCTGGATCTCTCCCAACTGCACTCCCCTCAAGGTCTGGTCCCTCCCAACTGCCCTCCCTTGCTGGCCTGATCACCCACAACTGCCCTCCCCTGTTGGCCACCTTGTGGCAGCCATCTTCTGTCCACATGGAGGGGGCCAACTTTGACCACATGGCAGTAGCTATCTTGTGTGTTGGAGTGATGGTCAATTTGCATATCACCCTTTTATTAGATAGGATTATATATCTCAATAAAGCTGAAGAATAAAAAGTACTTACTAAGTTTCTTTGCTTTATGCTTTCTCTTCTCTCTAATCAGCCTTACCAATCATATTTATGATTTTGTTAGATTTTCCTTTACTGCATCTTTCCTTGCTGTCTTTGTGAAGAAAATGAAAGTGAATAGATTCTGTTGCATGGCTCTGTCATTATTTGAGTGTATATTTTACTTCAGAAGTGCTCTGACTATATTGAAGTTTTAAACATAATGAAGTTTCAATCCTTTATTTTCAAATCTGATCAAATTTATCTTAAGATAGAAGGGATTCAACTCAAATAGGGTTTTTTTTTCATCTATCACATGGATGGACCTTGAGGACATGCTCAGTGAAATAAGTCAGACAGAGAAAGACAAATTCTGTATGATCTCACTTATATATGGAATCTATCCTATGTAATAAAAGAGTAATATGCAAATTAACTATCATTCTGCTACATCTACAAGCCATGTCCACCAGCCAATCAGGAGCGAGTATGCAAATTAACCCAACCAAGATGACTGTGGCCAAGGAGTGAGCAGGAGGCTTGGGTTTCCTTGGCAATGGAGGAAACCAAACTTTCAGCACACCCTGGCCAGCCCAGGCCTTCACTCAAGGCTACAAAGTTTCAATTATACAAAATAAAGAAATCCCAGATACCAGGGCCTCTGGTGATGCCTGAAAACCACCACAGGCCCCTCTCCCAGGCCACCCCACAACCCAAAAGAACCCCCACCCTGATCCAGGACACCTTTTAGGGCAAACCAGCTGGCCTACACCTGTGCAACAGGCCTCTATCTTATCTAATCCTATCTAATAAATGAATAACATACAAATTGACCATGACTCCAACACACAAGATGGCTGCCCCCATGTGGACACAAGATGGCCACCACAAGATGGTCAGCAGGGGAGGACAGTTGGGAGGGACCAGGCCTACAAAGGAGGGCAGATGGGGTGATCAAGCTTGTAGGGGAGGGAAGTTAGGGATGATGAGGCTGACAAAGGGTGACCAGGCCTGCAGGGAAGGGCAGTTGGGGGGACCCATGTCTGCAGGGGAGAACAGTTGCTGGGGACTAGGCCTGCAGGGGAGAACATTTGCGGGGGACTAGGCCTGCAGGGGAGGGCAGTTAGGGGTGACCAGGCCTGCAGGGGAGGGCAGTTAAGTGCAAACATGCTGGCAGGGGAGCAGTTAGGCATCAATAGGCTGGCAGAGGAGTGGTTAGGGGTGATCAGGCTGGCAGGTAGAAGTGGTTAAGAGAGATCAGGAAGGCAGGTAGGTGAAAGTTGGGAGCCAGCAGTCCTGGATTGTGAGAGGGATGTCTAACTGCCCATTTATGCCCACTGGGATCAGGCCTACAGGCAGTCAGACATCCCTTGAGGGGTCTCAGATTACAGAGGATACAGGCTGGGCTGAGGGACGCACATCCCCATGCACAAATTTTGTGCACCAGGCCTCTAGTAAAAGCATAATTCATAGAAAGAAAGACTAGAATGGTGGTTACCAGGGATTAAGGGATGGGGGAAATGGAGAGATGTTAGTCACCAGCTTCCAATTTGAAGATGAATAAATTTTGTGGATCTAATATACAGCATGATCATTCTAGTTAATAAAGCTGTTAAGAGAGTAGATCTTAAAAAATGGCAGTTATGTGATGTGATGAAGATGTTAGCTAACCCTATGGGGATAATCATTTTGCAATATGTAAATATATCAAATCAAGGCATTTTACACCTTAAACTTACACAATGTTAATTATATCTCAATAAAGATGAGGCACTTTTTTTTAAATTCCTGCTTTTTCCTCCTCTTCCTTTTCTATCTGCTAGAGTTACATATCTTGGTTTTTACTTTTTATTCCAAAACAAAATGTGACATGTGACTATTATAGAAAATTAACCCCAAAATTTATTCTTTAATTTTTTTTTAAGTAGATGACCAAATACACCCCCTTGTGGTTATTCTCCATTCCCATTTGCCAAATGCATTTTCTGAAAAGTCCTGTAGCAAAGTTAACTTTTTAATTAGTTTCCCTAAGATACTTCTTAACTGAACTCTGCCCCTACCTTCTCCTTCATGTTTTTCAAGTAATAGCTATTAAAAACTGTGAGGTTAACAGAATACATTCTAGAAAATGCTGGTCTTTGATCCGTATCTTACTTCCTTCCCTTTTCTTTTTTTTCAAAATATTTTATAATCTACACTGTGGTTCTTAATATGATACTCCCTTAATAGCAAAGCACTTTTGTAAGAATCTCCAGTTTTTGAATTTCTGATTCCAATGGTGTCTTCATCCTAATTGGGTATTCTGCAACAATTATGAAACCACCCATCCCTCTCTACTTGATTCTCAGTGTCCCTTGATTTTCAATAAACTATTATTTTCTGATTCTCCCACTATGTGCCTTTGTCCCCTCCCCCAATTCTCTTTGTATCACTAATAAATAAGCCTCTGCCAGGAATCTATTGTTATTTCTATTATTTCTCTTTTCTGATTTCCTTTTTTTGTGGGGTCCCATTTACTACATGCCTTCAGTTATAACAATTGGATGCTAATGACTCTGAAATCAATATCTCCATCTGAGACTCCTGTCCTGAACCACAAATTTCAGTGGTTCCCAAATGAGAGTTTACAAATTTTGGGGGGATAGGAATTTCATGTTTCATTCTTTTTTAAAAAATAATAAGTTTGAAGCTCAGCACTTTAGTGCCTTCATCATTATACACACTTAATAGGTGCTCATTAAACCAATCCTTCAAACCAAGTAAACTACATGGCTTAGTAATATCTATAAGTGGGAGGTCAGTTTAAATTGCAATTGGTTAATCACAGAATTTCTTTGGCTGTAATTTTCATCTGAGAACTGGGGGAGAAGGACTAGATAATTGTTATGGTTCTGAGTGTCACTGCATTTCTGCTTCAAAAATTATCTCCTTAAAAATGGAAAATAGCTTGTAGAAAACACCACAGAGAAGCCTTAACTAAACAGTTATTCTCTCTCAAATGCATTAATTTCATAAACTTTTTTTGCATGCCAAATATGTGACACACACTAGGCTAGCAATTTTATTAAAATGAATGAAAATTACTAGGTATAAGCAGAACGATTGTGCTAAAGAATGTGATTTCCATTGAAAGCCTTATATTCTTTTATGTGTGAGTTTAAAAAATGTTTCAGCAAATTTTAATTGAAACTAAAAGGAGTTTGGAAAGTGACCTGAAAAACTCCTAGGTTCATTGTTAAGGAAACCAAAATAGAAACGTTTAATGCTAAATTATTTTTATAATTTTGAAACTGATAGTAAAATTTATTCTAGTTTAAAGGACTTAGAAAGATGTCTTAATTTTTAAAAATTTTTTATTGTTTAAAGTATTACATATGTCTCCTTCCCCCCCCATTGACCTCTCCCCAGCCACTCCCATCCCCCACGCTGTCTTATTTTTAATGGTACTATGTTATCCAGTAAGTAATTATTTCATTTTGTGTTTGCTATAAATTTCAAAAAGATGAGGGTAAACTAGAGAAAAAATAATATTGATAAATCTATTTATCAATGCTAGAAGGACAAATAATAGCCACTCATTATCAGAGTTAACACAGGTTGCAAATGAGGCATATAGCACAGAACAGTTCATAAATAAAATACACCTGCCAAAGCATCGGGAGCTGTCCTGTTCACAGTATCACAGAGCTACATACATGCATCAGAAATCGCAGGAGTCTAAGAAAGACAATAACCCTCCTCACACTGCAGTGAAGAACATTCACAAAATTAATTAATGTAGACTGACAATTAGTGATGAGGTCACATACTTTTACTCAGCTGTTTTTATGTTTTTAAAACCTGCACTAAATTATGTAGTAGAATGTTTCATAAAGTACTGGAAGAAAAACTGACATAAAAATAATGTGGGGCCTATTTCTAATAGCTGAAGTCATGTCCTTTTAATTTTCATGCTTGGTGGGATTTAATACATGAACTATGAATAAGCATTTTCCATCCTTTTTCAGACCCTCATTGCATTCAGGGTCCTGTCCTGTTCACCTTGGTATTCCCAATACCACACTGAGTATGCGTCCACCACAAGAGGCTGTAGAGGCTATTGAATTCAATTAAAGCTTAAAAAACAAACAAAAAAAACAACAACAACAGAAATACATTATATATGCATGATTTGTATATCCGGACCAAAAAAAAAAAAAGTGTGTAAATATGATAGAAGCCCTTTAACTAGCCTCCACTTAACTAACCTTTTGGATTAACTAAGAATTGCAATTTCCTTTGTAAAACATGTATATGTATACATACACATATGTACATATCATCCAAGGATTACTCAAGGCTACTAAACCATTGTCTAATATTCCCCATTTCTGCTGCCACTAGATAAGCTGCATGTTTACCAAGAATAATTTGTGTTTGTTTTCACAATACAGTATATTTTTTCAGGTGTACTTTTTATTACTTCTTTCATTATTTATATTACCTGATAGAATATGAACATGAAATGAGAGCAATTCTGTTTAAACTGCTTAATGTTTTCAAAATACTTAATCAAGTTGCAAAAAAGTCTTTAATTACGTATAGAAAAACACAAAGAACGACTGGGTAGGGAATGTAAATGCTATGAGAATTCCAGTCTTGGACTGTCTTGGAAATATGTTTGCATTCCCGTTTCACTTAAAAAAGACAATCTGGAGATAAAAGCCAACATATTAAAGATATAATTTATACACAAAAAGAAACATAGCACTTCAATCAACAAAGTCATGTGTAAAAATAAAACAAAAAGACAAAACAACAACGTGTATCCTTACTTCCAAATACTGCAAGATGGATGACAGTAGAATAGCACATCTATCTTAAACATTTAAAAAAAAACCTCTTTTCAAAAAGTTATTTTTGTCATTAACTGACCAATCAGATCAGTCATAGTACATGAAAGACTTCTATCCAAACTAAGCATAAAATGTAATACCTGGAGTCTATTTTTAAAACACTTTCTGGGTACATCCTCCTACTGGTAAGTCAATTTCTTTCTTTGTATCCATTCTACCATGAAGGTTTGGTCATGAAGTTTATTACTTCAAGTGAAAATAGGGCAAGGTCAGCCCAGAATAACACAGTCACTGTTCAGCTTCAGCTCTCAATGTTGACTTACATTTTTTTTCCAATGGAGAAAACTTATCTTCATATACTGACTATGACTACAACAATATCAGAATCTCAAAGTTGCAATGAATTTTGTACCTAATAAGGAAGAAGTCAATGTTGGACTTTTTTTTTTAAGTATATGAATTAGGTGTACTTTGTTAGAAGCTTCACTGTCACTTAAAGATAACATTATTTTTTTTTTCTTGCAAGAAAGGTACCTAGAAATTTCATTTGCTTTGGCAGTCTGCTTTTTAAATCATACAATGATGCCTCTTCACCTGCTAAACACCATTACATTTGTGCCCTCTGACAATTAGTGGTCATTTGCAGCTGAGAAGGGCGAGTGGTTTGGAATGTCCGAGAAGAAAATAAACATGAGAGGGTGTCAGGTCTGCACAAGATGGAAGAGGAATCTAGACTGTGCTTCCAGTGGAAGAGCTGAGCACTGAGAGCCAAGCTTGCTACCAGGCTGTGACCCTCATGGTGAGAGAATAGAAGCCTTGAGATGGAGGCCTTGACATGAATAGTCTAAGCCACTGCCTGGATGGCAGGCATTTCTGAGACTCACAGTATCTGAAGCATCAGGGAGAACCAAAATGGAGCCAAGTAACTGGGGAAAGGATGCAGTTCTACCAGCCTCAAGACACTTCAGAAACAAGTCGAGCAAATATGAGACAGTGACTCCATCTAGTTAAGATAAGGATCATCCAGAATTTGTGGAAAGAGAAGAACATGTAGACGAGAGGCCCCTCCTCTAAATCCATGGACATAGATAGATAGGTATCTCTGTGGACATAGAGTAAAACTACATTTGAAAAGGGAAAGAAGGAACACCCTTTGAGATGGGACCAACAGACTTGATAGTAAGCATGAACTATGACTGACTTGATTGAGTATCTACTTCATGAGTTATTTTTCCTTAAGAAGTTTAAGTTTTGCAGAAATTCACTTATGGAGAATGAAGGATGCCATATTTACATTTGAGTGAGAGTGTATTCATTTTTTTACATATACACACAAACATTTAAACATATATACATACAAAAATTGGAATAGGAAACAAAAGTATCTGGGAGGAAAACCATGTCAATCTCTTTGCAGAGAAAGTAATATTTGTTCCATTGATTCTATGAAAATGGCTAGAAATAAAAACGGGTAGTTCTTGTCTTTGTTTCACTTATTACAATGATTCATGAGCAATTCTGAAAAGCAGAAACTCTTTAGTATATACCCTCGAAATGTTTTTAAACAGTCATAAGAATTCATGTCCCAGAGTTAATTATTCTGATGTATATAAATATCAATAGCCTAAAAACATATGGAAGCACTAGAGCTGTGGAGAATTATTTTATGTCTGAGATTAATTTTGGTCTCATTTTCTTATTTTTTAAAGCTCACAGCTGATGAATCAGGCCAATACATTTAATAAGAAGAACACCATATTATAGGAAGGCACTTTATTGAAAAGTTCTGTTTTGATGAAATATATAACATTGATCCTAATGAATCAAACTCTGGCTTCATGTGAGCATTAAAGTATATATTATAGAACCAAGTATTTAACAAATCAACAGCTCTATCATCAGGTTATAGAAAAAGTAATTTTCCCTTGAGCTATTTTCTTCTTGACTACATGAAAGCAAAAGTGAGATTTTATTCTAGTGTTAGAGGAGTAGAATCTTCCATGTTTAAGTTTCCAGCTTAGCTTTCTTTTTTTTTTCTTAAATTATCCATTGTTTTTCTACAAAAAAAATCTCCCATATAATACTGTCAGGGAAATATACCAATGGATGTGAAACACATCCAGAAACTGTAGAGATATGTTCTTCTTTCAGAAAATATCCTGGCTATGATCACTTTCTCCTTACAGACTTCATTCTAATAGTGCTTGCCTATTTTCGAGGAGAAATGCAATCCTGAGTCAATCATATCCTATTAGACGTAAGTGAGAATTCTAGATTAATTCCTGAAAAACCCAAAGGAAGTAAACAACCAAGTTAATTTTGCTTGAGGAAATTGTTTTTGTACTTTTTCTCACCCATTTTTCTAAACAACAATAGATATAATATTCTCTAGCTTAAGTTTGATTTTATTCCCAAACATTGTATTCCTTGATCTCACCTGGAAATAAAGGTTTACTTTTTTACTAATACTACATTTCCCAGGTAGTCATGGTCTCCCAGGTCACTGGGATAGCACCGAAGTATAGCTTGTTATATTGACTTGCTTCTCATTATAGCTATTAAATCCAACAATTTAATTTATGCCCCCCCAGAAGTTATATATTTAACTTCTGCTGTTTTTATTAATTCATCCTTGAATAAAATGAAAACTACTCTGGTTCTTACAGAGCTTACATTTTAATATAGGAGATAAACAACAAAAAAGTGAATATTAAATAAAAATAATTTCTCATTTTAATATATCTTAGATGAAAATAAGAAATCAGGGCAGATAATACTTGAGGGTGAGATAAGAAAACCTATTTTAGATGAGGTGGGCAGGTCAGAGGAAACATCTCTAAGCAAGTGACAAATTAGGTGGGACCTGAAAGTGAGAGGGGACTCATTACAACGGGAGGGAAGAGATAGACAAAAAGGAAAAGGAAGGAAGGAAAGAAGAAGAGAGAAGGAAGGGGAAAAAGAGAGAAAGAGAAATAGGGAGAGAGGAAGAGGAGGGTGAGAATAGAGGGAGGGAAGGAAAGAAGAAAAGAAGAAGGAAGGAAGGGAGGGAAGGAGGGAGGGAGAAAGGGAAGAAGAGAGGGAGAGAGGGAGGAAGAAAATGTGAGGCTAGGTATAGGAAAAGATATTAGAGCACAGAAAAAAATAAAATAAAATAAGAGCTGAGTAGCTGCCCTGTAGTAAACATGGTGAAAAGTGACAGAGATGAAATTGGACTAATGGCCAATAGCAAAATATAACTATTTGTTATAATTACAGAATGTAATAACTGTTTTTTTTAAATGTTAAATGTCTGAAAGGGCAGAAAGTAGAGGTCTTTGTTGTGTGTGATTTGAGCATTTTGTTGGTGATTGCCTTTGAAACTTTTGGAATTCTTCCTATCACACACTTCACTTTGTCTGGTTGATGCCATTCCTTCTAAATCCTAATAATTCAAAGATGCCCACAGTGCAAGCACTGTGGATCATTTTTTTAAAACCAGTAATATTGTTATATTCAACGGGCATGAGAATCTTCAAGGCACAAGATTCCAGGCACATACAGTTCAACAGATATATTTTGGGACCCACAACTGACCTCTCTCCGTCCAGATCTACTCTACCATTCTCCTAATTGGGTCCATAATAATCACAGGCCATGGGTTCTAACAATGTTTTACTCCTATAGTTATCATAACTGCTTCCCTATTTCTCTTTCTCCTCTGTTATAAACTCTGAGTCCACTGTCTATTCTTCTTCTCTCTTTAAGGCAAACTAACAAACCTATTTTATACTCTATTAATGATTTTTACTATTTTTCCATTTTCTAAATTTCATTTTTCTAAAGCAGAGATTATTAAGTTGCATTAAATTATTTCCAAGAACCCTCAGAAATAATTGTGTTAATTAGAAATTCTTAAGTGGAATTCATTTCTGAGTAACATATAAAATTTTGGTGAAGTAGTCCCATTTGTTTATTTTTTCTTTAGCTTCCATTGCCTTTGGAGCAGTATCATTGAAGAAGTTCTTTCGGCATATACCTGAGATTGTGCTGCCTGTGGATTCCTCTAGTATTTTTATGGTTTCCCTTCTAATGTTTAAGTCCTGTATCCATTTTGAGTTTATTTTTGTATTTGGTGTAAGTTGGTGGTCCAGTTTCAATTTTTTGCATGTATCTGTCCAATTTTCCCAACACCATTTATTGAAGAGGCTATCTTGACTCCATTGAATGGTCATGCCTCCTTTGTCAAATATTAGTAGAGCATTGTGGTTTGGGTGGATATCTGGGTTCTCTATTCTACTCCATTGGTCTATATGTCTGTTCTTGTGCCAGTACCAGGCTGTTGTGAGAACAGTTGCTTTGTAGTATAGCGTGAAGTCTGGTATTGAGATCCCACCTACTTTATTCTTCTTTCTCAGAATTGCTGTAGCTATCCGTGGTCTTTTGTTGTTCCAGATGAATCTATAAAGAATTCTTTGTAGGTCTGTGAAATATGTCGTTGGTATTTTAATGGGTAGTGCCTTGAATCTGTAGATTGCTTTGGGTACTATGGACATTTTAATGATGTCGATTCTCCCAATCCATGAGCATGGTATGCTCTTCCATCTGTTAATATCTTCCTCTATCTCTTTTTTCAGTGTCCTGTAGTTTTCTGCATATAGGTCTTTTACCTCTTTAGTTAGGTTTATTCCTAGGTATCTTAATTTTTTTGGTGCGATGGTAAATGGGATTGCTTTTTTAGCTTCTCTTCTTATAATTTCACTATTAGTGTATAGAAATGTGACAACCTTCTTAGCATTAATTTTGTATCCTGCTACATTGCTGAATTCATTAATTAAGTCAATTAGTTTTGGAATGGAGTCCTTTGGGTTTTTTGTGTACAATATCATGTCATCTGCAAATAAGGACAACTTTACTTCTTCTTTTCCAATTTGGATGCCTTTTATTTCTTCTTCTTGTCTAATTGCAATGGCTAAAACTTCCAGTATTATGTCAAACAGGAGAGGTGAGAGTGGGCATCCCTGTCTTGTTCCTGTTCTTAGGGGAAATGGTTTTAGTTTTTGCCCATTGAGTATGATGTTAGCTGTGGGTTTATCATATATGCCTTTTATGATGTTGAGGTATGATCAAAATAAAAAGCTTTTGCACAGCAAAAGAAACCATCAACAAAACAACAAGAAAGATCACTCTATGGGAGAACATATTTGCAAATGTTATCACTGATAAAGGTTTAATCTCCAAAATATACAGCCAACTTATACAACTTAATAAAAGGAAGATGAACAATCCAATAAAAAAATGGGCAACGGACCTAAATAGAACCTTTTCAAGAGACGACAGAAGGAAGGCCAAGAGACACATGAAAACATGTTCAAAGTCATTAATCATCCGAGAGATGAAAATCAAAACGACAATGAGATACCATCTTACACCTGTCAGAATGGCAATCATCAACAAATCAACAAACGACAAGTGTTGGCGAGGATGCGGAGAAAAAGGAACTTTTGTGCACTGTTGGTGGGAATGCAGACTGGTACAGCCACTGTGGAGAACAGTATGGAGTTTCCTCAAAAAACTAAAAATGGATCTCCCATTTGACCCTGTAATCCCACCCTTAGGAATTTATCCTAAGAAATTACAAACACCAATCAGAAAGGATTTATGCACCCCTTATGTTCATAGCAGCACAATTTACAATAGCTACAATTTGGAAACAGCCTAGGTGCCCGCCAGCAGATGAGTGGATCAGAAAACTGTGGTACATCTACACAATGGAATTCTATGCTGCCATTAAAAAGAAGGAATTCTTACCATTTGCAGCAACCTAGTTAGAACTGGAGAGCCTTATGCTTCGTGAAATAAGCCAGTCAATGAAGGAGAAGCATCACATGATCGCACTCATTGGTGGATAATAAAGAATATTATAAACTGATGACAAAAGGATAGATACAGAGACAGTAAAGCTTCAAACAGACTGTGAAATTACAGCAGGAAGATTAAAGTTAGGTGAGGTAGATAAGAGATCAATCAAAGGACTTGTATGCATGCATATAAGCATAACCAATGAACATAGACACTGGGGGGTTGGGGTATGCCTGGGAGGGAGGGGGAGCAATGGGGAGATATGTATAAAAAATTAATAAAATTAAAAAAAATTTTGGTGAAGGCCAAATCATAATGAGTTTATAGACTCTTTTGCAAAATTTGGCATTTCATGAAAAAAATTAGAGGTTTCAACCTGTTTTTGAGAAAAAGAAAAGAAAACAAGATCCAGTAACGGCAAACAGTATAAAATCTTACAGTTAATAAGAGTTTAATAATTTAAGGCTTTTATCTTTATTTTATTACCATCCTATATAATAAAAGGCTAATATGCAAAAGACCAAACGCCAGAACAACCAAACAACTGGCTTCTATGATGTGTGCTGACCACCAGAGGGCGCACACAGAACATGGCAGGGGTTGGCATAAGGTGCAGAGCATGCAACATGGCAGGCATTGACTGTGGCAGGATGGTGGAGCAGGTGAGCAGGGGCACCAGACCAAGGTAGGGCACGAGTAGTTGTCATTGGGTGAGCCTCTGATAGTTACTGAAAATTCTTTGCTCCCATATTCCATGGTACTGCCCAGCACTCATACCTGCTGCCAGTGCTGGCCTCGTTTGCACCTCGTTTGGCCTCTGGGTGCAATCAAAGTTATCAGCTTGGCACTATCAGTGGGTGCATGTGGCAGCTGCCAGCCCCAGTTGCCCCTGAGGGTTTCTCCACCTCCCCCTGCTCCTGAGGGGTGATCAAGGCAGCAGCCGCCGCTCACACCTGGTGATGATGCTGGCCCCATTTGCACCTGCTGCTGGTGCCAGCCCCCATCAGTCCACACTGTCAGCAGGTGCGAGTTGGGCCTATGCCATCAGTACATGGGAATAGCAGTGGCAGGAGTAAGGCTTCAGGCAGATAGGGGATGGAGGAGGCAGGCATGGTTGAGGAGCCCTAGGGGGGGATGTGGAGGATGGGTTGAGACCTGCCTTGTGTCCTCCTCAGCCTCATGGCTCACAGTTCCTTTCAAGGTGCACAAATTGGTGCACTGGGCCCCTAGTTATAAATAATAGTAAAATACAGGGTGGGGCAACAGTAGATTTATAGTTGTTCATATCTACACTAGTAAAAGAGAAACATGCAAATTGACTGTACATCCACTACACCTACAAGCCACATCCATCAGCCAATCAGGAGTGAGTATGTAAGTTAACCCATCACAGATGGCAGGTAAATTTGCATACACAGGCAGGGCGGGCAGCATCATGGCCACCTCTTGGGGGTCCAGGTCCATCGAGGCTAGGGGAGGCCTGTATGGCAGCACTGCAAGGTACCAACCAGTCATCAGGTCCCAGGGAGACAGGGTTGGCAACGCCAGACACCACCCATGGGGTCCAGGTCCATCACAAGCCCCGGGAGAGGCAGTGGGCTCACCTAGTCACTCCTGTGGGGCTTTGGAAACATCACCACACTGAGGAGGTGTGGTTGGGCCTGCCTAGCCACTCCCTTGGGGCCCATGAACATGACTGTGGGGCTGCCTGAGGGGGGGCTCCAGGGTGAGTACCACAGCTTTGGCAAAGTGGCTGGCCAAGAGGTGGGCATTCCAAGGGGTGCTGAGCAGCACCTCACCATTTCTCTATGAGGACACTCACACAGGCACTGCCTTCACCAGCAGGCTCTGGGCAACATCTGCAAATGCTACTGCAACCTCTAGCATTCTGTGCAAAGAACTGACCCTGTGCCCCTCTGGGTACCAGGCTTTCTAGGAGTGTGCTGTTACTAATGCCATAGATCAAAGGCAAAAACCTGGTGAGGCAGGGTGCACCAGAGGGGGCTGGGGTTGGAGTGGACAGGGATCTGCCTCGCCTGCAGAGGGAGAGGTTCTGCAGTGGCTCCAAATGCAAGTGGGCCCGGCCAAGGATCAAGGGGCATAGGAGGACATCTGGGGGGAGGGGCAAGAACCCACAGCACTGAGGTGGGGCATGAGGGGCGGTGCCACCTCAGTAGAGGGGTGCTGCACTGCAGGGTTACTGGACTGACTGACATGATTCAGAGAAGCTCCCAGTGCTAACCGGCCTCACCCAAGCGGCCTTCGCACTTTGACTCCTGCTACCACCTTGACACAAAAGCAAACCTGTACTACCCTGCCTCACCACAGAGCATGCCTAGGCGGTGAGTGCAAAGCCTTCTACCTTCTCCGGAGAACGGGGGGCACTAAAGAATGAAGGCAGGGGACCAGGGAGAGGAAAGAATGTGAAAAGGTGCTTGAGAAAGAGGCTCAGAAGTTGGATGGGAAGGTTTGTTCTGTTTGCCTCATGCTGCCCCTTAGGAAGGGCAGAGAGCATGGCTCTGAGGGTTCCCTGTGCACTGAGTCAAGTTCCAGAGCCAAGTGAATTTGCCTCAGTTTCCTGGTCTGTAAAATTGACTAAGCATCCCCATGTCTTCACTGAGCTTTGATGGCCAATTGAGTACTATATAAGGAAAAGGAAGGAAGAAGTGAGAAAGAAAAGGAAAGGTGAACAACACAAAAGAAAGAGTGGAAGGAACCCTGTAAACCTATTGTCACTTAAATAGGGAATATAGTCAATAGTGTTATGATGATTGTATGATGCTAGGTGGGTACTAGAAATATCAGGGAACACTTTGTAAAGTATATGATTGTCTAACCACTCTTCTGTAACTAATATAAAAAACTGAAACTAATACAAAATAATATTGATGGTAAAAAAATGAAAACTAGAGTGAAATTTTTATAAATTTCAAAATTTAAATAAAGGCTGTAAAGGAAGGAAGGGGGAGGATAAAAATAGTGTTTTGCATTTTACCACTTTATTATTTTTCAGTACATGAAATAGACAGTTGTCTTTATATGTGTTTTTATACCTTTCTAAGTCATTATCTCATTTTATTTTCAAGGCAACTTAAAGACAAGATAATTATTCCTTCTACTATTCAAAGACAGGAAATCTTGGTGTCTGGTTCCAATGATTCAATTGTCAAGCCCTTATTGTCAAGCAGGTTTAGTAAAATTTTCTGTGAAGGGTCATATCTATACTAATAAAAGCCTTGGGGGTGATCAGGCCAGCAGCAGAGGGTAGTTGGGGGCAATCAGGTCAGCAGAGGAACAGTTAGGTGTCAATCAAGCTGGCAAGGGAGTAGTTAGGGAACAATTAGGCAGGCAGGTGAGCGGTTAGGAGCCAGTGGTCCCAGATTGTGAGAGGGATCAGGCCTAAACCTGCAGTCGGACATCCCCCGAGGGATCCCAGATTGAAGAGGGTGCAGGCTGGGCTGAGGGACACCCTCCCCAGTGCACGAATTTGGTGCACTAGGCTTCTAGTAGAAAATAATATGATATTTAATAAAATAATAATTCAAGAATAAACTGTTTTGCATACTCACAACTGGAGTTTAGTAATATGTATTTCATTAGATTAGATACTTTAATTTTCTTAGGTCAGATGACTAAAAGATGAGAGAGGTAGCTGTAACTTGTACTAATGAAGACATTTAGCTTTTGGACACAATATCTCTCTCATCCATTTTCCTTCAAGTGGTTTACATAATCTATTTTCCAATATATACAAACCATAATTTTTCAAAGTTTTGGTTGGGGTGGGTTTCACCAATTTCACCATAGATGTGCAATGAAGAATATATTTTTGAAATTGCCATTAACTGAACTACTAAGTAAAACAGAGATAGGTTCATAGATGGAGAGCAGGCAGACATCGCTTGCATTTTGTGTGTGTGTGTGTGTGTGTGTGTGTGTGTGTGTGTGTGTGTCAGGGAAGGGCAGGGGCCATGCTGAGGAGGGTGAAGGGATTGAACAAAAAAGAAGAAAAGAGACAGAAAACTCATAGACATGGTGATTGCTTGATGGGGAGGATGAGATGTGGTTGGAGCTGGGAGAGGGCATAGAGGGAATAAATGGTGATAAAAAAGTAATAAAATAAAAAATAATTAATTATATACAAACAGAACAAACAGTATACAGAACCCACAAAGTATACCTGTTCTTTGCCTGCTTGCTTTTGTCTGTGCTATAGTCTATGGATGTCTCTACAGAATGCTTCTAATGAATTATGTTATGGATTCTTATTATTCCAAAAATTGCAAGGAACAAGGGATTATTAGTGTCAAGAAGTACAAAAAGAAAATCCATACTAGAATCAAAGTTTTGAATTCTTAACACAATCTTTCTCTATGATTCCCACCAGGAGGCCAATGTGTGCTGCATGCCTAGGCTTGAATATAAGCAATTATCTCTTGGCTGGAGTGAGGATGGGCAGAGATCCAGTTGTCATAGTTATATTACACTGAGAATTGAGTACAGTTGGTGACTGAATCAAGCAAAACTAAATCTTTGATTCATGGTTCTGTCATGTATCCTGGGATGAGCTAAGGAATTTGTGTGTTCCCTCTCATTTGTTGAAGGGAGTAGCCAAGTCCCTGTGGGTGGCTTTCCATTAGGAATTGGAAAATTCCCTATTCACCAGAAATGTGCAGCTATCCTCAATTTTTTTTGTAAGATAAATTAACTTGGACAATATCATTGAAACTTCTGCCTGAGGTGATCCAATTTGATGACACTTTGAATCAAAAAGTATAAATCCAAGTGGATTTGAGTTAGAGATTTCATAATCACGTATATTCTTCAAAAATATTATCTGCTTGCAAGAAAGATACCTAGAAGATTTTGTGTTTTATCTGAAGTTGCCTTTCTAAGTAGGTTGTAATTCTCCTTTACCTACTAAATACCCTGAAAACCTTTCTCTCTAAAAATGATTTGCTAATAGTCATTTACACTTTATGATGAATTAAAGTCATTATATCTTTTCAACCAAAAGAATAAATGCTTGTATTGAGAATACATTTAAAATTTTGTCTTCTAATAAAGAAGCCATAGAGAATGGAAAAGAGGAAGTAGAATGTAAAAAGGTAATCAAAAGAAAGAAGGAACAGACCCATTTGTTTATTTTCTCTTTAGTTTTCATTGCCTCTAGGAGCAGTGAAGAAATTGCTTCAGCATATGTCTGAGATTTTGCTGCCTGTGGATTCCTCTAATATTTTTATGGTTTCCCATCTTACATTTAAGTCCTTTATCCATTTTTAGTTTATTTTTGTGGGTGGTGTAAGTTGGTGGTCCAGTTTCATTTTTTTGCATGTATCTGTCCAATTTTCCCAAAGGGACTACATCAAAATAAAAAGCTTTTGCACAGCCAAAGAAACCATCAACAAAACAACAAGAAAGCCTATGCATGGGAGAACATATTAGCCCATTATCTCTGATAAGGTTTAATCTCCAACATTTATAGGGAATTCATACAATTTAACAAAAGGAAGATAAACAACCCAATCAAAAAATGGGCAATGGACGTCAATAAGATACTTTTCAAAAGAGGACATAAGGAAGGCCAAGAGACATATGAAAACATGCTCAAAGTCACTAATTATCTAAGAGATGCAAATCAAAATGACAATGAGGTACCATCTCACACCTGTTAGAATGGTTTTCATCAACAAATCAACAAATGACAAATACTGGAGAGGATGTGGAGAAAAAGGAACCCTCATGCACTGCTGGTGGGAATGCAGACTGGTTTAGTCACTGTGGAGAACAGTATGGAGTTTCCTCAAATAACTAAAAAGGGAACTCCCATTTGACCCAGTGATTCCACTTTTAGGAATATATTCCAAGAAACTAGAAAACCAATCAGAAAGGATATATACACCCCTATGTTCATAGCAGCACAATTCACCATACCCAAGATTTGGAAACTGTCTAAAAGCCTATCAGCAGATGAGTGGATTAGAAATCTATGGTATATCTATACAATGAAATACTATGTTGCTTTGAAAAAGAAGGAATTCTTACCATTTGCAGCATCATGGATGGAACTGGAGAGCATTATGCTAAGCCAGTGGTCAGCAAACTCATTAGTCAACAGAGTGGCAAACCGCAGCTCATGTGCCACACACAGTTTGCTGATCACCGTGCTAAGCGAAATAAGCCAGTTAGTGAAAGAGAAATACCACATGATCTCACTCATTTATGGATAATAAAGAACATTATAACTTGGTGAATAAAAAGATTGATACAGAGGCAGAGAATCATTGAATAGACTGTCAAATTACAGCAGGAAGGCTAGGGAGTGTTGGGAAGGGGGACTTGAGATCAACCGAAGGACTTGTGTATGCATATAAGCACAACCAATGGACGCAAGACACCGGGGGATAAGGGCATGTATGGCAGTGAGGTGGGGGGAGGGGAAGGAGATATGGACACATGTAATATCTTAACCAATTATAAAATGAAAAGAAAAAGAAAGAAGGAACAGAGTTGGGAGGGGAAGGAAAAGAGAATTCAAGGGAAAAATAATTGTTTTTTGAACATGAAGTGACACATAAATGCTATTAACATTCATGCCCTAAGACCATTTGGTCCCCTAGGTAGTGTCTCAGATAAATTTTGAGAGATGTCCTGAGATTTTTTTCATCCTGAATTTCCTTTTTGCCCTGGGATCCTTAACCATTCAAATCAGTAAAATGCATGGAATTAGAAGCCCAGCTGATAATATTAAGGTAGTAGATCTTCAACTCCCATTTTTTGAGCTTCTCAGTGCCTTTTTGTGATTATTTGCACAAAACTAACTTTGAGAGAAAAGACTTTTGTGAATCAATAGTCGAGTTCCTGGTATTAAAAGAGATATAGAGGCACATTTACCTTATTTGGTTTAATCATAAGAAAATAGAAGAAAACATCCTTTTTCGCTTTAGAGAACATTAGATTTAGTAGCTGGGTTGGATCCCATTCTGGTAAATTAACCCAGAATCATCTAGTCTCATACCAAGCTCAGGCAGGAAAGGGGGTAGAATAATGTGCAAATAAAATTTATCATTTAACCTGCACAGGCTATTATTAATTATAATAACATTTAGGTTGTCCTTTATTTCAGTCTGCTTAAAAAGTGCAATGCCATTAAGAGGCAATTATGCCAAAATGCCACTTATTTTTACTATTATGCATTTAGTAATTATGGATTATAGTTATAAGGGGAACATAAGGATATTTATAATATCCTTCATTTGAGAATTCTGAAACACTTAATAAATTATTGCCACTGCCCAATGTAAAATAATACAACCTAAAAGAATTATGTATAATTCATTCAAGATACATTCTCCTTTAAAAACACCTTACTTTGAAAAAAATTCAAAATCCTTCCTAAATAATCTTAAAATTTGCCCTCACTTCACACCTATGAGATCTTTATCTTCTATTTTACATAAAATTAAAATGTTCTCATCTCCATAGCCCTAGAGCTTCAAAATTTTACTTATTTCCATTAATCTAACTCTGTCTTCATAATAGCTATGTGTTAGGCTGAACACGCACCGATATTTCCATTTTATACATGAGAGAAAGGAATCCATGTGCTCTTCTCAAGGGCATGCAATGAGAAACTGGCAAATTCAGATACACAGTGTGCGTCTCCATCTCCAACACCAAAGGTTATTTTCTGTCAAATCATAACACAGAGGAAGGTTACATGACTGGCCCAAGGCAACCAGCAGAGCCAGAACAAGACCAAAAACCCCAACTGGGTTTTCATATTTATAATACTGTTTTTAATCATAAGGTTAATAGGAATAATTACATCAGTTAAAGTTTGAGATTATAAACTGTTTCTGAATAAATAAATAAAAATAGATTATCTGAAAAAAAATGCAAATTTCCAAGTTTTATCCCCAGTCCTTGCAATTCAGTAGGTCTGGTTAGGGCCTAGGAATCTGCTTATTTAATAAGATCCAATCGTTTTTACGGTGATGGACTGCAGACTGTGCTCTGAGAAAGACATATCCCTACCAGTAAAGCTGTAGTCTATGAATCAGAGAATCAGATGGGTTGTGGACCACAGAACGATGCTGCAGCTGTCCTATCCACTAACTTCATAACTTTCTTTAGTAAATTATATCAAATATATAAATATATGTGATTATATATAATTATATATATATATATATATATATATTACTTGTATATAAACATTAAATGTATGCCATATGATAAAATAGGATATCCCAAAAATGTATACACTCACTTTAAATAATTATAAAATCAGTGTTTATTAAAATACATTTCATTTTCAAAATTGAGCTATTAGCTGTTAAAGTGTATAGACATTTTTGGGGGGACACCTTGTATTTATATTGCAGTTATCCCACACTTTTCAAAAGTTTGCTTTATGCCCCTTCACTTCTACAAAAGACCAACATTAATACCTGTTTCCACTAACTGAAAGAAATAGAATATTTTTGCTTTTAAGAAGAGAGGTGGAAGCAAAATTAGCATTTACCAGTACACTTTGTCATGTTGGGAGCTCTGAGAGTAGTGAGCACCTGAGCAGGAGCTTGGCTCCTTCTCTGGGAACCACACTGGACACTTGGCATCTCAGCACCAATTCCCCAGAATTTTGAACATTGGGAGCAAAGTTGAGCTTCTTTGCTTCACACCATTTTGACTTATGAAAGGATTCATAGGAATGCTCTACTCTCAGATAGTGTGGGAAATCAGTATATATACACATATATTTGTTGAAATCAGGTAATGCTTTCTATTTAAAAATGTAACTCAAGGGGGAGAGAAAATGGCAGGGGAGTAGACGGATGCGTCTGGAGCTTTGTTGCTGTGCAGAGGGAGAGAGAGTGGCTGAGAGTCGCACTGGGAATGTTTGTTGGCAAGTTGGGAGTCAGTTATCCTCCAGGAGAAGGTGGGGGACTGCTGGACTGGGCTCTCCCGGCCTGGCAGCCCCACTGCCACGGGGTTTTTGTCCGCCAGAGCCACCAGCGCGAACGTGGAGACCGCGCCATCTTGCAGAGGGAGGTGGATGTCTGCGGTGGTCTGAAGCCAGCGGCTGGGGCATCCATTAAACAGCTGGGGACCTGGGGACCCAGAACACCGCTCTCCAATCTGTGCAGACACACGGCGGAATCAGAGATCCACAGAGCACATGGAAAAGTCAGATTTCGCCTGGGATAAGAGGGAGGTGGATGTCTGTGGAGGTCTGAAAGCTGCGGCTGAGGGAGGCACCCACCGAGAAGCTGGGGACCCAGAGCACGGCTTTCCAGGCGGCACGGACAAGCGGGCTGCGGATTCGGAGATCCACGCAGGGAGCAGAAGGGTCAGATTTTGCCTGGGACAGGGTGAGGTCTCCTACCCCCGCAGGGCAGAGATGCACATGCTGTGGGAGCCGGGCTGCGGGAAAGCTGCCTCTGGAGAGGTCCACAGAGGTGGTCAGGGCGTGATCCCTAAGTGTGGAGGCAGACACTCCGAGCTGTTGACAGAGGGGAGCTCTGAAAAACGACTCCGTTTTTTTCTGGAGCAGAG